>CAXKVY010000074.1:447500-457500 GCA_964058915.1 Tetropium fuscum | reverse complement strand
TATAATATATATATATATATATATATATATATATATATATATATATATATATATATATATATATATATATATATATAATATATATATATATATATATATATATATATATATATATATATATATATATATATATATATATATATATATATATATATATATATATATATATATATATATATATATATATATATATATATATATATATATATATATATATATATATATATATATATATATATATATATATATATATATATATATATATATATATATATATATATATATATATTATATATATATATATATATATATATATATATATATATATATATATATATATATATATATATATATATATATATATATATATATATATATATATATATATATATATATATATATATATATATATATATATATATATATATATATATATATATATATATATATATCTATATATATATATATATATATATATATATATATATATATATATATATATACAGGGTACATCACGGTGAGTGGCCTATTAGACGTTTCTGGGAAACCACATATGTTTTGGAACTGAAAATTTGCACACCGGGGTTTTCAGGGGTGCTCTATTCAATGAAAATATTGCCGTGTATGTAACACTTCCGGTTATACCGGAAGGCGACAACAACTTCCTTATTTTAAATGGCATGCTAAATTTTTTATACCAGATTCGAATTCTACTCGTTATTTTAAGGTAACTTTCAATACTATTATTCCCTATCCCTGAAACAAATAGTTTTTGAGATATTTCGATTTTAATAAAATCTTATGCGAAAACAACCCGTACATTAGAAATTAATAACTTTCGCTATGGTAACTCAAGAACCAATTTTTGTTCCACATACTAAAAAGACATGGAGCTTATGTATGTATAAACTACAAATGCTCCAAAATACACAGGGTGTCCAATAACTGATGTCAAACTTTGATTACTTCGACCTTCAATAAGCGTCTTATTTTAAATGGGACATACTGTATTTTATAATCCAATTCGCTTCCTTATTTGATTACCTTTCGACCCATATGTAGTTTGTTATAGCTAAATTGAACGGTTCTTGAGTTATTTAGAGATATTTAAAAATATTGTTGAATTAAAATTAACATCGAGTGCAGTGTGCCATGGAAAACAAAAAATTATGTAAGTCTTGTCATTCAAAATTATTCTGTAAGTGTCAATGTATTATTGTTGTTAGTGGTCAGTTAATATGCAAAATCATTACTCCAATGCAGATTATTTCAACTTATTTTTTATCCATGGAGAATGTAACACAATTATTAGCAGAACGTGCAGAAGGTTTAACGAATTAAATCCTGATCTGCCACCAATGAACGTAAAGAAGTAGAATAGTATTGAAAGTAAAAAATAGAAGAAAGAATAGTATTGAAAGTTACGTTAAAATAACGAGTAGAATTCGAATCTGGCATAAAAAATATAGTATGCCATTTAAAATAAGGAAGTTGATGTCGACTTCCGGTATAACCGGAAGTGGCACATACACGGCAATATTTCATTGAATAGAGCACCCCTGAAAACCCCTGTGTGCAAATTTTCAATTACAAAATATATGTGGTTTCCCAGAAACGTCTAATAGGCGTGCCGCTCTCGGCAGCGCTAGAGATTGCCGCTTTCGACAGCCGTAAAGAACTTACTTCGGCTGCCGAAAGCGGCAGTCACAAGATGTCACTACCGCTATCGACAGCTAACACGGTTGCCGAAAGTGTAAAACTAACCTAAAAATTTCAGTATTGTATGTATCAAACGTCAGAGTTCACTGGTGGCTACTTATTTAGTTTTATATTTATGTGGTACTTAATATAATGAACGAGTTGGTGACAAGTTTATCTCATTTGAGGAGTTTCAAGTGAAGTTAAAACAATATAAAAAGGAAGTAAACAATGAATATTGGTTTCGCGATGCTAAAACGATTGAAAATCAACGATCTCATTGGCCGAAAACGGTTGAAAATGTCAATCATAAATTAAAATATTACTTTATGAAAGTGTGTTGTATTAAAGGAGGTAGAGCTTTCCAATCAAAGAATGAAAAATCTAAAAGAATAAGTACGACATGTAAGCAGAATTGTGAATTTGTTTTAAAATTAAGTTCGTGTAAGCAATTTCTTTGTATCTCAAGTGAACGAAAATCATAACCATTCTAGTAGTAAAGCATTCTTTACTTGTCTTGCTCACAGCGTCTAAGACTACCTGATGTTGTAAAACACAGTGCGCGGGAATATTTAAACGCTGGTGCTAACAAAAAAGTTGATCTTGACAAGGTGCGAAACGAAACAGGCTGTAAAATTACCCTAAAAGATCACAAGACAACAAAACTTACCAGGAATGTGTTCGTATCCTTGAAGACATTTATAAATGTCAAGTTACTACTTTTGTAGACGAAAATGGTAACTGTAAAGGTCTCTACTTTCAAGATGAACGAATGAGAAGATATTTTGATGCCTTTCCGGAGATGGTTTTCATTGACGGGACTTGGATTGTTTAGTAAATTTAAAAACTGCAACGTACATAATAATGATCGAGGACAGTAACGGCTTAAGTGAGATAATAGCTGTATGCTTAGCTGAAGAAAATGAAAAGTGCATAGATTTATTTATAGAAACTTTTAAAACATTTAATCCTAAATGGACAAATATAGAAGTAGTTATGTCAGATAAAGACAAAACGGAAAGAAAAATATTTAAAAGGAGCTTTCCCAATGCATCTCTTATGATTTGTCTTTTTCATGTACTGCAAATATTTAATAGGAAGGTTTCTGTTAAAAAGTTAGGGATAATAACCCAAGAAGCTCAAATAAGTAAAGAATATTTACAAAAGCTGGCTTATTCTACCTCTGAAACCGAGTACAATGAATTATACGAGAGTATGTGTATTAATGTCCCTGGATCTGTATGTGTAAAATATTATGACTTGAATTGGGCCCCAATCAAGGATCAGTGGGTTCAATATTTGACGCTTAAGAATTTATGTTTCTTCAATATAACCAATAACCGTTTAGAATCTATGAATGCTAAGCTAAAGAGTGTCATTAGTCGATATAGTCCCTTAGAAGATTTTATAAAGCATTTATTCATTTTGATAAATACTTTTCGAATTGATAAAGATGTGAAAAATGTACAAATGCTTAGTAGACAACCAGCGAAAGCTTACGAAGTTATTTCACCTGAGAGTTTATACAGTCATAAATTAACAACATTCGCTTTCACAAAAGTTGAGCTATAACTTGCATTAGCTAAGTCTTATAAGGATTTTCAAAGCACTGGAAATGAGAATTACTTAGCAGTTACATCAGAAGGCTTACTCCAGGTATCACCGACAAGTTGTGACTGTTTGTTTAGAAAATCTCTACGCCTTCCCTGTAGACATATTTTTAAATGTCGCTCTCTACTTTCACTGCCATTATTTGATATAAACTTGTGTTGAGGTGGACTCGTCTGTATTGCGAGACACAACTTGATGAATCTCAGATAGTTGGTTCAAATGACTCAAATTCTCAACCATTGGACGTGGAAAACCGTACCAACCACATTATTACAAAAAAATTTGAAATTCCAAAGAAAAAAATATTAACCAATCATACAAAGTTCAAAATTATGGATGATGAAGCTAGAAAACTAGCCCAACTCTCTAGTGAGGTATCAACTCATATATTTTATAAAAGACTTGACATCGTGAAGGAGATCGTAAGCATTTGGAGTGACGGAGAAGACGAAAAATTGATTATCTTTGAAAATCTTGACAGTATAAGAGACAAGAATATTGATCTTGCTTCTGTGGAAATTGAAAATAGTGGTGAACCGAATAACAATCCTGATACAAATAACAACATTGATACGAACAACGATGATCTGAATAATAATATTAGCTCCACACTTCATTTACACGAAAAGTATTATTTATCAAAATGTTAAGTCAAAATGAACTTCATCCAAATTTTAGGTAATATTCTTACAAATCTCACACATACCGATGCGATGGAAATTGATTTTAATAATTCCCCTGAAAAATCAGTTGATCCTGGAGCTGACAGTAAATAGTGAAGAGGATGCCAATATGACCAATAACAATAAAACCATAAATATTGCTATTGAGACGTCAATTGATGATAACAGTAAGTGTTAATTATCCTAAATGTTAAATTTCAGTGAGCTTATACTGTAAATTATTATGTATACAGAGTATCCAATTCTTCCAAATCCCACACATACCGAACCGATGGAATTTGGTTTTAATAATTCACGTGAAAATCAGTTGATCCTGGAGCTATCAGTAAATAATGAAGAGGATGACAATATGGCCAATAACAATAAAACCACAAATAATGTTGTGGAGCCTTCAACAGATGACAACAGTAAGTGTTAATTATTCTAAATGTTGAATTTCTAAACCACAAACAAAATTTGATCTTGTGTTAACTCCGTATCTCGAATTTTGTTGTAATTTTGAGCGAAACTGCATAAAATTTATATCACGTTTTAGGTGATATTTTTCAAAATCATGCTTATACGGCGCCAACGGAATTTAATGATTCGTGTGAAAATCAAGTGATCCTGGAACCAAATACGAATAGGACTGATAATTGTTTACCCTCTAAAGTGGCGGTGAGCAATGAAAAATTAAGTGATGATTAAAATGCCTCGTATATTGAAAGTACGTGGTAGGCCGAAAGGAATAGGCAATACAGTCGTTGGTCTAAGAAGGAAGCATGCCAAAAAGGCTACACTATGTCGAAAGACAAAAGGAAAAAATCGGTTATAATTGATTTGTAATATTTTAATCATTAGGTATAAGTTTAAATTTTCGTTTGAAAGAGAATAACCAAAGATTGCGTTTGTAGTTTCAGAATATAAATTCAAAATAAAAACAGTTTAAAAGTAATCATGAGCATTTCATTTTCATAGTTTTCAAGTAAAATTAAAATGAAGTAATTAGATTTTAATCTATTTTACAAAGGACAAAATTCATTTTTTGCCCTTCGGCTGCCTCTAGCGTCTGCCTATGGGATACCGCTCTCGGCACCCGAATCGAAAGCCGCTCTCGGCACCCGAATTGAAAGCCGCTCTCGGCAGCCGATTCGAAAGCCGCTCTCGGCAGCCGAAATGTATGCTGCTCTCGGCAGCAGAGGCACGTCCTTATTCAAACGTTCAACTTACCTTTACTTTTTCATAAATATTGGTAGCTGCCTGAACGGTAGACTCGACTACGGGTAATTTTGATATCCTATTGACGGATTCCATGCACGTCGGAGATGGGCCGCTAACCTCACTGTGTTTTGCTTGTGCTGCAGGCATGATTTGTTCTATAAAAGATAATACAATTACAATGTGTAATTATTACAATCAATTACAATATTTTTTTTGCAATTTTCATTATACAAAACCATATTTACGCAAAGGAAAAGAAAAAGTGAGAAGAAATCTTGGGTTTGTAGCATCCTTACAAGAAAAATAATCAAAGGAAAACACTTACCAGTTGTATATCTGGACATATATACGGAAACGAATCTTTCTTTCGCCTTTATTGAGACTCTTCAGAATGATGTACGATTTGTTTAATTGGTCATTTATACTTGAATTTATCATTAATACCTACCATTTTTTGTGGCATTAGTTTTGACGGAACTTCATAGAAAACGGCTACCTGTCTACTATTTATACTTGTTCTAGCTTTGTCTAGAAAATGCTAAACTCTAAAATGCGTAAAATCTTGTAGAATCTATTAAAACAACTACTTTTCCTAGCTATATGCTAGAAAATATTGAATTACCATAATATATATCAGAATTCATGAGCATTTAAAGAGGAAGTGATTCCGAAGTTGTTTGCTTGGTCAAAACTAAAATTATTTGTTGTCTCTTATGTATTAATCATTTTGAAAAGTATTAAGTATTTCGAAAATTCGAAAAAAAAAACCTATTTTCACCCTGGAATATATTAATTAGAACGTTTGTTTCAACCAAGCATTACAACTTTGTTTCAACCAAGCAAGCAATTTCTGTATTACTTCCTCTTTAAAAGCTTATGGATTTTATTGGGTATGTAATTCAATATTTTATAGCATATAGCTAGGAAAAGTAGCTGTTTTAATAGATTCTACAAGATTTTACGCATTTTAAAGTTTAACCTCTTCTGGATTAATATATACCTACCTAATGCTTTTATATATCAATATGTTAAGGTAGAACAAGTATAAATGGGAGACTAGGTGGCTGTCTTCTATGAATATGAGTTCCGTCAAAACTAATGTCACAAAAAACATAGTAAGTATTAATGGTGAAATTCAAGTATAAATGATCAATTAAACAAATCATACATCATTCTGAAGAGCCTTAATAAAGGCGAAAGAACTAAGTGTTTCGTTTCCATATATATGTCCAGATGTAGAACTGTGTATAACATTGTGTAATCAAGTGAAATAAAATAAAGTGCAAACAATATTCCTAATACATTCCACTAATGTGGTAACTTCATTAAGGTTGGGATTTTCTAAAGTGAGAGGCAAATAAATGCATTTATTTTGGTTAACTATAATAAATAATTATAAAGCTACATAAGATCTGGTAATCAAATTAGTTTCAGGCACTAGCTATTATTATAGTGATGATTATAATATAAGTTCTTTGTCCCAAAATTTTCTTAGAAGCCTGTGCTGTGGTTTTGCAACTAAAATAAGGATTTTTATTGTTAAAATCACATTATTTTCATTGCAAAACCACAACGCAGGCTTATAAGAAAATTTTAGGACAATAAACTTATGTCATTATCATCACTATAATAATAGCTAGTGTCTAAAACTAATATGAATATCAGATCTTATGTAGCTTTTTACCTTTCAAACCATTACCATTTATATCAAATATTTCGAAAAATATGCGTCGTATCGGAAAACAAAAAAATAGGGGTTCAATATTTTTGAAAAAAACTATTCAGACATACCAAACTCAACCCCCCCACTCCACCCGCTGGGGCGGGGGTGGGGGTAAATCCAGAATTTTAAATGGCAACCCCCAACTTTTATAGCAGATTCCGATTCTACGATGAAAAATAAGAACTTTTTGTCCCAAACTTTTTTTTGTATACCGGCTACATGTCACTCAAATTGACGGCCTAAAAATAATAAAGCGGACGCAAAAGTCCCGGGACGGTCAAATATTTAGAAAAATGAGTTGTATCGGAAAACAAAAAAATAGGGGTTCAATATTTTTGAAAAAACTATTCAGACATACCAAACTCAACCCCCCACTCCACCCAGAAACCCCCACCCCCGCCCCAGTGGGGGTATTATTCCATTAATGTTAAAACATTAATGGAATATATTAGGAACATTATTTGTACTTTATTTTATTTCACGCGATTAGGCAATGTTATATTTGTAGGTAAACATGTCTACAATGTTGAGGAGCTAATGTCTTAAGGCTGCGGTCAGAGTGTATACGTATTTGCCCGTTTTCTTTCACTGGCGTACAGTGCCGATAACGGCGTAAAATACAAATACATGTAATTAAATGGAACTGGTCAACAGTCATATTCTGCGGTCCAGCACTGACGTGCGCTAGCATAATCGGCCGATCGCCTGCCTTTTGACCGCAAACCACTATGGGACGTCTCACATAAAATTTTACCATAACAGGGACGTGGCAAAAACTAAAAAAAAGAGTTTCTGTCAGCAATTCGTCCATTTTGTAATGAAATCTGATCCAATATTGGTTGTTTTACGTGTGTTGTATGACCACAAATATGGCCGACAAAATCGGATACACTGACCGTACCCTTAGCTCCTCCACACCCCAGAAAAAAATAATAATAATATCTGAAGTACGCTGAGATGTTAAAAAACGATTTAAAAAATAAAAATTCAACACCGGGTAGCAAAAAAGCCGTTACAGACCTAACTTCATAATATAGACTTTACACACTCTAAAATATTAGACATAATACCCTGTATATACAGTGTGTTAGAAAAGTAACGAATAATACATTCAGTATTTCTTAAGACTGAAGTTTCAGTCTAATATCCTCGGACAGGTCGATTTTTATTTTTAATTCTGCTTATTCTGATGTAATACACAAGAAGATAGTGCTCCGGGTGTTCCGGATATGACGTCATCGGTAATTTTTTCAATTGGTAACAATATTTTTTCCGGCTTATTGTAGACGAGCTTTGTAAGAGTGCGGGCATATAGCACAATTTATATTTATTTTGAGAAACAGAGGTTTCAACTAATTAATAAAAATTGATGACAACTAATGCCGGTACCTATACAAAAATACCATACTACCGCATTAAAAATAACAATTGGAAGACGCAATATTATTCCTAAATACATTTAAGTAATTTAATACGAACAAAATGTTAACCAGAATACAGTAAAAAATGAACTTAACTCAAAAAAACATATTAAGAAACAAATAACAAAACAACGATTGAACATGAAAATAGTTTTAAACTTCTGTTTCTCAAAATAAGTGTGCTATATTGCCGATCTCACAAAGATGTGGAAAATATATTGTTCTTATTTAAAAAATTATCGAGGACGATATTTGTCAGAATAAGCGGAATTAAAAATAAAAATTAGTAGACTATTATACTATTAATGGAATACAGATTTTTTGCACAATCATACAGGTTAATGGGTCACACGCATATTCTTAGACGCTCAACTGAAATCCAAACTTTACACCCAGCCTACTACGAATTCAAGGATGGTCAATTCTCGATATTTTCCTTCGATATCTCTAAGAGATATCGAAAAATATTATTAGAAAAAGTTGTTCAGAATATTATTCTAACCCATATACCGAGTTTTTTCTATTTTTTTCTGACAAAATTATTATGTTTATTTTTTAATCTAATAATAACAGTGTCATTTAAAGTCATAATTTGACACTAGTGTTAAATGTCAGTCAGATTAAACTTTGAGTTTATTGCGTTAAGTTCTAGTCAGTGATTAAGAATCAGAAGGCACTGTTAAATTGTTAATGTGTCAATTATTACTTTGCATGGCACTTTTATTATTAAATTAAAAAATTAACTTGTAATAATTTTTGTCAGACCAAAATAATGAAAAAATAAAAATGAATTTTGTCATTAAACACAAATATTGGGAAACAACTTTTTTTTTTAATTTTTTTTCTATATCTACAGGTGAAGCAACATATCGAGAATTGACCCTGTTTGTGAATTCGTAGTAGGCTGAGGTTAAAGTAAAGATTACATTTGTATATCATAACCATTAACCATGTATACCTTTTCTTAACCATTACTTATGTTTGATAAGTCGGATTTCTCGAGTATTTTTGGTTTCCTGTATACTTTTTAATTAGGGATTGAAATAAAACATTAATTGTTTTAAATGTTTCAGAGGTGATCACCTCTATCGTCAGCAATTTATTTTATAAATGTTAAAATAGTTAATTTGTAAAATATTTCCTATTATATATTATATAAAACTGGATGTATATGTAAAATTTTATGACTTACCCCGCTACAAATTTAATATTTTATCTAAAATTGGTACATTGTGATGTTAATTTTCATTTTGTATGGTAAATTGGTGTGGATGGCTTCTATATGTATTTCAGGTATGTTTGCTATCACCATTTTGTCTTTTTTTATTTTTTTTTTATTAAATCAGTCGTTGTATTGAATATGGGTATCTGATTTTTAGTTGAAAAATCCAACATACTAGAATAATTTTATATATTTCAATGATTGGTAATATATGTGTTTTTGGTTTAATTTTGTTTTGTTTTGATAATGTTTTAATGTTTAATTTTGAAACCGGTTTATTTGAATAACATTTTTATTACATAACATATCCTTATTGTGTAAATGAATTGGGATAATCATAAGTTGGTTTAAATTTGTTAAATACCTATAACAAAAATTATTATATAATGCTGTTATAACTTTTTTAGAGGCGATTTGTTTCAGGACCGTCATTTAATTAGTT
>CAXKVY010000074.1:0-442500 GCA_964058915.1 Tetropium fuscum | reverse complement strand
ATCCTCAATGAAGGTGAAAGAACTTGTACAACTTCTAAGTGGTTCGTTTCCGTATATATGTATCAGATATGCAACTGGTAAGTGTGTCTTCCATATTATTTATTTGCTATTTCTATAATATATTTTAATAAACCCTATTGATAGCAAAAAAACGATATTACAAAAATTTGACTTTTCGGTCCCTTTTAGGCATTTTACAAGAGATTATTTTATTTTTTATACATATGTGACATAGGTACCTAGTCAAAAATTACTATAATAGTTTAATTTATTTATCGGATTACTATAAATAAATGTCAAATATATATTAAAAATAAGATAAATCTTTTGAAAAATGCCCAAAAGGGACCGAAACGGCTAGATTTTGTGTTACACTCAACGGTTACACCAAATGGTGCAACTTTGACGTGCTACGTTATTTTGTGTGGAAATTCATTAAAATCAATTATAAATTTAGCATGCCTATCATGATGATTTAATATGGGAATATGAAGATTTTAAAGATATGATTAAAATAACCTCAAACCGCTGTAAAATCGTAGGTACCGGTAATATGATGTGGTATATAGATGATGACAAATACCTAATGATGATTAATATATAACAGTGCTAGGTACGTCCAAATGAATCTATAATCTTCATGGCAAAATGTAACAAAATGTTTCTATATACCTACATGAAAGTTAAATAGGGAAATTTATTTGTGTTTAATTGAAACTAGGTAAGAAATATATCAAAAAAACGATTTAGCAAAAAAGGCAAATCAAAAAAAGTGTTTACCTAGATATATCATATGGGTACCTACATTTGTAATTTCATTTATAGAATTTTGATTAATTATGAATATACCTACATACAATGAAACAATATAAATTATAACATGTATGATTATTGTATGTCAGCACATCTACCGAATATATCGGCGTAGATTTTACCTGTAATAAATAAAGTCCAAGTCCAAGGAACAAAGTTTAAATTTAGCGAAACATTTATATCTTAATCATATCATCTACTAAGTAGGTTATAGTAGGTATATGTACTTATATCAGTAAAATACATTACTTAACTTCTTAAACAAAAATAATAGCAACATATTTAACATATAAATTAACAGTATTATACTTAATAATGGTACCTTACCTTTGGTATTAACTTTTACACTGTAGTAGCCAAGGTAACTACTGATGTACTCACTGCAAGTTCTAAGGCGCAAATGGTTTTATATTTGGCTTCACTTGATGATTTGGAATACTTCCCTAATCAGATATCACAATAAAAACAAGATAAGGCCGAGCGTTTTTCAACTGCAATTTGACATTGAACCGGCTACGAACATGATATTATATGCTTTATTACTAGGAATATGAATGCAGCATTAACAATGTCTACAATAGTACAAAGTACAATATTTCTTGACTGCATTACTCATCACCATTCGCCGGCAGTGGTTACCCACATACCACATTATAATTAAGATGCCTTGAAGATAGGCAACCAGACGCGGTGATGTGTACCAAAACCCAAAACCGTTAAAACTTGAGTCCGTAGTTCGGTAGATTATAAATTGAAGACATTATTCGATAAAGGTGTCATGTCACATTTTTTGAAAATAATACTTTGGTGCAATTTTTGAACGTTCTTGGTATAGATCTAACCTCCCAATAATAATAAATCCTAGATTTGTAATGTTTCGAAGACATTTTTTGATGAGAAATGTGCTAAATGTGCTTTCATTTTATGTCACACATAAAATGAAAATGTTTAGTGGATAAAGGTGTTATGTTACATTTTTGATAATATTTACATATTTTTTACATATTCATTCCCAAAGAGTAGATACCTACTTTTAGACAGATAGACAAATATCCTCCGTTGACATGAAAACATGTTTTGTGAAAATGGATCTACAACAAACCATGCTAATACCGAAGTTATCCACATCTAAGGGCTGTTATTTAAGGCAAATGTGATTATATAGGTAAAATTTGTATCCACTGTGTCAAACATTCAGGCCACAAGTCATATTTTTTAACTGGACTTAAAATATTGCCAATAGAGGCAATAATCAGTGGCGTAGCCAGAATTTTGATTTAGGGGGGAGGGGGGGGGGGGAGGCAAGCGGGTTGGCGAACTAAAATACCACGGAAAGCTTTGAAAAATCATACTTAACATCTTTAAAAATAGGTACCTAATCCAAATTCTGACAGTTCATAAAAATAGTTACTAATTAACTAAATGAAAAGTTAATTTTATTTCATAAAAAATATTGAGACTTGAAACAAAAATTTTAATAAAAATTCGAATTATGGGTATAGTATTTATGATTTCAGAGGGGCTGCCCTCTGGCTACGCCACTGGTAGTAATTAAATAGCTACCTGTCTGTTACCATTTTGCAAATTACTCGAAGAAGAGGATCCTGAAATTGACCATTTATTAATTTGGTCCGACTAATGTGGAGGACAAAATAAAAACTTGTATATGCTTTGCATATAAGAATACTTAATACTAAAGTTTTTTAAAGTACTCAAGCATAAGTTTCCCGTGGCTGGACACAGCTTTCTTTATTCCGATAGAGACTTCGGACGCATCGCAGAGAATCATTAAATCCGAGAAAGAAAAAAGAGAAAAACAGCATATTGTTCACAAAACAAAAAAAAACACAAAAACGCATTATTTTCTTCTTTGTATGAGTTTGTACTACTTTTACATTAAATTAAATTTGAGTTAAAAGCTACATTACTCTTTTATCCATCACGAAACTTATCACAGATTGGGTTTAAAGTTTGTGGATAAAGGTGTTATGTAGACAAAATCTTGTTTCACAAAATCTTGTGTTTTTTTTAAATATTATGATAAACAAATGAAAATAGCCTAAAATTATCTATTTTTTGAGATATTACTCAATTAAATTAAAAGCAAAATAAAAAAGTTCCGCGTAAAATACAAAACGCGTTTTGTTAATTTAGTCAAAACTTTAAAATTGGGACATGACACCCATCCACTTATGTCCTCAATTATAATAGTTGGAGAACGAGCAACGACTAAGATGTAAGATGCCTTCTCTATAACACTCTATAACACAATAGCATAACAGATTTTAAAAGTCTGAAGTGAGATTATAAATAAAATTAATATTATTAATCACTAACCACATTCCGATTTAAATTTTGCTCGTTACATACCCGAAATAAATTAGTAATAAGATCTATTTGCCCATAGCGCGACAGAGACCATAGTAATTAAGTATTTTTCAATACAGCTAAATCCGAATATGATGTCAAAAACGATTTTGAACTCTTGACAGCTGTCAATAGAAATTCATATTTTGACAAATAAAACTTTTGCGGTTTTTTATATTTAAATACAAAATATAGTAGTTTCGTCGTAAAAAAAATATAATTTTTGCTAAATGACAACTGTCAAAATTTTTTTAATACTTTAATACTGTCAATTACATCTCAATTAAATTTCCATTAAACTTTAAATGTTTTCGATTCCTATAAGGAGAGATATTATTAATTTCGAAATAAATGTCGAAATAAATTTTAAATGTAAAATTGTCTTATATAAATATCATAGTTAAAAATTTCGATGTTTATATTGGTTTTTGAAATTAATATCCGTGAAAATTATTTTTTTTATTATGTTTTATTTATAAACTTAAACATTATTTAATGTACACACAGTTTTTACGAGCGTTCCATTACATTCTCAAGGTCTTTTTTACGATGATCATTAACAACTTGCAAAATGTATTGAAGCTGATTCTCATCTTTAGTAAATTTACATCTAAAATCTGTGATCAGTTTGACCATTCGCTCTGCACGATCATTAACAACTTTCAAATTTTTGGCGCAAGGTTGAGCTGTCAAAAAACTCCCATTGTGTATCCATTCAGATGGTCGAGGCTCAAGAAAGTTTGTCGCAAGATTGAATCTTTTGAAAAAATCCAATGACTGTGTTAACAAAAAAATCTATATTTAAGTGTTTATTTTCGAATTGATTTTAATTAGATATAGTAATTATTATTATTGTTGATAATAATATACATTCACATAAAACATGAAATTTCAAAAATTATTAAATTATGTTATTACTAATCTATAGGTTAGGTGTGTAGGAAACTAACTATTTTGCCTATCCTATAATACGAAAATAATATCTCGCTTTATTCTTTAGCTTTTCAGCTATGATTTTTATGTAATTAATATGTATCTAGTAATAGTTAATCTCTAATCTAACAAGTAACTAGCAATAAAACTAATAAGTAACGATACCCCATCAATCAAGTAGTGTGAAATATATTTTTTGATTTTTAATTAAAACAGGCAACTTCTTTTCTCATACATTATTTTGTATATTATGCTCACGGGTGTCCGGCGCGGTTCGAGTGATGTAACGTCCACGATTAAATTGGTGTAACAAAGTCACATGATTAATGATTAAGGTTTCACTGTTTTCAGTTTAGATCACAGTTGTATTGTGCAGATACAAAATACAATACCCGGTAGAGTATGTGGATTTAGTTCTTCGCTCGATTTTTCGGCTTTTCGTCTTGTCGGTCGTGATTGACGTGATTTTATTAGGTACCTACTTACCTTAAATATTTACATATTTCTTATCCTATTCGTAATATTCGTATTTTGTTATTTTTTGCGTTGTATACAACGAAATATTGGTTTTTAAAAAATATTTAATAATCTAATAAAATATATTTTGTTTATTCCAATTTATTTATACCATCAATAATTCGTGAAAAAATATTATTTCCAAAAGGTATCAAATTACAAAAATCATTCTTGTGAAACCCTGTAATTTTGTGTAAATGGATTTTTCATTGAAATATTGAAGTGACAGGAAAACGCGTGACCTTGAAAATTTTAAAAAAATTTGCCTCCGGTGCCATTAAACCTTCGCGGACCAAACTTAATATCAAGATTAAATTTGTCTGCCCTACCTGATGCTTGAGTCACGAGCCGCCACTGGCGGTAATAAATACAAATATAAAAATTGTAGGTTTTAACTGTGCCTAAGTTGTGTCAATACCTTTTTCTAATTTTGACATGTAAAGTGAGACTTTTCAAAACTCTTTGACGTTAGGATAAATAGCTATTAGTTACGATATTAAATAATTCTGTGTCATAAGAATAATAATTATTATTGTGTTACTTAAAGGTTTGAACTAAATTTAAGGGATTCCTAGACCAATTTTAGGTATAAAAGTTTATATAAACGTGTCATAAAATGTCCGGTTTTCAATTGTCATTTTTTTTATTGCGGGGTTTTATTAATATTTCAAAGGTTCTTTTCCCGATTCTTTGAAATTTGGCAGTGTTATCTTTAGTAATAAAGACTTCTTTTAGCCCCAAGTAAATTAAAAATATTAGGTCCAAATGAATGTTTTCCATTTTTTTTAAATAAATTTCATAAACAGGGTGTTTTATTTTTTTTAAGTTAGTACCGCAACAGTAACGCAACATTAACTAGGTAATATAATATTTAATTTTATCCAAACAAGTCGTTTTTAACTATTGACATAGTCCCTAAAAAAATATTTTTAAAGCCCCTGGCACTTCTTGGCATTTATATGTATAATTAAGGTAATAATCCAATTTAAGTATCAAAAATAGTTTTGACAAATATTTTTTAATATTACAATATTAAAGTTAAAAAAACAAAAGTTCATATAATTTAAAAGAATGTTAAAAATTGATGCATTTATATTTAATTATATTCTTTACACATGTGCCGATTTTTAACATTACTGAATATCAAATATTAAAGCCCTTACCTTGTTCTCTAAGACAAAAAATCCAAATTTAAAAGACTGCAAATAGAAAACAGCAACGTAACTTAAAAATCACACAACGGATGTGAAAAAATTGAGTGCTAAGTTGCCATTAATTCAATTAATTGTTTACATATTTGAGCTATTTTCATGGCTAACTGGAATAAGAAAAAAAATGATAACGTTCAAAAATATTATTCGTTGGAATGTTTTCTTTAATATTATAACATGAAATCATTTATTTGAGAACACTGTTTTTTAATTATTCATTCCTAAAAAAAGTAATAATGGCCTCTGTGCGTCGTCGCGTCACGTTGCCGTATGTGAATAAATTTTCTAATGAGGAAATGCAATAAAGTGGAGTTTTACACCCCTGTTTACAGGAAATAACTGGTATGTCAACTGAACTGGCGTGTCTTTCAGCAAAGTGAAACGAAATTATTGAAACCGTACCTATATTTATTGACATGAAGGCACTGGTTCAACAATTTCAAAATTATAATTGCAACACCTTTAATGATTTGTTTTTAAAATATTTGTATCTGATTTTACATTTAAAAATTCACATTTTATTGTGTGCGTCGGAGATCGTTACGATTTTGCAAACAGCTGAAAGGTTTCAGAAAGAAAAATAGAAGAGCAAAGAACACCTATAAATTATGAAGATCAAGATGAATTTAAGATCTTGGATTGGAAAAAGTCTATTCATGATAATTTAGTAAGCGCGTCATCTTTGTTTCACCGTTGCACGTGTGAAGAAGGTCCTAAGAACCGTTGTTAGAATTCATGATAATTTAGTACTGCGCGTCATCTTTGTTGCACGTCTGAAGAAGGTTGTGGTGTTTGCTCTCTTTGACACACTGATCGCTTCTTTATGCCCTGTAGGGCATCTAACACAGGCAGTAATCCCAAGACATGCGACGCGCCGCGCCGTTTCTATTTAGTTCGGTTTTTACAAATGTACAGCCCAAACTAAACCTCGTATGAAAAAAAAGTTCAAGTAAAAAAGTTTCCTTGCTCTGTGGGCAACATTTTTCTCGCTTATACTAGTTATCTATTTCTAAAGATAAAAAAGTTTTCTCGACTCACCATTTTACGCTGCAAAATGACGACATTTTGTGTCATCTAGCGAAAAAAAATTATTTAGGTTGAACTTCTAAACTTCCTATTGTTACGGCAATATGTCAGGGAAGTATTGAAAAAGTATTGTTATATCCAAAATTCATAACGATCAGACGTCAACTAACAAAGTTATGCATTAGTTTGCAAAATATATTAATTTAATTAAAATTTTCAGTTTTTTTAAAAATGTCATATTTTGACAAATTTGGCAATTTTGGATCAAAGGGCGAACAAAAAATTTGAATCGGGCAGGTCATTTCACATAGGATTTCATGTTTTTTAGGTGGATGTTCGCGACTTGTATAGAGCTGGTCGAATTGAAAGTATCAGTTGTACATTTAACTATACGAATTTGTTAAAACAACTTCTTTTTCTATCTACATGCTACATTGCTACAAAATATTGGACTATATTAGCAGAATTCATAAACATTTTACATTTAAATTGAGAATCGACCACAGATTCGATTGTTATTGAAATAGCGTGTTGAGTTAGAAAGGAAATTAAATAACAGAAAAAATTAATAATAGTAGATAATTAAAATATTTTTCTCAATGCTGAAGGGATCAATTAAATTAAGACAAACATTGAAATTGGGACGATAAGAGTTTAGCAGTGCGTGGGTGTTATCCATATATGTAATACATTACATATATGGTGTTATCAAAGTTCAAGTGGAGCGAGTCATAAACTGTGGTGTGAATAACGGATGTGTATTCAAAGATCAAAGGTATACCTATATATATAATTTGATATCTCAAGTAAATTTAAGCTTATCAAAGATTTAAGCTAGAGTATATATATTTATATATATATATATATATATATATATATATATATATATATATATATATATATATATATATATATATATATATATATATATATATATATATATATATATATATATATATATATATATATATATATATATCTATATATATATATATATATATATATATATATATATATATATATATATATATATATATATATATATATATATATATATATATATATATATATCTATATATATATATATATATATATATATATATATATATATATATATATATATATATATATATATATATATATATATATATGTATGTATATAAACTATCGGACATAAAAAGTGGCGCACCTAGATTTTGTCCCAAATTTGATGTTCAATAACTTTTAAACAAGCCTATCGATTTTGAATTTTTTTTTGTTTGAAAGGGCGATTCTTGCGGATGACTATTTTGTAATTGGCTTTCCATAAAAAAATGTATTTTTTAAAATGTACAGCCTTTAGAAACCGATTATGATTTTGACACGAAATTTGAATGTCGCTGTGGAGTGAAATTTTATTTGTATTGAATTCTTAGGTTGGTCACGGTGTTTACCGTTCTTTTTTCAATATTCTCTTTTTTGAGTCACCTCTCTAGCCCCTTCAGCAACGAAGATGCGACATTTTAGATGAAACGGTGTTATTAAGTTTGATTGATATTTAAGAGCCCGTGTTCACAGAAATGCTCCGTGAGGTAAAATTAACACTTATACTTAAACTAACTTATACTGACTGTATAAGGCGGTACACGCACGCGCTTGAGTAAATTCCTATAAGGCGGCAGCACCTCCTGGTGAAAAATTATCTCCAAATCTTATCATCTTTTAAAAAACGCCATTAAATAATGGCTTAAAATTAAGAAAAGATATTTGGGGTTTGCAATATTGAAAGTCTGATCTAAACACTATGGTTTTGAAAAAAAAAATCATTAATTAATTACGAGAGTTATTCAGTTTTCAAGATGGGGTTCTTTAAGATATATTTATAATTCAGTGTAGAAATAAATGAAAATAAATATGCATGATGTTTAAAGCATACCTTTCTCTATCCGCAGTTAAAATTTGATGCTTTTGTATCAAGTGTTAGAAGACTTACATTAGTTGAAAACATACCCTACTTATCGCTCTCTGAAAAGCGCTCTTAACAAGGAGGCTATGGTAACGGTTAACACTGAAACGTCAAAAGATTCAGTTGAAATTATCGTGAAAAAAAAATCAGTTAACGTTCTAAAAGAAAATGCCAGTGCAAATTAGTCCAATTCACGTGGCTAGAGTTGTGGCTTTGGTAGAAGATGGAAGGAGTCAAAGATATGCAGCTCGTATTATTGGTCTACCAGAAACAACTGTCCGAAGAACGATCCAGCGCTATCGAGCAACGGGCCAATAAAGCAGACGTCCAGGTTCGGGTAGTTCCAGGATTATGCAAAATATTGACGATTGATTTATTGGTCTGGAAATATCGAGGAATCCCTAACAAACAGCTGTGATCACAAACCGAAATTTAAGAAACGCACGAAGAACAGTTGTGTCAGATCGAACAATTTGTCGGAGATTCAGGAGTCTCGGTTTTATCGCAAGAAGACCTGCTGTTGGAATGCGATTACTTTGACGACATCGAATTCATCTTGTTTGCAATGGTCTCAAGTTTTATTCACTGACGAATCAAGATTCATGTTGAGATCAGTAGACGGGGAAAGTAGCGTGGCGAAAGATACGAGGATTGTATGTTCAGTTAAAGGGAGAGTTTTGGCGGTGGTTCACTAATGGTATGGGGTGGAATTACCAGCGATGCCCGTACATAATTATTTGTGTTTCCACCACGGCAATCTCTAAATGCAGTTAGATACATAGAGATCTTGAATGAACATGTTGTCCCATTTGCACCTTACATTGGCGAATAATTCCTCTTAATGCAAGATAATGCACGACCGCATACAGCAGTGATGATAACACAATTTTTAAACGATGTCGGAATTAATCGTATGCCGTGGCCCGCTAAAAGCCCTGATATGAATCCCATTGAGCATTTATGGGATGAATTGGGACAACGTGTTAGTAGACCCAACCCAGAGAATCTGAATGAATTGAGGATTGCTCTTACAGAAGAATGGGACAATATCCCTCAAATCACTATCACAAATTTGATTGAAAGCATGCCTAGGCGTATGGAAGCTGTTATAGCAGCCAGAGGAGGAAATACTCGTTATTAGTTAGTTTGTTGTACAGTTATTTTTTTTATTGTTTTAATCATTAATAATTACAGTCGTTTTACTAAAATGTCGAATAATTATTTGTTTGTTATTTCTTTTTGATGTTGTTTGTACTTGTAAGTAACAATTATTTCAGCGTCCGTAATCGAAAACGCTAAACATTTCTTAAACGATGAACTTTTTAGACATTTTCAGCTCCACGGCCTCCTTCTTGAATATCAAACTTAATAACACCGTATCATCTAAAATGTCGCATCTTCGTTGCTGAAGGGGCTAGAGAGGTAATTCAAAAAAGAGAATATTGAAAAAAGAACGGTAAACACCGTGACCAACCTAAGAATTCAATACAAATAAAATTTCACTCCACAGCGACAATAAAATTTCGTGTCAAAATCATAATCGGTTTTTAAAGGCTGTACATATTAAAAACTACATTTTTTGTGGAAAGCCAATTACAAAATAGTCATCCGCAAGAATCGCCAATTATCAAAATCGATAGGCTGGTTTAAAAGTTATTGAACATCAAATTTGGGATCAATTATTATGTAAGAAACTTATTAAATATTAAATAAGTCCATCCAAAACCTTACAGTACCTACACAGATACTGTGATACCTACCTCTTAAGTCTGAAGGACTATATGTCAAACCCAGGCGCGTACCCCCCCCCCTCCCCGCCGGATTTTAATTTTGTTTAAAAATTTGGAGAGGTACTTTTGTCATAAAATATGAATCTTGTTGAAATAATGTTAAGTTTCGTAAATATATAATTTTCATAAGATATCAGTGGCAGCTTTACTGTAGGTGCATTTGTATAGTCAATCCCCATTCTAAAAGAGTTTATAGAGGCTTGCAGTGCGTTTCGGGGTGAAAGAGGATGCTGCCGACGCTGCCGTAAAGGTTTGTAATTAAATAAGCTAGCCTAGTTTAAAAAATGTAACAGGAAAAATGAAAATACTGAATGTCCTGCATTTATTTCAAGATGGAATTAAATTTCAAAAAAAATTTCTTGTAAAAATCTATATTTTTATTTAAACGAATTTTACATTAAAATTCTAAAGTGCCAGGATAATGCGTGACCTTGAAAATTTTCAAAATTAAACCACGGCTGCAACTGTATAGATTTGTTGTGCCCGCCCCAAATCCAAGTCTGGTTACGCTACTGGTCAAACCCCTTCCTCTCTGAACCATTGGATCAAGCAACAACATACGTTTTTCAAACAAACATCGCCTTCTAAAATTGGTATATAATATTTTTATTTTGATAATGTTTAATCAATATTTGAACACTCTCAGTCAAATAAAATATCAAACAATGTATTTATTCAACTTTTTCACTAAGAGACATCACGTCTACAACGCCCTGAACTTGAGTCCCCATAAGACATCAATACATTGATTTTTAAACTAAGAACCCGCGCAAATTTGAGATCATAACCTAACTAATATGGTCAATTCGGACCCTGTAGCAAATTTAAACTCCTGGTAAAACCTAATCATTCAAAAATATTCATTACTGCAAAAGTTGTTCATAAGTTTTCTTGTATTTTTCAACAACAAAATTATAGGTTACCAATTTGAAATATAATAAGTGGTTAAACCTTTTAACAATGTAATCAAACTACAAAAAACGATAGCCAGTAAAAAAACGGGCATTTATTGTTTAATTCGCGAATAAAATTTCAAATTTTACTCTCCTATTGACACGTCATGCGCGCGGCTGCCCGAAAATCAACAAGGCAATTGTCATCTTCTGTTTATTGTATCTTGGTCATAAACGGTCCGTTTTCTCAAAAAAATTAAATGCAACCCTATAACTTTTTTTACTGTGTTTAATAGCCCTTTGACCAAGGAAAATAAATAAGGAAGCTGGAGGTCGATATCTCTTTCAGTTTTAAAACTCTGGTAAAAATAGTAGAGTAGCGTCAGAGAGCTCCTTTATTTAATTCATTAAATCAAATTAAGTTGCTCTATATGAATAATATTTTAAAAATACAAAATTACACGTGAATGACCTTTTCTTCATCTTAAAAATTTTCCGAATATTTAGTGGCTTCTAATTTCATTGTTTATGAAATGCATCAACATTTAATAATTTTTGTTTGTAAATACTGTGTGTTTTAATTTATAGCGAAGTACGCCATGATCTATGAAAACAAGACAAGATAACATTATTATCAGTGAAGTTGCTCTGACAGTTTGAAAATTATTGCAAACATATTGAGAAACATTATTATTATCAAATAATTGCAGTAATACAGCAAGACTTTCTTCGAACGAAAGTCTTTCACAGTCGGTGTCCATCGTGATGTAGCTGATGTATGGGCTGTTTTGCCGTGGTTGATGCATTTCGCAGACGTTTCGCAATTCTTAACAGATGGCATCTTCAGTGCTTCATGTGTTTGGTGGCTGAGTGGTTGCTGTATGATCTAAACCGCGTTTTTGTCAAAATAAAATAATACCACCAATTATTAGGAAAAATTCTAAAATGAATAAAAGGCCATTTACAGGTAATTTTGTAGTGTTTTAAGATATTATTTATATTAGATCAAGTTAATTTGATTTAGACAAATATTTTTTGCCATAATTTTAAAACTGAAAGAAAAATCTACCTCCGGTTTCCTTATTTACTTTCCTTAATTAATTCTATTAAACACAGCAAAGAAAGCTATGGGTTGCATTAATTTTTTTAAAGAAAATATAGCGAATATTACACTTTGGACCCCTAACTTTGAGCATATAAATTAAATTAAAGTTTTTTTATGAAAACATTAAATCCGGATAAATAGTCCTTTATGATGAGCCTTCGTTTGTTAAATTCGGATAAGGCAAAGTCAAGTTACAGTATTTTAAATATTTCAAATTATTATCCTTCACACTGCCGTTGCTATAGCAATTAGAAATGTTTATACAAAATTTCTAGATGATGAAATGGAGATTCCAAAAAGTGTATTTTCAACCTACATTGTTCCGAAGATTAGGAGAAGTTAACGATTTGCTGAAACATCATAGCAAATGCGCCCCCTGGCGGTGAAGTTAAGACTTTAAAAATATATTAAATCGAATTATTTTGGCTATATTTGTGTAATATATTTTCATATTTGTTTTGTGAAAAGTAAATCTTGGTTTGTAGCATTTCATTACATAGAGAAATAAGCAAATAGACGAATAAGAAGGAAGACACACTTACCAGTGCTATATCTGGACATACATAGGGATATATGTATATATATATATATATATATATATATATATATATATATATATATATATATATATATATATATATATATATATATATATATATATATATATATATATATATATATATACAGGGTGAGTCAGTTTTTTGTAGACAAACTTTAACAGGGGATAGAACGCACGTTTTTAAAAAGAAAAGTGCCTATAAAGATATGGCCGATCTAGCTTCCTAAGGAAGATACAGGGTGTTAAAATTTAATTTTTTTTTACATTAATGTGTAATATTTTCTGAACGGAATGATATATTCACTAAATATTTTACACATATCTTAACCTGCATAGGATCAACATGTTGTATTGTTCCTGTCGAAAATACTATAGTGGATGTTACTTTTTTCGGGTACTTCGACTATTCTGCATAATAGAACTTTTTTTTCGTACGCCACTGACATTATCTAATACATATTTCTAAAATAACGGCCCCTTAGTAACAATTTTGATCTCTTGTAATTTTGCTCTAACTATGACAGTTTTCGAGATATTGGCCGTTGTTTCTCTGACAGTGTAATGTCGTTATTATTAATTTTTTTTTCTCGAATTTTCTTTATGACTTATAAACGAACGCTTAGATTTTTTCATGTTTGGGGGATAATGCCTATTAATTAAGGCGCATAAAACAAGCGGTAAGAATGTTCAAAAACTTGCACAGTGGCGGGGTGGAAGGGGTGCTCCACCCCTTTCGTAAACAGTTACTTCTACGCCAAAGACTATTTAAAAAAAACTTATTTTCATTATCTACATACAGTTTAACAAAAATAATGTCCCTTCTTCTGTTTCGAAATTCCTGTGCGTTTCCTAGTTATTTTGATTTTTAGTGTTTGATGTGGTACTAAATTAAGTAATTTATTTATTAGCAATAATAATTATCGGCTAAATATTTAATTCTTTCAACGAAACCTACCTAAATATGGTTTGTTAAGGATTCTAAAAAGCCGAAATCTCTTTATCTCTTTCCAAGTAATTACAATTACAAAAAAAACATTAGATGAGCATTCATGTTAATGTTTATGGAGATATAAACATTTTTGAATTTATAGCAATATTTAATTTAGAATAATAATTGTGGAATAAATAACAATTGTTAGCAATAATGATTTATAAATAACAATTACAAGAATTAATAACAATAACACTAGTACCTACATACATAAAATTAGATACTTTGTTCAAAATGTAAACCGTTCTTCTCAATACACATTTCACTGCGACGTATCATAGAACGTCTTAAGTTAACTAAATGATGCACCCTTATTTCATTGCAAGCATCTCTAATGCGATTTTTAAGTTCCTCAAGTGTATTAACCGGAGTGGTATACACTATTTCCTTAATGAATCCCCACACAAAAAAGTCAAGTGGTGTTAAATCGGGGGATCTGGGACGCCACGCCACTGGACCTCCACGACCTATCCACCTCCCTGGATAGTAATTGTTTAGCCAATTTCTTACATATCTGCCATAATGGGCCGGGCACCCATCAAGTTGAATCCAAGACTGTCTTCTTAAATTCAAAGGAATGACTTCCCATATATTACCATGGTGTTCTTCTAAAAATTGTAGGAAATTTTCTGAATTTACACGTTGTGGCAAGAAATAAGGTCCAAACACGTGGTTGCCGTAAATTCCAATCCAGACATTTGTACTAAATTCATGTTGAAAACTTCGTGGTCGAATGGCATGTGGGTTTTCATGTGCCCATACATGCAGATTGTGAAAATTTAGTATACCACGACGAGTAAAACAAGATTCATCAGTCCACAGTATATTGGATAAGAAATCCCTATTATTTTGAATGGAGTTAAGAACCCACCTACAATAAGTAAGTCTTCGTTCAGCGTCACCTGGACATAAACCTTGAACAGGTTGAAAATGATATGGGCGTCTGTGATCCCGTTTTAATACCCGGGAAATTTTACTTTGGGAAATACCAAGAGCAATAGCAGCACGTCGAGTACTTGTCGTTGGGTTCCTATTAAATTCCCGCAATATACGGTCTCTATCTCGTCCACGGTTGTTCTGTCGGCCCCCGGGTACATTTTTCAAACCCTGGTTAGCAAATCGACGGTGGATACTCACAAAAACGGAATGATGAGGTTGTCGTCTATTTTGAAATCTTCTTCGATACTCCCTAGCTGCGTATCTTGAATTCCCATTTGCGAACCCATAAATAAAATGAATTTCGGCTTGTTCGCTATTTGTAAATGTAAACGGCATGTTACACTAATTAAAATCTGGCAAATCACATAAAATAACTTTTTAATCTTAAAAATAATAATTAATAACAGTGAAAATATTCAAGATGAAGCAAAATTGTTTGTAGATAAACTTGTAATACGTCAAACTGTCGTTTCAAAATATGACATAATGCTTACTTGTTTTCCAAGGAGTATAATATTTTGTTGCAATTATTACGTACAGTTACAAATACGCTAGTTTTAAATGGAAATTATTTAGCAAACAACAGCAAAAATTGAAACAGAAATTGGTACATGCACAAGTTTAATAAAACTTAAAGGAAATTTTTAAGACTTTTGGCAACTGCACAATAATCTATTGTATTGTAAGTACATTTGTAATTTAACAGATTTCAACATATAAAAGTATTGTATTTGAGTAAGGCTTGATATAACAAATATTTATTTTGACTACATTGGAAAAAGATAAAGAATAAGAGATTTCGGCTTTTTAGAATCCTTAACACACCATATTTAGGTAGGTTTCGTTGAAAGAATTAAATATTTAGCCGATAATTATTATTGCTAATAAATAAATTACTTAATTTAGTACCACATCAAACACTAAAAATCAAAATAACTAGGAACCGCACAGGAATTTCGAAACAGAAGAAGGGACATTATTTTTGTTAAACTGTATGTAGATAATGAAAATAACAGTTTTTTTTTAAATAGTCTTTGGCGTAGATGTTCTGTTTACGAAAGGGGTGGAGCACCCCTTCCACCCCGCCACTGTGCAAGTTTTTGAACATTCTTGTTTTATGCGCCTTAATTAATAGGCATTATCCCCCAAACATGAAAAAATCTAAGCGTTCGTTTATAAGTCATAAAGAAAATTCGAGAAAAAAAATATAATAACGACATTACACTGTCAGAGAAACAACGGCCAATATCTCTAAAACTGTCGTAGTTAGAGCAAAAATACAAGAGATCAAAATTGTTACTAAGGGGCCGTTATTTTAGAAATATGTATCAGATAATGTCAGTGGCGTACGAAAAAAAAGTTCCATTATGCAGAATATCCGAAGTACCCGAAAAAAGTAACATCCACTATAGTATTTTCGACAGGAACAATATAACATATTGATCCTATGCAGGTTAAGATATGTGTAAAATATTTAGTGAATATATCATTCCGTTCAGAAAATATTACACATTAATGTAAAAAAAAATGAAACTCTAACACCTTGTATCTTCCTTAGGAAGCTAGATCGGCCATATATTTATAGGCACTTTTCTTTTTAAAAACGTGCGTTCTATCCCCTGTTAAAGTTTGTCTACAAAAAACTGACACCCTGTATATATATATATATATATATATATATATATATATATATATATATATATATATATATATATATATATATATATATATATATATATATATATATATATATATATATATATATATACATATATATATATATATATATATATATATATATATATATATATATATATATATATATATATATATATATATTAGCTTTGAAATTCTTTGCTATTCATATTTATTTTGTGAAAAGTAATCTTGGGTTTGTAGCATTTCATTACATAGAAATAAGCAAATAGACAAATAAGAAAGAAAACACACTTACCAGTACTATATCTGGACACACATACGGAAATGAATCACTATGCACATGAAAACGAACCACTTAGAAGTTGTACAAGTTCTTTCACCTTTCTTGAGGATCTTCAGAGCAGTATACGATTTATTTCATTGATCATTCATACTTGAATTTAAATTACCAATACACCAACACTTGCAGTGACGTTTTATGACATTAGTTTTTGACGGAACTCATTCTTAGAATACACAAACCTAGTCTACTATTTATATTTGTTCTATTTGAACATATTATATATAAAAGCATTAGGCATACAGTTATCCAGAAGATGTTAAACTTTAAATGCATAAAATCTTGTTGAACCTATTGAAAAACAACTACTTTTTCCAACTATATGCGGGAAAATATTGAATTATATATACAATAGAGTTCTGAAGCATTCAAAGAGGGAGTGATACAGAAATTGCTTGCTTAGTCAAAACTAAAATCATTTGTTGGTTGTATGTATTAATTGTTTCTTCGAAAATTCTCGAAAAAAATCCAATTTTCACCCTGGATATATTTATTAGCTTTGAAATTCTTTGCTATTCATATTTATTTTGTGAAAAGTAATCTTGGGTTTGTAGCATTTCATTACATAGAAATAAGCAAATAGACAAATAAGAAAGAAAACACACTTACCAGTACTATATCTGGACACACATACGGAAATGAATCACTATGCACATGAAAACGAACCACTTAGAAGTTGTACAAGTTCTTTCACCTTTCTTGATCAATGAAATAAATCGTATACTGCTCTGAAGATCCTCAAGAAAGGTGAAAGAACTTGTACAACTTCTAAGTGGTTCGTTTTCATGTGCATAGTGATTCATTTCCGTATGTGTGTCCAGATATAGTACTGGTAAGTGTGTTTTCTTTCTTATTTGTCTATTTGCTTATTTCTATGTAATGAAATGCTACAAACCCAAGATTATTTTTCACAAAAAAAAAAAAAAAAAAAAAAAAAATATATATATATATATATATATATATATATATATATATATATATATATATATATATATATATATATATATATATATATATATATATATCCGTATGTATGTCCAGATATAGCACTGGTAAGTGTGTCTTCTTCTTATTCGTCTATTTGCTTATTTCTCTATGTAATGAAATGCTACAAACCCAAGATTACTTTTCACAAAACAAATATGAAAATATATTACACACATCGTAGCCAAAATAATTCGATTTAATATATTATATATTTAAAATCTTAACTTCACCGCCAGGGGGCGCATTTGCTATGACGTTTCAGCAAATCGTTAACTTCTCCTAATCTTCGGAACAATGTAGGTTGAAAATACACTTTTTGGAATCTCCATTTCATCATCTAGAAATTTTGTATAAACATTTCTAATTGCTATAGCAACGGCAGTGTGAAGGATAATAATTTGAAATATTTAAAATACTGTAACTTGACTTTGCCTTATCCGAATTTAACAAAGGAAGGCTCATCATAAAGAACTATTTATCCGGATTTAATGTTTTCATAAAAAAACTTTAATTTAATTCTAATGCTCAAAGTTAGGGGTCCAAAGTGTAATATTCGCTATATTTTCTTTAAAAAAATAAATGCAACCCATAGCTTTCTTTGCTGTGTTTAATAGATTTAATTAAGGAAAGTAAATAAGGAAACCGGAGGTAGATTTTTCTTTCAGTTTTAAAATTATGGCAAAAAATATTTGTCTAAATCAAATTAACTTGATCTAATATGAATAATATCTTAAAACACTACAAAATTACCTGTAAATGGCCTTTTATTCATTTTAGAATTTTTCCTAATAATTGGTGGTATTATTTTATTTTGATAAAAACACGGTTTAGATCATACAGCAACCACTCAGCCACCAAACACATGAAGCACTGAAGATGCCATCTGTTAAGAAATGCGAAACGTCTGCGAAATGCATCGACCACGGCAAAACAGCCCATACATCAGCTACATCACGATGGACGCCGACCGTGAAAGACTTTCGTTCGTAGAAAGTCTTGCTGTATTACTGCAATTATTTGACAATAATAATGTTTCTCAATATGTTTGCAATAATTTTCAAACTGTCAGAGCAACTTCACTGATAATAATGTTATCTTGTCTTGTTTTCATAGATCATGGCGTACTTCGCTATAAATTAAAACACGCAGTATTTACAAACAAAAATTATTAAATGTTGATGCATTTCATAAACAATGAAATTAGAAGCCACTAAATATTCGGAAAATGTTTAAGATGAAGAAAATGTCATTCACGTGTAATTTTGTATTTTTAAACTATTATTCATACAGAGCAACTTAATTTGATTTAATGAATTAAATAAAGGAGCTCTCTGACGCTACTCTACTATTTTTACCAGAGTTTTAAAACTGAAAGAGATATCGACCTCCAGCTTCCTTATTTATTTTCCTTGGTCAAAGGGCTATTAAACACAGTAAAAAAAGTTATAGGGTTGCATTTAATTTTTTTGAGAAAACGGACCGTTTATGACCAAGATACAATAAACAGAAGATGACAATTGCCTTGTTGATTTTCGGGCAGCCGCGCGCATGACGTGTCAATAGGAGAGTAAAATTTGAAATTTTATTCGCGAATTAAACAATAAATGCCCGTTTTTTTACTGGCTATCGTTTTTTGTAGTTTGATTACATTGTTAAAAGGTTTAACCACTTATTATATTTCAAATTGGTAACCTATAATTTTGTTGTTGAAAAATACAAGAAAACTTATGAACAACTTTTGCAGTAATGAATATTTTTGAATGATTAGGTTTTACCAGGAGTTTAAATTTGCTACAGGGTCCGAATTGACCATATTAGTTAGGTTATGATCTCAAATTGGCGCGGTTTCTTAGTTTAAAAATCAATGTATTGATGTCTTATGGGGACTCAAGTTCAGCGGGTGTAGACGTGATGTCTCTTAGTGAAAAAGTTAAATAAATACATTGTTTGATATTTTATTTGACTGAGAGTGTTCAAATATTGATTAAACATTATCAAAATAAAAATATTACATACCAATTTTTGAAGGCGATGTTTGTTTGAAAAACGTATGTTGTTGCTTGATCCAATGGTTCAGAGAGGAAGGGGTTTGACCAGTAGCGTAACCAGACTTGATTTTGGGGGGGGGGCACAACAAATCTATACAGTGGCAGCCGTGGTTTAATTTAGAAAATTTTCAAGGTCACGCATTATCCTGGCACTTTAGAATTTTAATGTAAAATTCGTTTAAATAAAAATATAGATTTTTACAAGAAATTTTTTTTAAAATTTAATTCCATCTTGAAATAAATGCAGGACATTCAGTATTTTCATTTTTCCTGTTACATTTTTTAAACTAGGCTAGCTTATTTAATTACAAACCTTTACGGCAGCGTCGGCAGCATCCTCTTTCACCCCGAAACGCACTGCAAGCCTCTATAAACTCTTTTAGAATGGGGATTGACTATACAAATGCACCTACAGTAAAGCTGCCACTGATATCTTATGAAAATTATATATTTACGAAACTTAACATTATTTCAAGATTCATATTTTATGACAAAAGTACCTCTCCAAATTTTTAAACAAAATTAAAATTCGGCGGGGAGGGGGGGACGCGCCTGGGTTTGACATATAGTCCTTGAGACTTGAGAGAGGTCGGTATCTCACAGTATCTGTGTAGGTACTGTAAGGTTTTGGATAAACTTATTTAATAAGAGTTCCTTACATAATAAATTATAATTTCATTGTGTTAATTTAAAAACCGGCAATATTTGTGGCAACATCGCTGAATTTCTATTATATTTGTGTCCACGGTAACTTCTAATCTCATTTTATTTTGATTTACCTATTTCACATTTTGCAGTTTTCATGGCAGACTTATCGGTTTTTTTCTGATTGCAAATAATTTATTTTGAGTGTTGGTTAGAAAATGGGTGAAAATAGAGTACCTACCTAATCAAACTCGTAACCATCAGTGATTTCTCCTAGAGGCCAGAATATGTAGTCCAAGTTAACTTTCATCTTTTCAATTTGATGACTAATTAAATTTATTAAAAGTACATTATTCAGTATCAACATCAACTGATGTATCTTGTTCTTGGTTGCCCCGACCTGAACAGAGTATGCATATGATAGGAATAAGTGCAGAACATCTATTCGATCGAAAGGTATAAAGCACAATACCATTGTTTTTCCAAGGCTTTTCCATTAGTATCATCAAATTTGCTTTGCGGTATCTGTTTAGTTAGTTAATGAAAATCCTTATATAACAAAAATATCCATATAAATAATAATCCGGTATCTAGGTAGGTACTTACCGGAATATAATTTATATGGAGAAATCCACATTTGAGCCCATTTTTCCCATTATTCTTTCATAAAAGTGTACATAGTAGGTATATTATTACATCACTAATGTAAAAAATCAATAAACATTGACCAAAATAGTAATAAACAAATAAAAAACCCACCGGCAATATCATAACATAACCCTTAACCTTACTTTCACAGCTGGTCTGGCGCTAGTGGCGCTCTTGCATAAGAAATGTTAAAACTAATACGCGACGTACGTCCATAGAAAACAGACAATTTAACTTAAAAGCATTTATTTAATTAACTCATAAAAAAATAATTTGGACTTGAATTGTAGGGAAATATGTTTAAAGTTTGACGTATAATAGGTTTATTTACTAAGAAATGCCCAAAACCTGAGAAATTCTCGTCTGAAAACCAGAGTTTTGAATCTCCCATAAGAAATACATGGCAGTCAAATTTGCTGAAGTGTGTTTACGAACCCATTTCTAATTTCGCGCCCGGATTTTTATAACCTAACTAATATGGTCAATTAAAGCTGTACTAAGCCCAGTGGCAGTTGCTGTATAAGGCCGCTTGGCCGCGCGCCCCTCCTAAGAATTTTTAATATCACACAGTTTAAATGTTTAAATATTTATTATTACTGTATTTGTATTACTACTCATTTTATTATTATTATTTATATAAGTAGTTAAAATTTCTAAATTTAAAAAAACCCTCTGAAAAACTGCGGCCTCCATTAGCACAGTATACATTCCTGTCGAACGTTCCCGATAATATCCCATTCCATAAGAGCAATTGGGGCGCAGCTCATGTGCGACGTGCGTATTCGACCGATGAGCTCTGACTCACCGATCCCAGTTCATTTTGAGTTTTGAAAGGGTGCGTTTGTGTAGGTTTTATAATTCGTGTTTTATAATTCGTAACTGTTTTGTTGTAACGATGTATGTTCATTTTATCCGATGTTGAGCAAATCAAGATTAAGAACTGAATTGGAGGTAATTTACTCTAGAGAAGATTTAAAAGAAATTGTTGGAGCAATGAATCTTGTTTTATTTATTATGGAGAATAACGTTAGTGAAACATTTATCGAAACATCGAAAATATTCAAAATTATCGTGACAACTCCAATGACAACAGTCGAAGCAGAACTCACTTTTTCGACGTTTAAACACATAAAAACATTTTTGTGAAATACCATGCTTAATGGCAAACTAAATGCTTTAGCTATGATGTCCATAAATCGAAATTTAGTGCACGAAATAAACAAGGCTCTGCTGCCAATTGGGGCGTTGTCCATAAGCTCATTCTTCATCCGTTTCCTCGGAAATATAAAGGCTGCGATTAAGTATTGTCTAAACTACGATTAAGTATTGTCCTCGTTCAGCACTGGTTTGCGTCCCTTTGTAGCAAGAGTCTTTTGCGGTCTGTACTGAGACCAGACTCGTCAACATTGTAAATATTTTCTGGCGGAAACTTACGCTTAATGAGGCCATGGAAAACATGGCCTCATTAAGCGCTTTAAAATATCCAGCAATGTTTTCTTTATTGAAGGCCTGTGCACGAGCAGTCAATGTGTTCTTAGCTCAGGTCTTCTAAGAGAAATTTGGGGATTTCGTTTTAAAAATCCCTTGATCCATTTCCTACCAGCTATTTCTTTTTCCTTGTTAAAAGGATTTCTCATATTGTTTTCATTAGCAAACTCATAAACCAGTTTCATTAAGTCTGCAATTGCAAAACCAAAAAATCGAGTTTCCATATCTATTATATGCCGTGCGAAATCATTTTCCATCTCCTGACTGAATACTGGTCTGCTACCCCCAAATCTCCTTTATACTATCACAATCTTTTTTTAATCTCCTGCGTAATGTTGTACTAGGGACGTTGAAGGTTTCCGACGCCAGTAGCCATCCCATCTTGTTTTCACGAATATTCCTCAAAGCTTCCGCCATGTCTTCCTCCCACCAATCTTACCTACGAGTCTTAGATGCAATTGGGGTTTAATCTGTAAGTTAATACAAACCTTTCAATTATGTAAGCCTATGATGGCATACTATGCCAACAAAGGAACAACGAAACCATGCCATCATAGGAAAACTGGGACATTCGCGAATCTACTCACAAATAATTTTTCATATACGACATAACCTCAAAACAAACCCGGTAATTAATGTACCATATATCCTAAAACGATGCAATGAATCGGCGTTTTTGAGTTTAACTTTTTAAGAACATGATTTCAAAATAATTTATGTGTAAAAAATACTTCAGAACTTACCGGAAGTTCGTTTTATTTCTACCACATTACCGAAACATCCGATCCACAAACTTGTCGGTACGTTATCACATGACGGTTTGAGCATTCTGACAAACCTGATTTGAGTGCTAAATTCAAATGATCAAGAAATATAGTCAGTATATCATCATAGGCACCAACAGTGAGCACCATAGTCTATAACCCTTGATCATAGGCAGCTTTCCCCTACTGGAAATTTTTCTGTCAAATAATGACACGATAACAAATTTGAAACGATTATTTGACATTTTAGTATAATTCGATTAAAGAATAGGTATAGGTAGCTTGTTACGATAAATAATTATATTATTTCTCACAAAAATATGTGGCTGCACGTATTTTTTATATATAGCTATTTATTTGTAAATTTAATAATTCGTAATTAGATGATAATTGATGACTCGAGGTGACATCGTCACTTGAAAGTGATGGCAATTCTAATAAAATAAAATTGACGCCTCGATTTTACACCTTTGCATTCTTAAGAAAAGGTATTTTTTATTTTCAAAAAAGTGGAATTATTTAATGTATTTTTCCACCACTTTACACATAGCTAAATAAAAAAATCCGCGTGCGGCACAGCACACGTGATAGAAGTGAGTGATAGTAGAGAGGGGAAAGAGAGAGAGAGAGAGAGGTATCGTACATATTGTGTGATATTGGCTTTATGAAGGCTAAGCTAAATCCCGCACCAGGCCGTTCCAATAGCGCATGCGCGAGTTGCGCGCCGACCGCGAAATTAATTTGAAATAAAAGAATACAGAATACATAATATAACCTATCATCGTCGGATCGTCGCCATCATTATGTGTGATACTTTTTAGCGATTACCACGTCAGTTATTAAAAAGTGCCCTCAGAATTTCGATTACGATTTATTAACCACATTAGAGCACATTAAAATTACTGCATGTATAACATTATACCTATATACCTAATATACTATATGTCCACTTTTAGTCCACATTATTATAAGTAGTTATGTACTTAAATTTCATCAAACATATCTAATATATAAGCAGTAATAGATATGTTATGTGTTAAATTTTAGCATTCATCATGTATATGACGAATAAATGTCAGTATTGTAACAAAGTATTCTTTGACAGCAGCACAAGAAATAGGCACATCAAGAAAATTCAGAGATCAGTGGCTCCTTATATTTTCTTTACAATTTTGTTGTTCTAATTTTGCTAGTTGTCGATCTAGATAAGAACTATGCAAGGACCATGATGCTTCATAATTATTTAAGAAGAACTTGTACTATATATACTATATATATATATATATATATATATATATATATATATATATATATATATATATATATATATATATATATATATATATATATATATATATATATATATATGTATATATATATATATATATATATATATATATATATATATATATATATATATATATTTATATATATATATATATGGAATTATATTTATTCCAATCAGCGTGTTTGAAGTCAACATTGTATTTAGTAGTTCATTCTGTCTGTGTCTGTTAAAAATATACTTAATACTCTGCTCTTGTAAAATTTTATTAATATGTCATAAAAATAGTTATCATATAAAAGTCCATTAATACCTATATATCTATTCCAACATATACCTAACTATACTCTACCTACTATTCTATCTATATAGTCTTAGCTACTTGTGCAAGTATATAACATATATATATATATATATATATATATATATATATATATATATATATATATATATATATATATATATATATATATATATATATATATATATATATATATATATAAAGGGTCCGCCAATAGGGACGCTCGATCTTTGACAGCTCATGGCGGCCATGTTGTTTGTGGTAGAGTTGGCAAACGTAGTTGTTATTATTCAGTGTATCTTCACAAATCACCATGAACCAATTCAGCCGCGAGCAACATGTGCAAATCGTTAAAACTTATTACGAAAATCATTCATCGGTTCGAGCAACGTTCCGCGCGCTCCGCCAATTTTACGGTGCAATTGATCGTCCTGCTGAGTCGACTATCCGTCGTTTGATTAACAAATTCGAGGCAACCGGTTCGGTGAACAATCAGCCAACACCGACGCGTCGTCGAAACGTCCGATGTCGCCGCTGTGCGCGATAGTGTGCGTGAAAATCCGCGACAGTCAATTTCACGTCGCGCACAGGAACTCCGCCTTTCGGAAACATCACTTCGCCGAATCTTGCATCTGGATTTGGGCATGCATCCGTACAAGATCCAGCTGACACAAGAGCTCAAAATAAACGACCATAGACAGCGCCGTATCTTCGCTGATTGGGCTTTAGAGCAGTTGGAAGTCGACCCCGATTTTGGTCGCAAAATCATCTTCAGCGATGAGGCACATTTTTGGTTAAATGGGAATGTCAACAAGCAGAATTGCCGATATTGGGCCGAGAACAATCCACAGGAGGTCCACCAGGTCGCAATGCACCCAGCAAAGGTAACTGTTTGGTGTGGATTTTGGGCCGGAGGCATCATCGGGCCGTATTTCTTCGAGAACGACGATGGTGTGTCCATCACGGTAAACGGCGAACGATACAGATCCATGATAACGAACTTTTTCTGGCATGAAATCAACAATATGGATGTCGAGGATATGTGGTTTCAGCAGGACGGCGCTACGAGCCACACAGCGCGCGCCACAATGGATCTTCTGCACGAGCGCTTCGGAGGAATGGTTATCTCGCGCGGAGGCGACATCAACTGGCCACCGAGATCGTGCGATTTAACCCCACTAGACTATTTCTTGTGGGGTTTTCTTAAATCACAGGTCTACGCAAACCAACCACAAAACACTGATGCCCTCAAAGTCAACATACGCCACGCCATCGATGAAATACAGCCCGATTTGTGCGCCAGAGTCATTGAAAATTGGACTTCTCGTATGCGCGCCACCCAGCGAAGCCGAGGTGGACATTTGACAGATATTATTTTCCATACATAATGCCTTCGAATACTCTTTCAAACAAAAAATAAATTTCATTTATACCTCTCACACAACTTGCTTTATTTCATTTTAAAGATCGAGCGCGCTTATTGGCGGACCCTTTATATATATATATATATATATATATATATATATATATATATATATATATATATATATATATATATATATATATATATATATATATATATATATATATATATATATATATATATATATATATATATATATATATATATATATATATATATATATATATATATATATATATATATATATATATATATATATATATATTTATTCCAATCAGCGTGTTTTAAGTCAACATTGTATTTAGTAGTTCATTCTGTCTGTGTCTGTTAAAAATATACTTAATACTCTGCTCTTGTAAAATTTTATTAATATGTCATAAAAATAGTTATCATATAAAAGTCCATTAATACCTATATATCTATTCCAACATATACCTAACTATACTCTAGCTACTATTATATCTATATACTCTTAGCTACTTGTGCAAGTATATAACATACATATAATAATAATGTCTTTATTGAACAAACAGTTTAAAAGATAAAGAATTATATAAACGTTAAAAAAGTTGTTTGGTAGCGTTAAAAGCAGTTGAGTAAAATAAAGTATCACTATGAACATTTTGGTACTAATTTGTTAATTTAGTATATAATATTATCGATATATTATTATACTGGTATGACAATAGCATGACCGAATGCAAATTATAAAGATTTTACTTACTATTACATTGATCTTATTTTTATAAGGTTTTTGTCTTCCAAATTACCCCAATGCTTAAACAATATTAAAGCAAAAAAGTATAAGGATTTTAGTATAAAGTTTTACAATTATAAAGGAGAGTTTGGCAATGATTTTTTTTTCTTTGTAGGTCAAAATGAAGGTCATTTATTTCCACCTAACAGATTTTAGATTTCTAAAATTAAAAATGGCAAAATAGGTATTATACCATAAAGCAATTAAAAAAGGCAAAGAACTATTACAGTCGTGATAATAAATACACCACAAAAATTAGACATCCCATAAAGTCAAAGCTTTGCGGAAGGGGGTTTACATATTGAAGAAAAATGCAGACAAACATCTATTACCCACCAACATTGCCATCTGTTGTGCCTGGGATCGAACCCATTAACACAGTGGTCTTTAAACTACACGTATTTGTCACACTACGTCGTAGCTCGCTGAGCTATCGTGCCAATATGATAATGTATCTTTTATATCTACACAATATCTTTTACACCTATACAAAAATATACTTGGGTACCTAATACCTATGAGAAAATATAAATATTGATGGACTATATAGAAAATTAATAACTAGTAAGTACCTACGTATAAAAAAACCAAGTTTCCCACAAATACCGTAAAATGCACTTTTCTCCTATATTATCCTATTTATTTTTAACCGTTATTCCAGATCGATTTATTCAAATAACATTTCCAGCAGAATAAAACGTTAAACATAACCTCACTATTTAGCTTTAATGAGCTATTATTTTTTTTAAATAAAGTACCAGTCAACTTATAATCATCATCCCATAACACACTCAAATATATTAACAGCTATGTTACACATCTATAATATTTCACGATTTATTTTCGCGTTCCAAATAAACTAAATTTGTGATAGAACATATCGAACTATTTGCGATCTAGCCTAAACTACGGCGCGCCGGCCGGCGACGTAGGGATCTATGCATTTTGTGACAAAAGTGTTAGCGGAAAACCGGCTGGGCCATTGTTTGGAGAATAGCTAGAATAAATATATTAACAGCTATGTTACACATCTATAATATTTCACGATTTATTTTCGCGTTCCAAATAAACTAAATTTGTGATAGAACATATCGAACTATTTGCGATCTAGCCTAAACTACGGCGCGCCGGCCGGCGACGTAGGGATCTATGCATTTTGTGACAAAAGTGTTAGCGGAAAACCGGCTGGGCCATTGTTTGGAGAATAGCTCCATATAAATCTAGTGACATGTTTGTCATGGGCGTCGCCAGAATCAAAATCAGGGGGGGCAGCAAGGGTGATAGAAAAAAGTTTCAGCAGTTTATCTCTCAACTGCCGGTGAAAGGGAAAAAAAAGCGCCGCGGGCGAAAATTTTGAAATTTTTCAAGGTCACGCGGTTTCCTGGCACTTCAGAATTTTATTGAAACATTGATTTATACAAGAATACAGACTTCCACAAGAAAAATTTTTGAAATTGAATATACTTACCCTTTTAAAATAATAATAATCTCGATAATAATATATATTTTTTTAAACGATTTACGATGGAAAAAGGTGGTGTAGATTATGTAAATTGATGCACACTCATGATGGATCAAATTTGAAATATTATTTTATTTATATTAAGAACTTTTATTCGCATAATTTTCTTGTTAAGCCTAATACCTATAATAAGCATAATAACCATAATGTGATTACTTCGGTGATTACTAATCTACAATTGATTTTTTTTGACAAGTAATATTAAAATTTAATTTCACCAAATCTAGGGGGGGGGGCAGCTGCCCCCCCTTGCCGGCGCCCATGATGTTTGTCACTCGAAATTTTAACCAACAGCTTTGTTATTAAGAATTAATTGCATGCGAAAAATCGCTGTTTTTTTTGTTTCTTGCTTATAACATGAAAACTATCAGGGTAATCGTGATGGTATCAATAGAGAAATTGTAAAGAATAAAAATACGAAGAAAATCAACTCAATCGGACCATTTAGGAGAAAATCATAGCTGGGGCATTTTTTGAGTTGTGGCGTAGATCCTCCAACCAGTACTACTTATTAATATAAACTGTGCGAAGAGCAGGCACTGTCCGATGCATAGTTTTCAATCTGTGGTCATTTCAATTTTTACTATGCAATTTTCCAGCAGGCATGAATGCGATGGATATTATGCGAATTTAATTTACCAAAACGATTTCGAAAGTAGAAGTAGACGGGGAAAATGAGTGAAAAAAGCTATCACTTTTTATAACACGCAGGTAGAGACCTCGGGTTTTTTGCATTGGATTCTAAAAACAATTTAGAAAAAAGTTCGGGCGAATATTAAGGGGGCTTGTCAAAAAATTCATTTTTGTATGCAAAAATGCATCAAAAACTGCATCAAATTTGCAGCCACATTTTACTTCATAAAAAAACTTTTAAAAGGGTGCAAAGTTGTTCATTTTTATTACTCGGGGGTTTTTGGGTACGCTGATCACGAATCTGACGTCAAAAAACATCCTGGGTGTACCTGGGGGTCGGTACACCCCCTATCAACCTCGTCTTCAGGAATTCCTCGTCAAGCGATGACAGAGATCAGTTCAAATAACCTACTCGGGGGTTTTTGGGTTCGCTGTACATTTTTGTAATATTTTTTAAAATCTTCATATATTTACAGTAGGACCAAATTTTGTATTTTAACTTTTAAGATTAGGTACATACAATATTTCAAGTCTGTTAACTACTTGTCATGTCTATAATATACAGGATGAATTAAAATTAAAAAAAATTTTGTGAAACATTGATAAGGGAAATCTATAACAACGCTGTGACCTTTTCTTTAACAATTTAAAAGAAATTAAATCTAAAAAATTTTTTCTAGTTACTTGAATCTAACTAAATTTTTCAGCGAGCCACCATGTTTTTAAAGCAAAAGAAAACCTTTTTGCTAAAAAAAAATGGGTTTTTAGTGGGTGTACCAACCACTAGGTGCATCCGGGATGATTTTGGATGTTGGATTTGTCATCAGCAACCCCGAAAACACCTGGGTAGGTCATTTCAATATATTTCAGCCATTATTCGTTGAGAATTCCCAGAGATGAGGTTCATAGTGGGTGTACCGACCCCCAGGTACATCCGGTATGTTTTTTGACGTTGGATTCGTGATCAGCGAACCAAAAACCCGCGGGTAAGATATTTGTTCAAATTTTTGCCGTCACTTCACGGGAAATTCCTGGAGACGAGGTTCTTAGAGAGTGTACCGACCCCCAGGTACACCCAGGATGTTTTTTGACGTCAAATTCGTGATCAGCGAACCCAAAAACCCCCGGATAAGATATTTGAAAGAAGTTTTGCCATTTTTTAAGGGGGAATTCCTGAAGGCGAGGTTGATAGAGGGTGTACAGACCCCCAGGTACACCTAGGATGTTTTTTGACGTCGGATTCGTGATCAGCGAACCCGAAAACCCCCGAGTAATAAAAATGAACATCTTTGCACCCTTTTAAAAGAGTTTTTTATGAAGTAAAATGTGGCTGCAAATTTGATGCATTTTTGCATACAAAAATCCCCCGAACTTTTTTCTAAATTGTTGTTAGAGTCGAATGCAAAAAACCCGTGGTCTCTACCTGCGTGTCATAAAAAGTGTTAGCTCAGGGCGTTTTATCTTCTCATCTTCCCCATCTAAAGTCTCATACTTCAAAACGTTCATCTTTGTTTTGCGTGAAAACGCCGAGAAACATAGAAATAGAGCTGAATATGACGAAAAACGGCCGAGCGCGCGAGAGTAGTTGAAGAATGGGGGAGAGCAGCGGTCATGGAGAAACTAAAGTCCATTTATTCATGGTGAAGTTTTCTTTTAATTTCGACGTTTAATTTTCTGATTTATTCTCAAGTGCTAATTGTTAATTGTTGTTTGTTGTTGTTACTGCTTTTTGTTATTTTTGTTGGCGTTACTGCTGTGTATAGGTACTTCTTGTATACCTATTTGTTGAATATGTCTAGCACAGACACTGCAGAGGAAGTTCGAGAGTATATTGATTTAAGTCCATCCAAGAAACGCCCCAAGAAAAATCACCTAAGTATTGAGGCGAAAGAAATAATTTTAAATACTTATAAGAGTGAACTTGAAGAGAACCCTGACATTACCATGAAGAAATGAACGGCGAATCATTTGAACACTGGTTTTCAAATATTTTACCTCAACTTGACGACAACAGAGTGATAGTCTTAGACAATGCACCATACCACTCCCGAAAAGTTGAGAATATACCAACAACTGCTTCAAAGAAAGCGGACATTCAAAACTGGCTCCGATCGAGGGAAATCGGGTATGATGAAGCCATGTTAAAATACCAACTTTTGGACATTGTAAAACAACACCGGTCGCAATACGACAAATATATAGTTGACGAAATGGCTAGGAGCCAGAATAAAACTGTACTTCGTTTGCCTCCTTACCATTGCGAGCTCAATCCAATTGAGCTCATATGGGCTAATGCGAAGGGTTTTGTCGCTAAACATAATACTACCTATAAATTGGCAGATGTGAAAGGACTTTTTACCCGTGCATTAGATAACATTACGCCTGAGACGTGGCGACAATGCGTTGAACATGTGGTGGGAAAGGTGGAAAGTAGAATGTGGAAGCTTGACAATCTCATGGAAATAGAAGTAGAACGGCTAGTCATTAATGTAGGCGATAGCAACGATGACAGTGATGATAACTCAGACTTATCAGAATAGTTTCTTTCTTTCTGCTGGTTTTTGTTGGTTGTTTTTATTTGTTTATTTTATTTTCATTTAAATTTATGTTTAAATTATTATATATTATAAATTTTAGAAAATTTTAATAAAATATTTTCACATCTCGATGTTTTAACTTAACATAGCCGTCATTGAGGAAATCATTTTCCATCGCTATTTTAAGTGCGGCCCTGTTCAATGTATCGTTGATCACGTGAACGCGGCGTGAATTTGTTTTGGTTGTGTCTATCTTGAAAATAAATAGACTTTAGTATATATAGTACTACTTTCGCGCCCCGCGTATTGCATGATCTTTTCGTTCGTATATCTCAGCAATAAATAAGAATATCGGAACCCCAGAATTAAAAAAAATGAGTTCCGATAAGAGCACAGGATAAATATCAGTCTAGTTTTGCGTAATAGGACCAGGAATTGTGAATAATACAACGGAAAATAAGAATATCTTTTTTTTATTTCTGGATAAAATTAAGTACACAAATAATACCTACTATAACTTCAGTTTCAAATTAACTGCCAGTGGCTTAAAATTAATTAATAATGTGATGGGTCACAGCAGTTTTTGAGGCAACAACATGTTAGGGAAAGATACTGCACGTATATTTACTATAGTACTGTAGCGAGTATAAGTATCCGTCAGATATAATTCATATTTTTATAAAAAGTTACTTCTATTTGTTTGGCCGTTTGGGCATTTAGCCGCCGACTGCTTAAGATATCGGTTTATTGCAACGGATTCCTGCCTCGTCCTAAGTAAACAAACCGAGCCAGGGTCGGGCTTGGTTTTTCTTGGTTTTTCATAAAAAAACGAATAAACTATTTTTTAAATTATATAATTATTTTGTGAAACGCAAAAACAAAGGGAATCCGAGCTTGGTTTCTATTTAGAATTAGTACTGGCGGTATCTTTGTCGAACCCACACTAAGGAAATAAGTTTTTATACCAATATGAATTATTTCTGCTATACTCTGTAAAATTTGTATTATTTTTTTATGAGAAGCCTGAAATACTATAAAACTAGAACTGCATTCTAGAAAAGTGTGTATACATGTTAATAACCACCGACAATTATTAGAATCTTTAGTAGTCAGTTATATAAATCAAAGAAAAAGTACATGCAAATTATAAACAAAATTATCACAGAATAAGGTATTTCTTCAATTCTAAAAAGAACATGAAACATCTTAGAGATTCCAATAAGTATTCATATAATACAAGATTTATTAAGTACATAAGTCAACTACTAAAAATATTCACTGATCGTGTCTAATCAATTTAATCAGTAGAAAAAATTCTTGAAATTTTTTTTAAAGAATGCAATAAAATCATTCTTAAATTATAATATTACTGCATTTTAATTACTATAAGTCAATAGATACTGCCTAGATAATAAGTGTACTCATTCATTCGAGTATTTAAATACAATTTTTTTTTAAGGTTTTCATAGTATTGTTTTAACAACTGCTTCTTAAGCATATGTACATAAGTACAAATGCATTAATGAGATTACTAAAATTAACAAGTAAAATATGTCCATGGCCATTTTTAGATGCCGGATTCAGCAATCCCTTCATCATCTATATAGGTACAGAAAAGAAAACAAACATAAGTATAAAACAACACAGAATAAAAACAGTGTACACGTGTAGGATATCAAAGTTAAAAGTTAGGACAGGATCTGTAAGTAAATCGTTTATTTGGAGGATAGTACAGATAATATTTTAGCCTAGTTTTTCCAATGTTTACATCAGAAATTCACCTAATGAATATGGTTCCATATCACAAACCTTAAAAATACTCTGTTGGATTGTTCTTCTTTAATCATAAATGTTGTAGCGTGTTCATGTTTTTTTGCAGTTTTCAAAATTATTTCGATTGTTAACTACCGCTTATCGAATATGTATGTGTAGTTAACTGACCGCATATAAGATACCGCGCAGTTGCCACATGTAATTCTCAATATTCAATTAAACTATCATATTCCACAATACTATATAAAAATTATATATATTATTTATGAATGTCATAAAAGAATTATTGTGCATACAATAATATATTATAGCCCAAGATGTTAACCATTTATGCATTTATTTTCGTCTACTTTAAATTATGGAAATTCCCTAAACATTTATTTTTATAGTTAAAAGCGGCAACGCCGCTCTACCGCAGACGGAATACTGGATGATCGAGCAGCGTATCTCTTTTTAACTTATTGGAATGACGCGCCGTCTGTGTTTAGTTTGACAGTCCCTATGGACTCTCAAAAGTTCGGATCTCTTCCAGTGGCGGGTTTGCGGGTATTGCGCTCATTTCTATAATCTGCAACGGTCATTCGCATTGGTTGAGATATTCGCGTATATATATAGTGCTGTTTAAATGTTATTGTGATACAATACAATACGATTAATTTTTATTATTTGAGCGGTACCTCTGCCGAAACAAAAAAGTCCTGTAACTAAAAATAAACTAATTATTTATTTTCAGTACAGATACTTAGGTATTTATGTATTTTCAGAGGTATCTAAGTACCTCCTAGTGTTGGTAGGTAAATTTTAAATCCCGTTTTTTAAATTGTTTTTATCCTGGAGCTTATACAAAAAGTCAAAACGGCGAAGCAAGACGTTTACCTACCTATATATTATTTATATACCTACCTATGTAGGTATACACCGCTACGAGAGTTGAAATAAAAAAATGGCGGTTAGCAAAAATATGGCAAAAATAAGTTAGAAAAGTATGGCGGTTAGCAAAAAATTTTTGTTCGTTTCGTATGAAACCTGAAAAACGCAGATTTCCACCAGACCTCGCTTTATTTACAAGATAGGATGTTAAAAAATGTAAGGAAAATATTATTTGATGGCAGAAATTTATAGTGGGGGTTAGAGCAGAGCCGACTTTAACAAAAAAAAAGTTGATTTATGGGCTGCTCGAAGTAGGTACTAACGTGTACTGAGGTAGGTACTAATAGGTACCTCCTCCACTTAAGACATTTCTCAAATAATTTTATCCAAAAAATATCCCAGTGCTTGAGGCCGCTAGGTTGTTATAAATACGATATAAGTTACGCGTTTTATTGGGATTTACGAAAATTGGAAACGCTCTCTGGTTTGTTACATAAGTAGGTACCTATTGTTCATTGACTTTATTTTTATGTAGGTACTTACCATCCTAGATCACAAATTAATTATTTACATCAGTGGGCAAAATTAAAAATTCTATAGACTAAGACTGTTTACAAAATTAAAACCATGTACCTACCTAGCCACGAATGAAATGAAAATTTACAAAGACGGTAAAATACCTCAAGGTCAGTTTCTAATTTTGATTGGCTGTAAAAAGTGTGTGTGTATTGGAAATTGCTTTGCGATGAGAAGCTGGTAGGTAGGTATGTATTGCATTTGTAATTATTTTTAAAAATGTGTTATTTTTAGTCTCGGTTTAGTTATGTAGGTACCTATTAACAAACAAGCTCTGATCTTTGTCAAAGCATTGAGTCAAAGTAAATCGGCGTTGAGTGTTGACGATTTAGTAGGTTAGGTAGGTACCTACTTACACAATAAATATGACTGTGTTTCAATTGGAAGTATATTTATTTTATTTTTCCATTTTAAAGTTTATTTTTCACGGCTACTTAGCTGTTTTCTACATATTATTTTTGTTTCTTGTGGGAAATATGGCTACTAGCGAGCCACCCACTAAAAAATGGTAATGCACTGAAAGCAATACTTCACGAGTGGTGTGGAAACTTGCATTCAATATCAGCTGTGGTGTTGAAAATCTACATATAAAAACCTTCTACTTTAACCCCCTGTAAGTAGTTTAACCCCTTTACTTAACCCCTTGTAAGTAGGTACCTATTGTTCATTGACTTTATTTTTATGTAGGTACCGGGTAAGTCTCTTAAGATTGACACCCTTATCTCACTTATCCTTTGCCGATTTAACTCATTCAAAAAAGGAGTAGACACGGTTTTTGATGAATTTTTATAATCTGAGAACAGATATTTAAAATCTCGTAAAATATACAGGGTGGAAAATAACACATGATTTTTTTAAATGGAACACCCCGTACATTTTTAGACCAAAATAATGTCCTTAATTTTCTGAATCCAAAAATGTGTAATTGTTATATAATCACTCCACTTGTTCGTGAGATATTACTAAAAACTTATCACATTACAGGTGTCAATTATAAAATAAGAACATCAAGATACCTCTGGAAACAATGCATATTTACATTGTTTATTTGTTGACAGATGTCATGTAGTTTTTTGTGAGATAGTAGTTCACTCTCTTAGATATTAGCGTAAAAAATACGTAGTGTTCGTAAAGAAGCAAGTTATTTTGAAAATGATATATTCATTGGAAGAGCGAAAAGAGTTACCTACTTGAAATTTATATTCAGTGCAACAAGAATAAGTCTCTTGCTCGAAGGGAGTATGTTGGGTTATTTCGAGAAAGGCTACCTCCTTCCAAAAATAGTTTTAAAAACATTTATGCAAAGTTTAGTAATACCGAATCTCTGACAAGATAAGAAAATGGAAAGGCGAAGAACAAAAACAGGAGAAGACACAGAACTCAACGCGTTATTATATTTTGCTGAAAATCCATCGAAATCATCCTATGCCGCAGCAATAGAATTGGATATATCACAAAGAAGTGTGATAAAAATATTACATCGCCATAATTTTAAACCATATAGTATTTTGCCCGTTCAATATTTAGACAACAACAACCTTCAAGACAGGTTAACCTTGTGCAGAGACATACTTGATAGGATAGAGGAAGATGATGAGTTTCTAAGTCATGTCTTTTGGACTGACGAAAGCAGTTTTTCTACTGCGGGAATTTTTAACAGAAAAAATGCACATTACTGGGCAGCGGAAAATCCACATATTGTAAAAAAAATAAAAAAACAAGGATACCAAACTGTAAACGTATGGTGTGACATCCACAAGGATGCTATTGTAGGTCCTGTATTTATAAATGGGCCCTTAAATGCACAACGTTATTTATTCTTCAACATCCAGTTGAAAATTATTTAGATAATATTAATTTAGTGGACAACAGATCTGTTATTTGGCAGCAGGATGGAGCACCACCACACTCTGCAAGGAACATCACCGAATACCTAAACAGAAAATATCCTATTTGGATAGGAAGGCACGGTGTTATACATTGGCCCGCTAAAAGTCCGGACTTAACACCTATGGATTTTTTTCTCTGGGGTACGATAAAACAAGATATATACGAAACTGGGGTTTTTAATAATATGAATGAGTTAAAAGAATGCATACGTGCAAAAATTGAGGAATTAAACCAAAATCGTGATATATTTCAAAGGGTGAGAAGCAATTTTATAAAGCGATGCCAAATGTGTATTCAGAATGGTGGTGGTTACGTGGAAAATATTTAATTACGTTACGTGTAAATAAATAAAATTGTGTTACTCTATTGTGTTACTGTATTAATATTGACTTTTATTTGTTTTTATTAGGCTTATGTTGTTTATTGTTATTACTCGTTACTGTTATTGTCACCTATATATTATTTATTTATTATCTCAATAAATGGCATTGTTTCCAGAGGTATCTTGATATGTTTTTTGTTTTATAATACACCCGTAATGTGATAAGTTTTTAGTAATATCTCACGAACAGGTGGAGTGATTATATAACAATTAGATATTTTTTTATTCAGAAAATTAAGGACATTATTTTGGTATAAAAATATACGGGGTGTTCCATTTAAAAAAATTATGTTTTATTTTCCACCCTGTATATCTTACGAGATTTTTAATATCCGTGCTCAGAGTATAAAAATTCGTCAAAAACCGCGTCCAAACCTTTTTTGAATCAGTTAAATCGGCAAAGGATAAGTGAGATAAGGGAGGTGTCAATCTTAAGAGACTTACCCTGTACTTACCATCCTAGATCACAAATTAATAATTTACATCAGTGGGCAAAATTAAAAATTAGTAGGTAGGTACCTACTTACACAATAAATATGACTGTATTTCAATTGCAAGTATATTTATTTAATTTTTCCGTTTTAAAGTTTATTTTTCACGGCTACTTAGCTGTTTTGTACATATTATTTTTGTTTCTTGTGGGAAATATGGCTACTAGCGAGCCACCCACTCAAAAATGGTAACGCGCTGAAAGCAATACTTTATGAGTGGTGTGGAGACTTGCATTCATTATCAGCTGTGGTGTTGAAAATATGCATATAAAAACCTTCTACTTTCACCCCCCTAAGGAAAAAAAATGTCTACGCCAATGAAAAACATTGTGTAGGTCAGGGTTGCCGGTCGTTCAACTACACATACATATTGTACGCCGTATAGTTAATAATATAGGTTTGGTCTAAATATTTGTTGTACTTGTGATACTTGGATGTAATAATAATAATAATAATAATTATAATTAAGAGTTGTTGCTATCGGTATTATTTTGATTAGTTTGTGAGCATTGGAATTTTGTTTATATATGTTTTTTTGTTACTATTTTTGGATAATTTAATTGTAGGTGGATTTTAATTGTTAAACACCTCTTTAGAAATGCTGGTTAATGCAAATGAGTGCACACACAGTATTTAAAATACCATTGTGCACTGAAGTGATTAGTATATATCAGTGAGTTTTTTTTGATATCAGTTGTTGTAATTAGTACTTAAGGACCAGTTTGCAAAAGTTTGTAATTACTGATGTTGCTAATAATAAATAAATAAATAAAAATTCCTCTGTACTTATGGGCATTGAAAATCATCGCATCGATAGCGGGAACCATTGTGAATACATTGATGTATATAATAATATGCGATTATGCGTTTTTTCCGAGTGATATGTGTGCTTTTCTGAACCTCTGTTAGGCGGTAAAAATATACATGCAAAATCCCCGCCTCAAAAAAGGAAGAGGAGCTTTGGTGGTGGGAAGACGACGTATCTGAAGGACACTTAGCACTGAATTTTACTACTAATTGAATGGTTTATGAAACCAAATTTTGAAAGATTTATTACATTTACCTGTACGCAATGAATTTATGGACACGTGTACACCGTTTGTAATGCAACTTATACTTCGACTTTACATGGTATTCTATTTACCCTCAAATCCCTGATTTTCATGTATTTCTCTCGGCGTGCCAGTTATCTCTTTCCCTTCTAAGACCGCTAAAAGGCATTGATGTATACATATATACTGTTGCTCGGTTTGTACCATCCAAACCCGTTCTTTCCTCATGGCATAAACGATTCCAAATATGTCCACATAATCGCACACCAGAATTTGCTGTAATATTCTATCTAAACATATGAAAGTACCGGATCTACCAACTCCAGCACTAGAAAACATTCACAATTGAATTAAATTGAACAGAATAGTTTTACGAAATAATTACGAACCTACAGTGGACCACTATAGGTCTTTGATCTGGAGGAATTCGCTCTCTATACGCCCTTACAAATCTCACTAAAGTATTGGGTGGATTTGGGACACCAAAATCTGGCCAAGTTGTGAAGTGGAAATGCCTTATGACTCTCTGTTGTTCTCCCTGGAAATATACATAATTTATATATACACATCCGCAAAGGTCTGCATGAAAAATTCACAGATTTTGCAATCCTTGCAACTATCGGAGACATTGGAAATGATAACATCATATATGAAACATAACATACCGATCCTTTGGAGTTGTTTCGAATACTAGTGCAGTCTGCCTACGGATTTGGACCCTTAAGTAGAGATACAGTAAACAAAAATATGTAAAAAATCTGAAATTTTCCGTAGAATTCAATAAACCAAAATACAAACAACTAGCACCTCATGGTCCCATAGTAAATTGTGCCCAAAGTTGGCCAAAAACGGTTTTATCCATTTTACTCTGTCAGGGTGGCATAAAATGAAAAAAGTTTTATACAAAAGTTGTAGAACTATTAAATACGGATCGATCTGTGGAAATCCGATGTCATAAAATTTAAAAATAAATTATTTATTTGCCAAGAATCGTTAAAAATTTTTTGAAACGCTCATTTCTTCATGACAACAAATCATTTTTTCACGAAACTTAGTGAAAATGTAGCTCTCTACTAACTGAAAAAGATCATTTTCAAAAACATTTAAAATATTATAAACTTTTTGCAAAAATTTTTGCTCCTGTCGAATTTTAAGATTTTGTAATTTTTGACCACTCCGTATAAAAAATATGGTTTTTGTCGACGTCATTACTATTTTTTTGGCCAAGTAAAAACTTTTGTACACAATAACATTTTCTCGACAACGTAAAATTTTTTACGTGGTGATCAAAAAGTACAACTTTATTCTTACCGAATTTTAAGATTTTGTAATTTTTGACCACTCCGTATAAATAATAAGATTTTTGTCGACGTCGTTACTATTTTTGAGCCAGTAAAAACTTTTATAAATAATAGCGTTTTCCCGAAAACTAAAAATTTTTTGAGATTTTGTAATTTGTGAACACTCCGTATAAAAAATATGATTTTTGTCGACGGCGTTACTATTTTTGGACCAGTAAAAACTTTTATAAGTAATAGCGTTTTCCCGAAAACTAATTTTTTTTTGAGATTTTGTAATTTGTGACCGTATAAACTCACCATTGTGACCACCCACGTCATTACTTTTTTGGGCAAAACTTTTGTAAATAATAACATTTTTTTTGTAATTTTTGACCACCCCGTATAATTAACATAATTTTTGTCGACATTACTTTAGGCAAGCAAAACATTTTATAAATAATGGCGTTTTCCCAAAAACCACACATTTTTTGAGATTTTGTAATTTCCGACCATCCCATATAAGATATGATTTTTGTCGACGTCATTATTATTTTTTGGGAAATAAAACTTTTATAGGAAATAAAATATAAAAAATAAAATACGTCATTACTTTTTTGGGCAAAACTTTTGTAAATAATAACATTTTTTTTGTAATTTTTGACCACCCCGTATAATTAACATAATTTTTGTCGACATTACTTTAGGCAAGCAAAACATTTTATAAATAATGGCGTTTTCCCAAAAACCACACATTTTTTGAGATTTTGTAATTTCCGACCATCCCATATAAAAGATATGATTTTTGTCGACGTCATTATTATTTTTTGGGAAATAAAACTTTCATAGGCAATAAAATAATCTCGACAATGTAAAATGTTATACGTGGTGATCAAAAAGTACAAACTTTACTCTTACCGAATTTTAAGATTTTGTAATTTTTGACTACCTCGTATAATAAACATAATTTTTGTCGACATTACTTTAGGTAAGCAAAAACTATTATAAACAATAGCGTTTTCCCGAAAACTAAACATTTTTTGAGATTTTGTAATTTGTGACCACCCCGTATAAAAATATGACTTTTTTCGACGTCATTACTATTTTTTTGGCAAGTGAAAAGTTTTAGAAATAATAGCGTTTTCCCGAAATCTAAAATTTTTTTGAGATTTTGTAATTTGTAACCACCACGTAAAAAAAATATGATTTTTGTCGACGTCATTACTATTTTTTGGGCAAGTAAAATTAACGGAATTACTACTTATATTATATTATTTCTGTTATCGAGTTATTTGGGTTAAACATGTCCTAAGCCTAAGTGCCCCATAATTCTGTCACCGGATGCCTCATGGTTTCGGAGAGGCTGAACCACTGCCCGACTGGGTCGACTTTGTTTGTAAACATTAATGCTGATTTACTAGATATGCGAGGGTGTGAACGTTAGAATATTAAAAATATGCCTGGTATCATTATATTTAACGACTTATTAAAAACCTATTATAAATTAAACAGTGTATTAATTTAAGATATAAAGTGATCTAATATTTCTCATTACATTGTACTATTTCTTTCTTAGTGGGCAATAATTATATAATTTTTTTATTTAAAAAAATTATAAATAAGAAATAATTCAAATAATAAATTCATTAATCAAATTCATCAGTTTACTCTTTTAAATGTGTATGCTGCCGAATGTACATTCTTAAAACGCCGCCGGTCATTAGCTATATCAGCATCTTTTATTTAGTGATTTATGATTTCATTTTCCTTTGGCGGTGCTATCATAATTCATTATAGAAACCTACTCATGTTGTATATACTACAAATTAGATTAAACAACTCGAATTTTTATCAGTTCATCCTAAATAAATTGGTTTATATATCTCGAATTATTAAATTTATGAAAATTATAATTTTGATTATGAAAATATCCCGATTATTCCCATCACTACTAGAAATGTGCTACCTCTCCCAATATCGCTGCACTGAATACTCCGCACTCCCCAGTACTCTTCAAGGCGCTAGAAAGCGACAGCGCTGTCTTTTGGCCTTGAACGAAAACCTCTAACTTGCCCCCCATATAAAAACATAAACATTTCCAATGTTAAAATGTGGAGTGTTTCTATGTGGGTATAGAAACAGTTGGTGATATTTTTTTTACTTACTCGACAAACCATGAATTCACTGATGTTCCAATCCGGATATCTTGACTCGTTTAAAATTTGTACGGATATGTCACCATAGTAAACAGGCATTGTATCGTAAGGCCAATAGTGGTCACACTTTTCCCTTCCCTTTTCAACGCATCTTGTCAACATTATTATTGCTCTTGAATTTGATTCCCAAACCATTCTCCAAAAGTCATCTCTTGTCGAATGCAATGGTCCCTGAGTTACTAGAAATTCTCTCGGTGAGTTATAACCCTAAAATGATTATTCTTGTAATAAACAAAATATTTTATGTAATTGAGAATTAAATAATTCTCAATTACTTACGCAATACGACTACTTAAGCAATACTTTCACTCCTAAATTCATATACAATAATGTAAGTATTCATTTATATTGACGCTTTATTTTTAAAGGCTCTAATGTAAACTTTAAAGGAAAAGGTGTAACAAAATGTAAAATTTAAAATGTTTTTGTGGATCCACCAAAACAATTATCTATCTTCCCTAGGAGAATATGAAACAATTTTAAAATATACACGAATATCGCTATCTGATTTGTCTTTTTCACAGAATTGACCATATTAGTTATTAGTTATTAGGGTTCCTAAACACACTTCAGCAGATATGACTGCCATGTATTTTTATGGGAGATTCAAAAGTGTGATTTGCAGAGGGGGAATTTTCGGGTTTTGGGCATTTCTTAGTATTTAAACCTATTATACGTCAAACTTTAAACATATTTGTCTTCAATTCAAGTCCAAATTATTTTTTTAGACCTATGAGATAATTAAATAAATGCTTTTAAGTTAAATTGTCTGTTTTCCATGGACGTATGTCTCGTATTAGTTTTAACATTTCTTACGCAAGAGCGCCAGGCCAGCTGCAAAATTAAGGGTATGTTATGATATTGCCGGTGGGTTGTTTATTTGTTTATTACTATTTTGGTCAATGTTTATCGATTTTTTACATTAATGATGTAATAATATACCTACTATGTACACTTTTATGAAAGAATAATGGAAAAAATGGGCTCAAATGTGGATTTCTCCATATAAATAATAATCCGGTAAGTACCTACCTAGATACCGGATTATTATTTATATGGACATTTTTGTTATGTAAGGTTTTTCATTAACTAACTAAACAGCAAACTTGATGATACTAATGGAAAAGCCTTGGAAAAACAATGGTATTGTGGCAGGGTTGGCACGAATTAATTCATATGAATTAAGTCGACGATTTAATTCGCGAATTATTTCAAATAGTCACGAATTATTTGAACGTTTTCCAATGGGAAGAAATTGCATTATATATCAACTTCAAAAGTTCAAACTGAAATATTCGAAGGCAATTGCAACAGGCAACGGGAACCGAGTAGTACCTAGTAGTAGTAGAAGTGTAGTAACAGACAATGCTGCTAATATGGCAAGAATGCGACTGCAAATACAAGAAAAAACTGATGATGTAAATGTTATTACATATGGCTGTTCGGCCCATTTATTAATCTACTAGCCAAGGATTTAAATGTTGAAGGGGTTATGAATGATATAGCGCGGATCATAAAGTATTTTAGAAAAAAACCATTTAACAAAAGCCGTATTATCTTCTGAAGGTGGATCATCACTTCCATTGCCAATTGAGGTACGCTGGAACAGCAGATGCGACTCACTTGAGGCATATTTGAAAAACTAGTATACACTCGTAAAAATTTGCGAAGAACATCGCAATAATATTGATAATGAGATAAATAAGTTGGTCTCTAACATAGCCATTAAACGCCATAATGCTGAAGATTTGTTGGCTCAACTAAAACCTATATCATGCGCACTGGATTTAATGCAAAAAGAGAACTGCACATTCGCTAGATCTGTTGTTATTTGGAAGAAATTAATAAACGATATAAATGAGGGTCTAGACAGCGGCAGCGCTGAGAAAAAAAAGTTATTTCCAGGTATACACAAGCTGTTGGTATAGACCACTGTATTGCGCACATGCTAAGTCCAACAAATATTAAGGAAAATGTAAGTTTAACCGAAGAGGAAAAGCAAATGGCTTTGGAATGTGCAGTAGGGTGGAGCGAAAATGACCGAAATTTTACTTTTCTTTCTGATTCATTGACCTATATAAGGAATGGCTGCCTTTTGTAAGTGGTAACCACTGGGTAAAATATGGATTTGCTACGAAATCATCCTTGGCTGCCCAACCGGCCCTGAATTTAGAAAAAAATAATTTTTATTTATGTTAAAAATGTAGGCAGCTCTTTGCTTATTTCCATAAAGAAAAGCAATGAAATTTCGTTTTCGTTAAGAAACAACCCAGAACTCACCACATGGAGTTATGTAACCATCCCGTGCATCAAACCCACATACTGCAGCTGATGCTTCTGTTACTAATTTGACGCAGCGTTCGACTGCCTGAGAGTGGCAGGGGAATTTTAAAATATCAATTTCTGGTGGGACCTCTAAAATCATTTCTTTAAGCTCATTGTCAGAAATCGATAATGTTAGAGGAGGCTCAGTAATTGTTAGTGATTGCCAATCAATTAAATCTATATAATCTTCGGCGTTGTAATTGAAGACGGGAATTTTAAATTCGCGAACTTTTGAATTTGCTTTTGTTGTTTGTCTACATTTTAATAATCTTCTTAGACCTAGCTCTCTTACTGGTTTCCGATCATCAGACAACATAGCCAAAAAAACATTTTCCGGGTGACCAAAATACCCGTTCCTTTGTAGTACCAGATCGATATTTTTTAAAAAAATTTCTGGTAAGAACCTAGACTTTTGAATAATGCCAAAAAAATTTTTGCTACCATTCCGACAAGAAGGTTTTGTATAAATTTCAAACCACGTAATAGCGTATACTTTAATAACATACTCTGTTAAAATTTTGAGACTAGGCGATGGATTCTCTGTTGACACATATAATCTTAAACTTGAATCAGACTGGGACCAATACAAGACCCACCTGAGGGAGTTTAAAAAACTAGTTAGACAAAAACAAAGAAAAGCGTGGAGAGCCTACTGTGAGGAAATTGAAGACTACTCACAGGCAGCCAGGCTATGTAAAATCCTCACCAAAGACAAAAACCATGATATAGGTATATTGAAAAGGGACGATGGTACCAAGACCAACAACCTTTGCGAAAGCCTAGAGCTGCTCATGCAAACTCACTTCCCTGAATCTGTCACAACAGATAGTAGGGAATGGCCAAATGAAGTCGACACCCAACCAACAAATTCGGACTGGCAAACCGCCAACCAAATTGTAAGTGAAGACAGAATCAAATGGGCAATACAGAGCTTCTCCCCATTCAAATCGCCGGGCATCGACGGCATATATCCAGCACTACTTCAGTGGGGCCTGGATAAACTACTGCTGCACCTGGTTGGGATGTTTAGGATGTGCTTAGCACACCTCTATATCCTAATGACATGGAGAGAAGTAAAAGTATTGTTCATACCAAAAGCAGGGAGGATGGACTATTCCACCCCCAAAGCATACCGTCCTATTAGTATAACTTCATTTCTACTGAAGACAATGGAGAAGCTATGTGAGCGATATCTGAGGGATGTAACATTGACTAACAATCCGGTGCACCCCAACCAACATGCATACACGCCAGGAAAATCCACCGATACTGCCCTCCATGTGGTAGCAAGTCGGATTGAGAAATCCCTGGATCATAAGGAATCCACCCTGGGTGTCTTCATAGATATAGAGGGTGCGTTTGACAAGACCACCTTTCCTAAAATCACAGCGGCCCTAACACATAGGAACGTTCCTAATACTGTGAGCAGCTGGATATCCAACATGCTCTCTAAAAGAGCAGTACAAATCAGTGCAGGAGACACTGTCATAAGAGGACTGGTTGCGAAAGGCTGTCCGCAGGGAGGTGTTTTATCACCACTGCTATGGAATCTGGTTCTTGACAGCCTCCTAAACCACCTCAACGTGGAAGGATTCTACACAATTGCATACGCAGATGACTTAACGATACTGCTTAATGGAAAATTCGAAGGAGCTCTCTGTCAAAGAATGCAGATGGCCCTAAGAATAATCGAAAATTGGTGTGAGGAGTATGCCCTATCCGTCAACCCCAGGAAGACGGAAATGGTACTCTTTACAAGGAAAAGAAAACTGGAGCCACAGCACCAAATTTTGCACCACAGGTGAAATACTTGGGGGTAACTTTCGATGCTAAATTAAACTGGAATCTCCACCTCGAAAGAAGAATAAATAAGGCCTACATATCATACGAGCAGTGTCGCAGGACAGTAGGGAAAACCTGGGGAATGAAACCCAGGGTGGTCCTGTGGATTTACACTGCTATCATAAGACCAATGTTGGCCTATGGAGCTGTTGTCTGGTGGCCCAAGAGTCAACAAATAACAGCAAAACTCAAGCTAGGCCAGGTACAAAGAGTTGCCTGTCTGAGCATAACCGGAGCCATGCGAACAACACCAACGAGAGCAATGGAGATAATGCTGTGTCTTCCACCACTAGACCTACATCTAGAAGAAGTGGCTCTGACTACCATGACTCGCCTTAAATCTGTTGGCATACTACCAAATGCAAGCTGTGGCCAAACCAGAAGCCGCCTGTGGACTGAGGCTGTCAGAAAGATACCCCTTTTACAGGCATGTGCAGATGGTATTCCGCCTCGGCTTGTCTTTGATAAACCTTACACCATACATACTACTGGTGAAGACGAGGCCGTCGTTGAAGGTGTAAACTATGTCTTCACGGACGGATCAAAGAAAAAGGATGGAGCAGGCTGTGGTATATATTCCAGGAATCTGCGATTCCGATGCAGCTGGACTATGGATAAAAATGCCAGTGTAGTACAAACAGAACTCGCTGGTATAACCATAGCCGCACAAGAGATTGCTCGCAGAGAAATAACGGGCAAGACAATAAGAATCTGCACAGATAGTAGACAATCACTACTGGCCCTGAAAATTTATAAAATAACTAAAGGATCAACATGGGAATGTCACCAAGCACTTGTGAGAGCATGTCAGATGAATAACATCTGCCTGTGCTGGGTCAAAGGACACTCACAATGCAACGGCAATATAGAAGCTGACAAATTGGCCAAGAAGGCAGCCAACCTGAGTATCCTTGGGCCTGGTCCTTCAAGTACGCTACCAGTTGCAGCGAAACTTCAATTAATAAAGGAAAACACCCACATAAAATTTAAGACGTTATGGGATGAAACAAGTAGCTGTCAGCTGGCCAGAAATCTCTTGAGATATCCCAGCGAAGAGATGGCGAGGAACTATCTGGCAATGTCCAGGGGTAAACTGCGATTTGTTACAGGAATCCTAACCGGACACTGCCGGGTAAGGAAACACCTCTATAACATGAGACAAAGTGACACACCCATCTGCAGAGGATGTGAACAGGAAGATGAAACGATCGAGCATGTACTTTGCGAATGTCCTGCCGTGTCATCGACCAGAGAATCCATATTGGGGGAACGTTGGCCTTCTATGGCCAATTTGAGGGAAATGCCCCTGGGCAACATCATCACCTTTTGTACAACATTGGGCTGGTCGATGACCTAGGGAGACATTTCCCTCACGGAGGAAGCACAAGGGGCCCAATGGGGCCTAAGTGCAGCGGATCTCGATCCGCACTCCGGACATATTCCAGATTCCAGAATCTTAAAATTAGATTAGCTGTAGTTAGCCATCTCGAATGAGCCATTTTGACATGTGACAAACTTAAAGATACATTACCTTCAGAAATTGCAGTACAGATTTCATAAAGGTATTGTTGATCGGTACTTAGTTCTTCCATAGTAATTTCAGGTAAAGTGACTTCTATTTTTTCAAAATTTATCACCGGCATCTTTTCGCAAGTCTCCAGTTGCTTTCCAATTTCGCCGCAATATCCTTTTGGCCCACTAGTTTTTCCGTCTAAATCTTGCAACGAATGACGCAATGGCAGTGAATTAGCGTGTAACAAACAAACGAACCATTGTAAGCTTCGTCCCAGAGAAAGCTCAATTTGTCTTAAGATTCCATTTTTAGAACCGGTGTTCGCAACCGTGCCATCACATCCAATAGCTTGTAGTTCAGAAAGACCAATATTTTTTTCTAAAAGCTCTAAAATACTTGTTTTAATACTTATCGAATTACCGGAACGAGGAGTGACGTGACCTAAATACATTGATCTGGGTTCCCATAGCAGTACAACGTGCTCTCCTGTTATAGTCTTCCTTGAGACAATTCCTTCTTCTTTCAATTGAGTTAAGGTTCTGTCCTTACGTCCGTCAAAATAAATCCCATATAATAATGAATGGTTTTCTTTATCTTTCTTTTTAAGATCAGTATGAGCTTTCACGCTTTCCCTCCTTATTTTACTGTGATCGACTATTTTAGATGGATCCTCTTTGGTCAAAATGGTCTTTTAAGGCTGCATTCACAAGAATTGCAGCAGATCTATCCAAGACCCCAGTTCTGTCACAAGCTTGAGCTAAACTTGGAAGTTTTACTCTAATTTGAGAAATTGAAGGTGGCGAACATTCTGACTAAATATTATCGTGAATTTTAAGGCATTCATCTGGAATAATTTGAATATCTTCATTGGCTGAAGAAGAAGAGCTCAATGTTTCTTCAAAATTAGAAAGTTTGGACTGACGCTCACTATCTTATTCTATTTGCAGGCAATAGAAGAAGATGATGAAAGTGACTGATGTTTTTTTTTCTGTTTTCTTGCTTAGTTTTACGTTCCATCCGCTTCTCAAGTACTTTACTAGCCTTAAGGTCAACTTTGCCTATTGCCATTTTTCTAGTAGTCCTCTGATCCAGTAAAAAATCTCGTTCAGCTAAGGGAACTTTAATTTTGCAGGTACAACTTGAAAAATCTTTACATTTACATAAGGCGATATCGAAGAGCTTTTTCTCAGCTAAATTTCTAAACATAACAACTTTGTTTTTCACACTGATATTACCATCTTTTTTAAGAGGTTTTTTTATATCGTGATACTTATTGTGGTATTCTCTTATTTTGTGGAGTATCTGCTGGTCCGATACAACAGAAATTGAACATTTTTCCCATAAAGTTCGCAAGTCTCTTATTAACGGCGAACACACTACAGCCAAACTAGGTTCTTGCTTATTTGTTTCTATAAGCTTTTCTCGAATAAACAAATAATATTTAATAATGTCCGCATACGTTGGCAAGACATTATCTTTAAAAGTTGCTGGTGCACCAAACACGGGACACACTGATGTATTATTATCTAAGTTATACTATTGCAAATAACTTAAAAACTGACAAATTTTAAAGCCGTTTTGGCAGCCAAAGATGACGTCACATCAAACCCAGATTTTGCACAGTAATTTACATGTACAAAAGACAACTTTTCCGCATATAGGCATTTTGAATTTGAAAAAAACGTTTTTTCGCTCCACCCTAATGTGCAGCTTCAGAGTTTCCAAACCTGTTATCGGTATTGTTACGATTCCATGGAAAGTTGTCCCCATATAATGAGGTCCTGATTCAATACTGTTATTTCAAACATGACAGATATTGAATGGTGGATTTCAATATTTTCACTAACAGAGAATAGATCCTGCAGGGCAAAGTAGCATTAAACAACTCATGACAGCAGTAGCTTCATCCGCAGATGTGGAATGAATATTTTCATCTTTCGGATTGGTACATTCGGATCTACACAACCGACTAGGAGTGGAAAAAGCCGGAAAACTAACTTTTCTAATGAAATTTCTTAATAAGTAAATACGTTATCTATGTTTTTATTATTTATTTAATCAATAGTTACACTTAATTTTGCAAAAATTTCATGTTTTGTTCTGTTATGCTTTAAGAAGAAAATAAAAGCTGTTTTTATTGATTTTTTTATTTTGTATAAAATAAAATTTTAATTTTTAAGTGAATTAATTCAAAAAAGGCCGAATTAATTCAAAATGTCGGACTTTTTTGACTTTATTATAAAATTCATGACTTATTCCAACCCTGTATTGTGGTTTATACCTTTCGATCGAATAGATTTTCTGCACTTATTCCTATCATATGCATACTCTGTTCAGGTCGGGGCAACCAAGAACAAGACACATCTGATGCTGATCAAGATTCAAGATGCTGATACTGAATAATGTACTTTAAAGAAATTTAATTAGTCATCAAATTGAAAATATTTTAGGTTAACTTAAAGCAGAACAAGCGGGTACCGACAGGGTCTGAAGGAGCAGTGCAGCAGCTCGGGCATGCGTAAGAAGCTTCATAATAAATTTGAAATTAAATCAAAGAATATTATAAGTGTAATATTCTTTCATTAAATACAACAGCTAATTCCAAAATCGAAAATAATGAATTATCATCCATATTCACCTAGAGAATAAAGGGCTTTAGAATTTCTTGGTTATTTTATTAGTACCTACCTACTAAAATAAATAATTTTTGAACAGGATTAATTAATTAATTAGCTAAGTATATTTTTACAAAACAGTATTATAGCAGAATATAATAACCATTCTAATGCATAGGTTATTCCGTAAACTTTGATATAAGTAGAAAAATAACAAATATAGGTAGGTGCCTTAGTACCTACTGCCTTAGTACCTACCTAAAGTAACTTTGGATGTTACTTTAGTGAAATATTATATAGTAATAATAATAATAATAATCTAACAATCATACATGCAATACGTATGATCTATAATACAATATAACTGTAATACTTTTTTAGTAACTTAAAATTATAGCATTATTAATTATTTTCAAGTCTTTCCTCAATATTAATTAAACTATTAGTAAGAGAACTTCACTTTCTTCTTCAGTGGGTTTACACATTCCACCCCTGTTTTTTTTAGAAACCTTTCTTGTTTTATAAATTCGTTGAGGAGAAATGTTTCTGTTTGACGGCTCAACAGTAGTTTTGGGAAGTGTTGCTTTACACTTGCCTGATGCTGCTGATAATAGTGGAAGAAGAGGTTTTATTACTTTTTGAGTGAGGGTAGATCTTTTTCCGACTTATATTTCATTTAATATTTGTACCACTGTGCCTATAAATGTTTGTTTCTTACCAAAAATTGATCTAATTGAGACAATGATGGCACAATTTCTATAATCATATTAGAGGCTAGATCACTCACTATTTTCTTTGTTTCTAAAATAGTATTTTCGTAAATTGGCAAATGCTCATTTTGAATATTTTCGGATGGATTTTGAGTTTGTGTTAATGCAATTCTGCTTACAGCATGGATATGTTTGCATATATTCCATTTAATTGCACAGTCAATACAGGAATATATATATGAGTGTATGCATATATCACATTTAGAACATCTCAGATTACAATTGCAGTTTTTGTCATTTTCTATTATATTGTAGAGTTCATAATTCCTTGCAGATTCATTCCCTGCTGAAACAACCAATATTGTCGGATATATCTAGTGATGACCTGTGACGTTTTCTTATGTCGCTGATTTTAGACGTTAATTTACCTTGTTTAAACTGATTAGACGATCAAAAATTTTATCTCTTATAAAATTCATTAATGCGAAGACACATGTATCAAGCCTTTTGTTCTTCTTGCCTCGCAAGTATATATATTTTATTGTTCTATGTATCCTCTCGAGACGCATATTTGTATTCAAGCCAGAATGGAGGCGGTAACAGTATGCCCAGCATTTCACATTACTTGTATAATTCATTTCAAAATACTCGCCAAAGTCTCGTAGTTTTAGATCAGTTCTAAAATGTGCTATTAATTTCTGTTGCATTGTTTTAAAAGTTGTTTCATCAGTTTCTTCCATGCAAATTCGAAGCATTTTGTATACTTCTTTTTTTGGTCAAAACTGCATTTTAGTTTTGTGTTAAAATTTTTTCTCCACGCCTTGTCTACATGCCAGCAACAAAATAATCTAAATGTAGGAAGTTCCATCGTTTTCTTCCAGGCATTGTAAAAACTCTCCGCCATATCAGACATAAAGGTTCTTGGAGTAATTATTCCAACATTATTTCTAATGTGTAAAAAAATATCGTCATGAATTGTTCATCTGTTTTATTCGAAATCATGAAACTACAAGGAAAGCCTTGGTGCAAATCATCTAAGATTAATAAAGTTGTTAGCTCAAACAGATATGAATTGACACCATGAGTGCTAATCCAAACAGATGCAATCATTCCCAAACTGTTCTAACATTGACTTTTGGCACTCATTCATTATTATAATACAAAAATCGTCCACTTAAAATTTTGGAAAATTTTCATCCAACTGACCTTGACGTTTATAAAATAAAACACTTGATGACTCACATGTCCAAGAATCTACGCTAATTGCATCATTTTCATGCACTACTCCCCTACAAGCATTTAAGCTGTAACATTTTTCGAAGTTATTCAAATCTTTTCTTGTAAGAAGATCGTATCTTTGTAAGCCAATATCTTTAATAGAGTTTCTAACTTCATATAGGATGTCTTGGAATGGAATTCTCATAGAAATTCGTGTAGTCAAATACATTCTTTCGCCAGGGGTGAGATTTAAGTGACATAAATCTGGTTCATGTCCTACGTGAGTAATTATATAATTAAGCACGACTCCTCCATTTGGTAAAGTTTTTACATACATGCGAGAGGGGCAATATTTCCCAATTTTTTTGGACCCCTGAATTTTCAAATATTGCAGGCCTTTACCTTTGCTCTTCTAGAAGCCACTACGATGACAGTAAAATGTTATTCGTTCACAATTATTTTTACATTTTTTTGCACTACAATGTTTTACATATTTATTATAACACACTTTTTCTTCTTTCTCCTTCCATACCAGGCAACTGAACATTGAATTAAATGTTTTAAGTTCTTTTTTAATTTGAATATCATGTTGTATGAAATGATGATTTAAAAATTTTTCAAATGTATGGCAGGACATTTTATCACAAATAGCACAGACATATGTATATCTACATTTACTTATTTTTTTGGATGAATGTATTCTTTTAAAATGAATAATTAAATTGTCTTTTCGGTTAAACACTAAACTGCAGAGGTTACAAAAAAAATGTTCACTGGTTGAAGGCAAACTTACACACTGAGGCATATTTGTGGGATGTTTAATTTTATAATGTCTTATTAAGGAGCTTCTAAGAACATATGATTTTTTGCAGTAGCAACATACATAATTTTCACATTTTTCCGTTGCAGGTATAGTTATATTTAATTTATTTGAATGATTCGTTTTCATATGTCGAATTAACGAAGATTTTAAATCAAGCTTGAGAAAACAAGCATCACAATAAAAACATTCGGTTATATTAGAGTGTTTCTGTTTTGTGTGTCTTTTCAGTGACGATTGAATTTGGAATTTTTGTCCACATAGTTCACAAGGAAATTTATCAGTATCACTGTCAGTATAAGAACTAACAACACTTTTCACATAATACGAATAAGCCTACGTAAAATAAACTAATAAACTAATATAATAAAGCTCTCTCTTCTGTGATTATAGGTTAAGTGTAGCAATAAAAACGTTAGCTTTTAAATTCGAAGCATCTTGCGCATGCCCGAGTTGCTGCTCTGCTCCTTCAAACCCTGCCTGTATCCGCTTGTAACTTACACTATATATTCTGATTTCTAGGAAAAAATCACATATGGTTCCGAGTTTGATTAGGTAGATACTCTATTTTCACCCATTTTCTAACCAACACTCAAAATCAATTATTTGCAATCAGAAAAAAACAGATAGAGTCTGTGATGGAAACTGCAAAACGTGAAATAGGTAAATCAAAATAAAATGAGATTAGAAATTACCTAGGACACAAATATAATACAAACTCAGCTATGTTGCCACAAATATTGCCGGTTTTTAAATTAACACAATGAAATTATAATTTATTATGTAACAAACTCTTATTAAATAAATTTATCCAAAACCTTACAGTACCTACACAGATATTGTGAATTACCATACCATACCAGACCATGTCAAACCCCTTCCTCTCTGAACCATTGGATCAAGCAACAACATACGTTTTTCATACAAACATCGCCTTCTAAAATTGGTAATATTTTTATTTTGATAATGTTTAATCAACAACTTAACACTCTCTCAGTCAAATAAAATATCAAACAATGTATTTATTTAACTTTTTTCACTAAGAGATTTTCTATATCACGTCTACAACACCCTGTACTTGAGTCCCCATAAGAAATCAATACATTAATTTTTAAACTAGGAACCCGCGCCAATTTGAGAACAAAACCTAACTAATATGGTCAATAGACACATTTGCCTGATATAAAAATCAGAACCACCTCTTGTTTTAACAAGGAAGCTTTGATTAGATGAGCTAAAGCTAACCTCTCTGATCTCAATTTCCACTCAATGTTCGGGGTACTTGTGAAGTTTTTTCTGCAAGTAACGTGGAATTTGACTTTTAACCTACCAACCAAAATCTTCTTCTTCACTTCCAATAATTTTTCCCCAAGTGTCATTTCTCTTTTCTATTGCCCTATACCCCGGTTCCGAAATAGTGTGGAGTGATTCATCACCAGCATATGGGCGGCTCAGGTACATGAAGGGCGAGGGGAACGAAATTCCATAGGCGTATCATTTTAGAGGGGGCATAATAAAAAAAAATTAAATAAAATATCCAAGTTATTAACATTGTTTTTAAGTGTACTTGTGATGGTTCTTTTTTATTATCTTAAGAATATTCCCTTGTATAAATTTTTCATCATTTTCAGTTCTCCTCTTGTCAAATTCGGTCGCTTACGATTGGAATTATTGGTTCTAGAACCACTACTACTCGCATTCGTCGTTTCCATCGCATAAAAACACTAAACACTCGCGTATAACACAATATCATAATTAATTTATATCGCGAATCAACCGTACATAAGACACAGTGAAACGCCACTGTCGCGCCAAACATACATGCATGAAACAGCGCATGCGTCAATATATCCAAGGAAATCCCGCATCGTTACCTGTGACCAATGAAATTTAATTTAATTTAGAACCGCCTAAAACCAATGAGAGCGGTAGAGACCCGGTTACTAATGAGTTCTGCCCACCATTTCTATAGAGTGTATATAAATTTGCACACTAAGAAATTCTGTGATCCATTGCCAATAGGCAGACCGTTTAATTGTGATTGTGGTGTTATATTATGTATGAATCACTCTACACTATTTCGGAACCAGGGTATAAATATGGACACTGGCTGTAGTAGGATTCTGAACTAACAAGCTATCGCCTTTGTCTACAGAATTTTCAAAAAAAAAAAGAAACATTTTACATCCATCGTCACAATCTGCTCTCGGAAACACTCACTCACTAATCGACTTCTATCTTTGATTCTCAATATTCATTTTACAAAATAATTCCGCAATAAGACTTGCAATCGACGATACTTCAAGTATTTTCTTTACAGGCCTGTATGGTAGATTTTCTTCAAATAAAAAAGTTTTACGATTGTTAAAAAAAGTCTCGCGATAAACCATGACCAGAATATTCTTTTCGTCATTTCAATAACGAAAAACTCTCATTTTAATTTTTTCTATTGCAGTATCTGCATAAAGAACCACTTCTTCAAAATAAAAAAAAAGTGTTCCGATAACTAGAGTGATTTTTGTGATAAAATGGGTTATGTCCCAAAAATTTTAGTTTGCAAATTACCGCGAGTTTTGACGTTTTTTCAATATAAAAATAATTGGGACACCCTAGCGATGTCGTAGAACTCGATTTCAGATGCCCAGAAACATATCTAACGATATGGTATGGATCTAATCTGGTTATACCTCGAAAATAAAAAGAAAAATAAGCGTCTTTCGACCGTGATTTTAATCCACTATATGAGTAAAAAATTATAATTATAAGAAATTATTAAAAACTTACTGGCACATAATTGGCATTAATATAATCCGATCCTTCTTCGTCGTCAACCGGTTGCAGCTTGAAACGAGAATGGTCATACGGCAATATATTTGTAAATCTGTTCTTAGGTCTGTTGCAAGAAAGATCGGCAAAGGTACTAGGCTGGTCCCTACCAACATGTTTCAGTTCTTCAAACTCTTCACTAAATCTGTAAAGTAATATTATCTAGTTTGAGTCAATTTTGACGAGTCATTTTCCTAATTAAGCATGTGAAGGTGCTGTCAGATTAAATTCAAAATGGGGAATACACAAAAGAAATGGAGACGATTTTAATGGTCATTATTTTAAAAACAATGAGCATTATAATAAATACTTGATCAATTAATAATGAAATCAAGTATTTAAAAAAATTAATTATCAATAAATTAATTTAGTCAGAAACAATTTAATCATTTTAATCACTAATAAATATCAACTCGCATCTAAAAAATAATTGTGCTGTTAAAATAAATAAATGTACTTATATTTAAATATAATTAGTAAACTAACATTATGTTAGTTACATGAAAAATATCAGCATTATTATAAATAAAATTGTACTAGAGTTACTATATTTCCAATACATAGTTTCATTACTCAGTATATATAATTTGTTCTCACCTAAAACTTTTGTGGGCAATTGAAAACATTTTATTTTATTCATTTTAGTCCTAAAATTAATAAATGCGCGTTAAAAAGGTGTAATATTCTAACTACACCATCTGAATTCGTTGGATGTGCCACTCAGTTAGCGTTAGCCAGTGTACCGTACCTGCTTTTGTGCGCTTTGTTGAAGGGATGATTTGTAGGTTATTTTTAATTGTTTGGACATAAAACATGTACCACAGAAACGAAAGGAGCAACATAAATTATAAAATGTATGTGTACACTAATGAAGTAGGTATTGTCTTAATGTTATTTTTCTTTTTTCTTTTTTGGGTTTCTTTCCAGTAATATACTGGTTAGGTTAGTTTAAATTACCTTGCTTTTTTGATATCGTAAAATAACGATTATTGTTAAATGAATCAATTGTTCCACTATCATATAAAATTTACCTTAATATACCAAGATATTATATCAAATATATCACTTTCACTTTACGTTAAAAAAATGTATTGTATGCATGAATAAGCCTTTTCTAGCAGGCTTATTTTGATGCGCAAATATTTTGCACCATTTATTATAATGCGAGTTTTAATATTACCTAACCCAAGCAAGAAGCTAACCTAATCAAAAAGCTTACCTAAGCAAAAAAGCTAACCTAAGCAAAAGCTAACCTAAGCAAAAAAGCTAACCTAAGCAAAAAAGCTAACCTAAGCAAAAAAGCTAACCTAAGCAAAAAAGCTAACCTAATCAAAAAAGCTACCCTAAGCAAAAAAGCTAACCTAAGCAAAAAGCTAACCTAAGCAAAAAAGCTAACCTAAGCAAAAAAGCTAACCTAAGCAAAAAAGCTAACCTAAGCAAAAAAGCTAACCTAAGCAAAAAAGCTAACCTAAGCAAAAAAGCTAACCTAAGCAAAAAAAAGCTAACCTAAGCAAAAAGCTAACCTAAGCAAAAAAGCTAACCTAAACAAAAAACCTAACCTAAGCAAGAAGCTAACCCAAGCAAGATGCTAACCTATTCAAAAAGCTAACCTAATCAAAAAGCTAATCTAAGCAAAAAAAGCTAACTTAAGGAAGAAGCTATTCCAAGCAAGAAGATAACCCAATCAAAAAGCTAACCTAAGCAAAAAAAGCTAACCTAAGCAAAAAGCTAACCTAAGCAAAAAAAAACTAACCTAAGCAAAAAAAGCTAACCTAAGCAAAAAAAGCTATTCTAAAAGCTATTCTAAAAGTTAAAAGCTTTCTTTTATGGGTATCTTTCCAGTAATATACTGGTTAGATTAGTTTAAATTACCTTGCTTTTTTGATATCGAAAAATAACGATTATTATAACGAAATATATCACTTTCACCTTAGGTAAAAAAAATGTATTGTATGCACGAATAATAATGCTAGAAAAGGCTTATTTTAATGCGCAATTATTTAATATATTTTGCACAACCATTTATTATAATGCCAGTTTTAATCTTACCTAACCCAAGCAAGAAGCTAACCTAATCAAAAAGCTAATCTAAGCAAAAAAGCTAACCTAAGCAAAAAAGCTAACCAAGCAAAAAAGCAAACCTAAGCAAAAAAGCTAACCTAAACAAAAAAGCTAACCTAAGCAAAAAAAGCTAACCTAAGCAAAAAGGTAACCTAAGCAAAAAAAGCTAACCTAAGCAAAAAGCTAACCTAAGCAAAAAAGCTAACTTATTCTAAAAGCTAAACGCTAAGCAATTCGTTGGATGTGTCACTGAGTTAGCGTTAGCCACTGTACCGTACCTGCTTTTATGCGCTTTGTTGAAGGGATGATTTGTAGGTTAGTTATAATTGTTTGGACATAAAACATGCACCACAGAAACGAAAGGAGCAACATAAATTATAAAACGTATGTGTACACTAATGAAGTAGGTATTGTCTTAATGTTATTTTTCTTTTTTCTTTTTTGGGTTTCTTTCCAGTAACATACTGGTTAGGTTAGTTTAAATTACCTTGCTTTTTTGATATCGAAAAATAATGATTATTGTTAAATGAATCAATTGTTCCTCTATCATATAAAATTTACCATAATATTTTATATCAAATATATCACTTTCACCTTAGGTAAAAAAATGTATTGTATGCACGAATAATAATGCTAGAAAAGGCTTATTTTAATGCGCAAATATTTAATATATTTTGCACAACCATTTATTATAATGTGTTTTAATCTTACCTAACCCAAGCAAGAAGCTAACCTAAGCAAAAAAGCTAACCTAAGCAAAAAAGCTAACCTAAGCAAAAAAGCTAACCTAAGCAAAAAAACTAACCTAAGCAAGAAGCTAACCTAAGCAAAAAAGCTAACCTAAGCAAAAAAGCTAACCTAAGCAAGAAGCTAACCTAAGCAAAAAAGCTAACCTAAGCAAAAAAGCTAACCTAAGCAAAAAAGCTAACCTAAGCAAAAAATCTAACTTAAGCAAGAAGCTAACCCAAGCAAGAAGCTAACCCAAACAAGAAGCTAACCCAAGCAAAAAAGCTAACCTAAACAAAAAAGCTAACCTAAACAAAAAAGCTCACCTAAACAAAAAAGCTCACCTAGGCAAAAAAGGTAACCTAAGTAAAAAAAGCTAACCTAAGCAAAAAAGCTAACTTAAGCAAGAAGCTAGATGGTTAATACGATTTTTTTGTCTAATTGTCTCATTTGATTTTTTTTGTCTAATTTGACTTTGATTTGACATCGAATTTTGTGTAATTTGACTTTTTTGTCTATTAGTAGCAGATTATCAAATAAAAAATTCAAAGGATCAAATTACCCTAAAATACCCTTAAAAAAAGCAATCATGTAAAAGAACTTTCAAAGAACGCCGTTGCACCTATGTGTATTCTTAATTCTATAAAAATGTTTTTAACATCTGGAAAATATATTACCTAAAATCCGAATCCGCGGACATTATTCTATAATGATTTGAGAAATTTTCAATTCGGACGGGCCTGCTGGTTTCTATTACAGAGTCTGGTAAGGACATGTTATCATTTACCCTAGATTCATTGGCTTTTCTTCCCTCGGATCTTCTTCGGCGTATAAATATAACAGTTATGAATAAAACTGTTATTAATACTATGGGTATAATAACTCCTAATATAATTGGTGTATTATCTTGATCTGTAAAATAAAAAGAGAAATTAAATATCTGGGACATACTAGGAGGACACGGTCTACGGCTCACGGCCTGTTTTGTAGTAATTGATGTCTTTAATTTTTTAAACTTTTTGTGTGATGAATTTTATGTTAGAAAAATTAGGAACTTATTTAATACAACATGTAAAAAATACAACAGTATTACGAATGCTAGCAAAACTTTAACAGATTATGTTTTAACTAATTTTGAAAACGTGCAAGCAAATGTTTTAGGTGAACTTAAGTTCATGAACCATTCAGTAATATCTACTAAATGTTTTTATTCTGAAACTAAACTTTAAAAATAAATGTGAAAAATCTATTGGAAGAATAATTGAAGTAAGTCTGTATGAGATTAATTTAAACTTGATTACCTGTAATTTCTTACTTGATGGCACTGATACAAACAATATTTATAGTTATATTAAAAACATTGCGAAACAATATTTAATGATAACCTTTAAAAACAATTGTTTATTATGAAAATGATCTACCATGGTATGATAATGAGGTGATAAATTTAAGCAGATAGAAATACGACATTATGAAACATTTAAAAATAATATGTCATGTTAACTGGCAAAATTATAAACAAAAGCGTAATACTGTTGTAAATATGTTGTATAAAACACAAAAAAATAAATTCTATGTTAATCAAATTGATAAATAATCGTCATTTTGTGTGGAAAACTCGAATTGAAAATTTTTTTTATATAGATTATTCGTACTTAAAATATAAGATAGAAAAAAAATTGAAAAATTTATATAGTTTTTAATAAACAAAATAGAAGGGTTACAAATTCATTTTTTCTCTTAAAAATATGGATTATTCTAAACAATTTTTTTGCTCACGAAAATTGGCCAAAATTAAAGAAAATATATTTAATATATTTAATTTGTTGTATCCGCCATTTTTAAACTGCTGTATTTGGCAAAAAACTGATTTAGAAAAATGTCAACATAAAATTGTCTCACCGTTTTTAGACTGCATGATAGCAGACTATGAGATTTTCATAAAGTAATTTAAATTTTTATTAAAGGTCCTTTCATTTTGTCCAGAAATGTAGGAATATTAATATACTTCTACAATATGCGGATCCTAATATATTATAAAAAAATACTTACTTACAAGATTTCAATAGTCCTGATAGCATGAAATAAAATAATTATCAATAATTATCATTACATATTATAGTAAGACCGAAAATATAACGACATATTTAAAACCGTAGATATTAAAAAAAAATATGTAAAAGTGGTCTAGTCGATCTAGAGAGAAATATCGAAGACAACTCAAATTTAAAATTTTTTTCCCAAACTATCAAATCAAGTCCTCCCATCATTTTGGCATGGTTTGTGCAGACGGGATAAAAGGGGGGAGGGGGGAACGATTAAGTAAAAGCATGGGAAAATCGTTTTTAATGCATATCTGGGCGGCTTTTATATTTACAAAAATTAGAGTTGTAGTAAAAAATTAAGAATACGACAAAACATACACGCTCATTTAAAGCCGAGAGAAATCGGATAATTAGTTCCGCGAAATTTCGAGAATCGTTGTTGCGAATGTAGGAAAAATCAAACTGATATTTCATTTAGGGGGAGTGAGTGTTTAGGAACCACGAGGCCGCAGGATGGGGGCGGTGGTATAATTAGGAGAGGGGGAACACGACAAAAACTCCACTGGGAGACTCCAGTCCGTTCTCCTGCTGCATAGTAGGGTCCCCTAGCTCCCCTCCCAATCATCGGATTTTGATATACACTGACGGACATAAAAAGTGGCGCACCTAGATTTTGTCCCAAATTTGATGTTCAATAACTTTTAAACCAGCCTATCGATTTTGATAATTTTTTTTTTGTTTGAAAGGGCGATTCTTGCGGATGACTATTTTGTAATTGGCTTTCCATTAAAAAATGTATTTTTTAATATGGACAGCCTTTAAAAACCGATTATGATTTTGACACGAAATTTGAATGTCGCTGTGGAGTGAAATTTTATTTGTATTAAATTCTTAGGTTGGTCACGGTGTTTACCATTCTTTCTTCAATATTCTCTTTTTTGAATCACCTCTCTAGCCCCTTCAGCAACTAAGATGCGACATTTTAGATGAAACGGTGTTATTAAGTTTGATATTCAACAAGGAGGCCGTGGAGCTGAAAATGTCTAAAAAGTTCATCGTTTAAGAAATGTTTAGCGTTTTCGATTACGGACGCTGAAATAATTGTTACTTACAAGTACAAACAACATCAAAAAGAAATAACAAACAAAGAATTATTCGACATTTTAGTAAAACGACTGTAATTATTAATGATTAAAATAATAAACTTAAAAAATAACTGAACAACAAACTAACTAATAACGAGTATGGCTCCTCTGGCTGCTATAACAGCTTCCATACGCCAGGGCATGCTTTCAATCAAATTTGTGATAGTGATTTGAGGGATATTGTCCCATTCTTCTGTAAGAGCAATCCTCAATTCATTCAAATTCTCTGGGTTGCGTCTACTAACACGTTGACCCAATTCATCCCATAAATGCTCAATGGGATTCATATCAGGGCTTTTAGCGGGATTAATTCCGACATCATTTAAAAATTGTGTTATCATCACTGCTGTATGCGGTCGTGCATTATCTTGCATTAAGAGGAATTCTTCGCCAATGTAAGGTGCAAATGGGACAACATGTTCATTCAAGATCTCTATGTATCTAACTGCATTTAGAGATTGCCGTGGTGGAAACACAAATTCTGTACGGGCATCTCTGGTAATTCCACCCCCATACCATTAGTTAACCATCACCAAAACTCTCCCTTTCACTGAACATACCATCCTCGTATCTCTCCCCACGCCTTTTCCAAACCCTCCGACGCCCGTCTACTGATCTCAACATGAATCTTGATTCGTCAGTGAATAAAACTTGAGACCATTGCAACTCATTCCAAACAAGATGAATTCGAGCAAAATTAAAACGAGCTACTCGATGTCGTCGAAGTAATCGCATTCCAATAGCAGGTCTTCTTGCGATAAAACCGAGACTCCTGAATCTCCGACAAATTGTTCGATCTGACACAACTGTTCCTCGTGCGTTTCTTAAATTTCGGTTTGTGATCACAGCTGTTTGATAGGGATTCCTCGATATATGCAGATTTGCGAATAAATCGATCGTCAATATTTTGCATAATCCTGGAACTACCTGAACCTGGACGTCTGCTGTATTGGCCGGTTTCTCGGTATATTCAAAAAGAATGGTAAACACTGTGACCAACCTAAGAATTCAATACAAATAAAATTTCACTCCACAGCGACATTCAAATTTCGTGTCAAAATCATAATCGGTTTTTAAAGGCTGTATATATTAAAAAATACATTTTTTATGGAAAGCCAATTTAGAAAATAGTCATCCACAAGAATCGCCCTTTCAAACAAAAAAAAAATTATCAAAATCGATAGGCTGGTTTAAAAGTTATTGAACATCAAATTTGGGACAAAATCTAGGTGCGCCACTTTTTATGTCCGATAGTTTAGTTAGGCTAGAATTCAAGGTCGACAAAAAAGCTGAGAAACTGGTAAAAAAAATATTTCCCCCACTCCCTTCTCTCATACTGGAAACACCTTTTGAGAAAAAAGGAAAATCGTTATTTTGCGCACTAGGCGTTTGTTTGCAACAAAAAAATGATTAGCTAATGCTATCGTATAGCATATGCAGAAACGAAGAAAGAGCCGTTTGATTTTTTAAGACCGGTCCATATTCAGATGTTATGAGCATTTTAAAAAATTTCGTTTTCCCCTTTTCCCCCCACGCCTAATTATCCCACCTCTCCCAGCCTGCGGCCTCATGATTCAAGTCAAAAGCCGCCCAGATATGCATTAAAAACGATTTTCCCGTGTTTTTAATTGATCGTTCCCCCCTTGACCCCGTCTGCACAAACCAGGCCAAAATCATGGGAGAACACGATTTGATAGATTGAGGGGAAAAAAATTTGAATTTGAGTTGTTTGTTTTCGAAATGCAGATCCGCTCCACTAAGGGCCAATTGCATAATCGACGTAAAGCTTCCTTTAATATTAATAGTCTTCTTTAATGGCCAGTTCCATAATCGACGTAAAGCTTCCTTTAATATTAAAAGTCTCCTTTAAGTGCTAAAGCGTGTTCCATAATCGGATTTTAAAGACACTTTTACTAAAAAGCTTCCTTTTTGCTAAAGTTTCGATTTTGGCCCTTTTGAGGGGAAAAAGTAGACTTTATTGTAAAGCTGTCAGCATAAACTGTCAGTACTTAATAGTGGTCGTTAGGGCTTGGTGTGTGAAATACAATCTATCGTTCACTGAATTCCAGTTCATGTTCTTCCTGAGAGAATGAGGAAGAAGACATAACGGTGACAAGAAGAGAAATAATATATAGGAAGCTACTGCAATGTTTTCATCAATACGACGTGACGAAAGAATTTTTCAATCGTTTTTGATATCACCCCCCCCCTCCGGCCTTGTCCCCAAATAAAAATAAAACTTTAATCATACTCTAACATAATTGACAAGAATCCCTTCTCCGCATTTGTTACTTTATTGGTCACTTTATTTTCGATAACTTTTCTCTGCAAATATATGGCATTCAGTAATTTAATCCATCCTCTTTCAATTAATGCGGCTTTTCTGCGGATTTTTTTCCATGTGACGTTGACTCATTATTTATTATATATACCAACACTTTAATAACAGTATAAAAATATACAATAAAGCAATTAACAACAATGTTTACAAACTAACAAAATTTATTTAAATTTCCAACACAAAAAACAACCTCGAATATTTTAGGTTATTATTAAATAAAATTGTCAGAACTGTCACTCATTTTGCCTCTCGACTAACTTCACATGTAACTTTCAGGCCCGCAAACACTATAAATATTCACAAACTGAAGCTTTTCCTAACGGGAGGTGCATTTTACTTTATAGAACAGAATCGACTTTAGAGAGAATTAAAAATTTACTTTTTCTAAAAGTTAACTTGTGAATGGGCGCTTTTGTTCATATTTATGGAACTGGCTGTGAGTTCTAAAGTATGTTCCATAATCGAATTTTAAAGACACTTTTACTAAAAATCTTTCTTTTTGGTAAAGTCTCGATTTGAGGGGAAAAGTGGACGTTATTGTAAAATTAACATTCAAATTTATTTTTTACTGTCAGCTAAACTGTCAGTACTAATGCGTTCATTTATAAACCTGTTCTGAGAAATAGTGGTAGTTTGGGCTTGGTGTGTTTGAAATACAATCTATCGTTTACTGGATTCTTATTCAAGTTGATCCTCAGAAAGTGAGAAAGAAGACATAACGGTGTTGAGAAGAGAAAAAATATATAGGCCATGACTGTAATGTTTTAATCAAAACGATTACGGAATTTTTCCACCGCTTTTGATTTCTAAGGCTGCGGGCATTAGAAATCAAAATCTTTTGTCATACTCTCACATAATTGACAAGAATCCCTTCTCCGCATTTTTTACTTTATTTTCGATGACTTTTGTCTGCAAATATCTGGCATTCAGTAATTATTGTATCTCATCCTCTTTCGGGAAAGGGTCTTTTTTGCGGCCATTTTCCTCTTCACGTTGACTCATTATTTATTATATATACAAACACTTTAATACTTTAATAACATGATAAAAATATACAATAACGCAATTAACCACAATGTTTACAAACCAACAAAATTTATTTAAATTTCCATCACAAAACAACTAACTTCGAAAATGTTAGGTTAAGATTGAATAAAATTGTCATAATTGACCATATTAGTTAGGTTATGATCTCAAATTGGCGCGGGTTCTCAGTTTAAAAATTAATGTATTGATGTCTTATGGGGACTCAAATTCAGGGAGTTGTAGACGTGATATAGAAAGTCTCTTAGCGAAAAAAGTTGATTAAAGATATTGTTTGATATTTTATTTGACTGAGTGTTAAAATATTGATTAAACATTATCAAAATAAAAATATTACCAATTTTAGAAGGCCATGTTTCTATGAAAAACGTATGTTGTGGCTTGATCCAATGGTTCAGAGAGGAAGGGGTTTGACATATGGTCATTCACAGTATCTGTGTAGGTACTGTAAGGTTTTGGATAAACTTATTTAATATTTCATAACAATTTCTTACATAATAAATTATAATTTCATTGTGGTAATTTAAAAACCAGCAATATTTGTGACAACATCGCTGAATTTGTATTATATTTGTGTCCTAGGTAACTTCTAATCTCATTTTATTTTGATTTGCCTATTTCACGTTTTGCAGTTTTCATCAGACTTATCTGTTTTTTTCTGATTGCAAATACCTAATTGATTTTGAGTGTTGATTAGAAAATGGGTGAAAATAGAGTACCTACCTAATCAAACTCTGAACCATAAGTGTTTTTTTCCTAGAGGCCAAAATATGTAGTTTAAGTTAACTTAAAATCTTTTCAATTTGATGACAATTTGATTTAATTAAATTTATTAAGAGTACATTATTCAGTATCAGCATCAACTGATGTATCTTGTTCTTGGTTGCCCCGACCTGAACAGAGTATGCATATGATAGGAATAAGTGCAGAACATCTATTCTATCGAAAGGCATAAAGCACAATACCATTGTTTTTCCAAGGCTTTTCCATTAGTATCATCGTTCGCTGTGCGGTATCTGTTTAGTTAGTTAATGAAAAACCTTACATAACAAAAATGTCCATATAAATAATAACCCGGTATCTAGCTAGGCACTTACCGGATTATTATTTATATGGAGAAATCCACATTTGAGCCCATTTTTCCACATTTTTGAATTTCCCATAAGAAATACATGGCAGTCAAATTTGCTGAAGTGTGTTTAGGAACCCATTTCAAATTTCGCGCCCGGATTTTCATAACCTAACCAATATGGTCAATTGTCACGCATTTTGCCTCTCGACTAACTTTGCACGTAAATTTTAGGCCCACAAACACAATAAATATTCACAAATTGAAACTTTTCCTAACGGGGTTTTTACTGGCCCAAAAAATAGTAATGACGTCGACAAAAATCATATTTTTCACACGTTTAGTTTTCGGGAAAATGCTATTATTTATAAAAGTTTTTCCTTGCCTAAAGTAATGTCGACAAAAATAATGTTTATGATACAGGGTGGTCAAAAATTACAACATTTTAAAATTCTGTAAAAGTAAAGTTTGTACTTTTTAATCACTACATATAAAATTTTACGTTGTCGAGAAAATGTTTTTGTTTACCAAAGTTTTTACTTGCCCAAAAAATAGTAATGACGTCGACAAAAATCATATTTTTTATACCGAGTGGTCACAAATTACAAAATCTCTAAAAATGTTTAGTTTTCGGGAAAACGCTATTAATTATAAAAGTTTTTGCTTGCCCAAAGGCAATGTCGACAAAAATTATGTTTATTATATGGAGTGGTCAAAAATTACAAAATCTTAAAATTCGGTTAGAGCAAAAATGTTTGCATAAAGTTTATATTTTAAAATTTGTTTACAAAAATCTTTTTCAGTTAGTAGAGAGCTACACTTTCACCAAGTTTCGTGAAAAAATGATTTGTTGTCACGAAGATATGAGCTTTTCAAAAAATCGCGATTTTTAACGATTTTTTGCAAATAAATAATTTATTTTTGAATTTTTTAACATCGGATTTCGACAGATCGATCCGTATTTAATAGTTCTACAACTTTTGTATAAAACTTTTTTCCATTTTATGGCACCATGACAGAATAAAATGGATGAAACCGTTTTTGGTCAACTTTGGGCACAATTTACTATGGGACCTGGAGGTGCCAGTTGTTTGTATTTTGGTTTATTGAATTCTACGGAAAAATTCAGATTTTTTTACATATCTTTGTTTACTGTATCTCCACTTAAGGGTCCAAATCCGTAGGCAGACTGCACTAGTATTCGAAACAACTCGAAAGGATCGGTATGTTATGTTTCATATATGATGTTATCATTTCCAATGTCTCCGATAGTTGCAAGGATTGCGAGATCTGAGAATTTCTTTATCAAGAGCTGAGCTAGCTTAGTTTTTATTGCCCACTTTAACTCGCTATTGAATGTACTCCGAGGGGTGATAAAAGTCACTTTCTTGAAAGAGGACGAGATTAAATACCTGAATGCCATATATTTGCAGAGAAAAGTTATCGAAAATAAAGTGACCAATAAAGTAACAAATGCGGACAAGGATTCTTGTCAATTATGTGAGAGTATGATTAAAGTTTTATTTTTATGAGGCCAATGCTAAGGGGCGAAATAAAAAATGGCAGAAAAATTTTATGTCGTCATTTTGATGAAAACATGGCAGTCGTGGCCTATATATTTTTTCTCTTCTTCACACCGTTGTCTTCTTTCACCGTTTCAGAGAAAAAAATTAACTGTAAAAGTTGTAGGTAATACAAAAATGTACAACTCTTGAACAAAAATTTTTCTCACATAACCTCAAAATCTTTGCGTAAAATTTAAAAAACCATATTTTTGGTTTTTTATTTTTCATTTCACGAAAAATAAAGTTATCAGTATGAAATTCGGATTAATCGTACTGTTTTGTATGACGAATAAATAGAATTTTTTTTATTAGCGATAACTTAATTAATTTTTGAAAAATTAACGTTTTTCGAAAAAAAAGCGTTTTTTTCAAGTCGGCCAAGAACTTGCTAGATTGTCTCTTAGACGGCTCATTTTTTTAATCTCTTCGTAATTACACCAAATTTTCGACAAAAAAAAATAAAAATATAGCACTTCTAGCAAAAAAAACCGTTAAAAACGCAAAAACTGAAAAATCGTCATTTTTTCGTTTTTATCACTATATAATGAAATTAAACGTTTTATAATAAAGTAAGGTTGAAATACTATTATTATATAATACTATTGTGCTTAAAATTATTTGTAAATATTTCATAAAACCAAATTCAGCCAAAAAGTATTAAAAAACGTTTATTTTATAAAAAGTACTATACAATAAACTTGAAAAAAGTACATAAAAAATGCTAATTTGCGTTATTGTTTGTAATTTGCATTTGCGTTATAAAAAGTATCAGCCAAATCTGCAAATTTTTTTACTTCTAATAAAGATTTGACTGCACTTCGTTTGCCTGTGAAACCAGAGGTCGTATCACAACCAGTAAAACAATGCAAAAAGGCAATGTATTTACGATACAAATCGTACGTGAAACTTTTTGATGAGTAATATGCATCTCTAACTTTGCCAGAACCAGGTTTATATAAATAAACATCAGAAGAATCAATATTCAGCTGATTTATCAAAACCAAAATATCAACGTCTTGAACAACAAGAATTTTTATCACCCTTCACCAGTTCTAGTGCTGTATTGACAATAAGAGTATTCTTATATAACAATAGTAGCGTCTTCTTGTACTTTGTACTTTACGCTCGCTACACAGTGTGTAAAATTATCGCACTGTTGTGTTAAAAAATACTGTATGCACCACGTACACATTGAAGCATTCATAGCGCGCGCAGCATGCATGAGCATTTTGTGTACTTGGTGTATAAGGTACTATTACTGCAACTGCACGCTAACCTACAAATTGCGCACGAAAATCGAACGTACTACTACATTAACGTTGCATCTATTACAAAAGATAAAACAATATTTATTGTGATTTATTAACCATAGTTGTACTTACATCAATAATTTTTCCACATAAAAAAAAACATCTTGTTTATTATAATCAAATGCTCTCACTGAAAGATGCACGCACTAAACGTAACGGTCGCACCAGCAACTGCCTCTCGCTCCGAACACTGTATTCGGAGCACAACCGACGCACTGCTTCGAACACTGTATTCGGAGCGCAGTTCAAAAACTGACTGTAAATACGCCCTCTATGATGTTTCGATATGTGTGTGAACTAATAAATTCAAAATTCTATTTGAAGATAAAGAAGAGCTGATCAATACCAGCGAAGAACTAATTCTAGTCTGAAAATACTAATTTTTCAGTTTTTTGCGTTTTTAACGATTTTTTTTGCTAGAAGTGCTATATTTTTATTTTTTTTTCGAAAAGTTGGTGTAATTACGAGATTAAACAAGAGATTAAAAAAAAAGGAGCCGTATAAGATAAACTAGGAAGTTTTTGACTGACTTGAAAAAAACGTCAATTTCTCAAAAATTTATAAAGTTATCGCAAATAAAAAAAAATTTACTTATTAGTCATACAAAACAGTACGATTAATCCAAATTTCATACTGATAACTTTATTTTTCGTGAAATGAAAAATAAAAAACCAAAAATATGGTTTTTTAAATTTTACGCAAAGATTTTGAGGTTATGTGAGAAAAATTTTTGAACAAAAGTTGTACATTTTTGTATTACCTACAACTTTCTTATTTAACTTTTTTCTCTGGAACCATTACTTTTGCCGGGAATTGCGAAAAACCACACAAGAGGTTCGGTTTATGACAGAATAACTACTCTCTACCCCCCCAACCCATTTCCGCGGAGTTTTACCTGTGAGGAATTAATCGGGAAATTCATGTTTTTTGAGCTAATTTGCCTGGCCTAAAAATTCAATTATGGAACTGGCCTTTATATTTTTTGTTAAAGCTGAAAAGTTTCCTTTTCAGCTTTAACATTTAAAAGATGAATACACCTAAACTGGACACATACCTGTTTGAATAGGAAAACTGTAACTGGTATCCGTAAACTTGTCAGGTGCAGTGAAGGCTCGAATTTTAACCTTATATGTAGATCCTGATTTCAACGGCCCATTACAGTACCCAACTTGCCTAATATCGCAAGATTCGCCACCAATTGTAAAATCTTCCACGGAGCTATTATAGAATGGGAAATATGGTTCCATCACTTGATAAGGTGGCCACACTGAATAAGCCTGCACATCACGCCAACTTGGCATTTCTAAGCCTGATGCATTTTTGGAATCATCTTCAGCAACCACTATCGCATACAATGTTACCTGAGAAAAAATTTCTATTATAATTTATAATTTGATAAAATGTGCTTCAATACGGAAATTTAGGGTAATACAAATTATTAAGATAAAACTATTCTTAATTCTACCATATCATCAGTTTACAAATGATAGCAACAAGAATTTAAATAGTGGAAATGAGATAAACAGTCTGTTTATTGACATTAATAAGGCATTTGACACGATGTCACACACTAAATTAGTAGAAAAATTGGAAGCAGCAGGGGTTAGAGGGGTAATGAAGAGATGGTTTTTAAGTGATTTGTCTGATAGATCACGTTCAGTCCAAATCAAAGACCATATAAGTACTAAGAAACCAGTGTATTCGGGAGTCCCATAAGGGTCGGCATTCGGCCCTAGCCTATTTATTATATATATTATGCACGTTTGCAGATGATGCTGCCCTGCTACCCGCTGAAGTCTAAAGATCAAAATCAACAAAATATGGAATATGATTTAATATTCCTAAAAAAATGGTTTGTTACAAATAAAATGTTATTAAATGCTAATAAGACCAAGTATGTTAATTTTACATTAGAGAAAAGCTGGAAATACGAAAAAGATATAATATATCACCAGCTCAATTGCAGTGTGGAAACGGAATGTGCATGTCACATTATAGCGCAAACTGAGGAGGTAAAAATCAATTGCCCCAAAATATCTCGTTTGTGATGCTGCTAAAAGCATCCAGAATGCCTTTATAAATGTATTTGAATCAGAGGTTACTACCATAATGTGAACGCAGAACAGCTGATGATCCATAGGAGAAATGTTAAAATTAGAACATATTAAAACATATTGACTTATTACAACTAAGCAAAAGTAAAGATGTTTTTAAGAAGGCGTCACATTTGTTTGTTTCAATGTGAGAGGGCGAACAAAAAAAATATTACGGATTATTTGCAACACGAATGGTGACAAAGCAATCCCTACTGGTTTGAAGGTGTTTCAAAGCTGGTTCCGTCTACAAATAATACCTTAGAATCTTCTAACAGAGTGATTAAAGATGAGAATACTTTGCGGGAGTAATTGCCTTTACCTCAATTCGCAGTTGTGCTCAAGGAATATATAAATACCTGGTCTCTTCAGTACACTGCAAATGTAGAGACAATACCTGCAATTCCTACGCTAAACTTAGGTTTATGGACCAAAGCTTATCAATTGGCTAGTGAAAAAAAGAAGATTGTCTCACATGTTAAATGAAATTAACATGCTGGCCAAAGTAATTAATTTGTAAGCATGTACACTCTTTCTAAAATGTATGTGTAGTTGACTGACTGCATATAAGATACCGCGCAGTTGCCACATGTAATTCTCAATTTTCTCAGTATTCAATTAAAATATCAAATTCCACAATACTATATTAAAGTGGTATATTTTATTTATGAATGTCATAAGAGAATTATTGTGCGTACAATAATATAGTAGGTATAGGCCAAGATGTTAGCCATTTTTACATTTATTTTTGCCAAGGCCGAATTTGCCATCAGTATATCTCTTTCTACCTTATTGGATTGACGCGCCGTCTGTGTTTAGTGAAAACAATAGCAAACATTCGCCTCCCTTACATGGGCGGGTCTGGGGGAATTACGTGCGTATTCTGTAATCTGTAACGGTCATTCGCTATAGAGTAGTGCGTTGGTTGATATATTCACGTATATATATATATAGTGCTGTATTAATGTGAATGTGATACAATATGGTTTCGTTAAAGCGCGTAGTATGGAAAGTAATCTTTGCATTTTCACACAATTTACATCAAATTCGCTCGATGCCAAACACCAAGTTGATGATGTTGTCTACATGGATTTTAGCAAAGAGTTCGACCGCGTTTCACATATATTGTTATTGGGAAAGTTATCTTTCTTTGGAATATCCAGCCAGATTATAAATTTGCTTAGATCATATTTGTCCGGTAGGAAACTTTTTGTAGAAATTGATGGTGTCAAATCTACTGCATTTGTTGCCAGTTCCGGTGTACCACAAGGTTCAAATTTAGGGCCCTTATTATTCACTTTGTTTATTGCTGATATCTCTTATAAAATTAATTCCCCAAAACTTCTTGCTGATGATATGAAAATTTACAGAGAAATAGTAGATATAGCGGACTGTCACCTTCTGTAAAATGATTTGATAACTCTAAACAATTGGTGTGAGGAGAATATGTTATCTTTAAATATAGGCAAGTGTAAAATAATGAGGTATCACCGAAAAATGAATGTACGTACCTACGATTATTCTATCAATTCCACTTTGTTAACTCGTGTATTTGAAACCACTGACTTGGGTGTCACTTTTGATACGAAATTAACGTTCAACAACCATAATGAAAATACTAAGAAACAGGCTGTAAAAATGTTGGGGTTCGTCATACGTAGCAGCAGGGAATTTAATCAACGGATGCAATTTGTACTCTTTATTTCTCACTTGTCAGAAGTAAGTTGGAATATTGCAGTATTGTCTGGAACCCTCATAATGCAAAATATAGATGTCATTGAATTTGTTCAAAAGAAATTTTTAAATTTTTTATTCCTCAAAAAACACAATTTTTATTAGAAATTTTTACAAGAAATTACCAATAGCAACTTTTATTAGATGAATTCGACTTTTTCTCACTATGTAAGCGGCTCGAGATTATGGGTTTACTATTTTTGTTTAAGATTGTACACAATTTGATAGACTCTCCTGTACTACTGGAACATATTTATTTTAATGTCCCTAGACAAGTATCTAGAAAATAACAAAAATTTTATTTTTCAATACCCAATACCTACCATCATTTTAATTGCCCATTAACCACTATATGTAGAAGTCATAATAGTATTGCAAATGTTGATATATTCCATCTTACCAAAAAACAGTTTAAAAACAAGATTTCCAGCTTACTTCTATATTGAAAATTAATAGCTACCTCTGTAATTTAGTTTGTAGATGAAAGTAAATGCTGTAAGATGAAAAAATGCGACACATTGAATGGTCCACGGTTTCTTTAGAAATAACGAATTGCCCACTTTAGATGAGGTGCTGCAAGGTATAAGTGAAAATGATATTATACCTAAAATCTGCAGGGCTAGTCTGGCAAAAAGTTTGAAAGACATTAATTTTACATATGGAAAAGTAGACAGAAAGAGTATTCTCATAGAAAGATATGAAATAGTTGCTTGGCGGATGGATTATCTTCGAAAAATAAAAGAGTTTCGAAACGAGGGGCGGAAAATTTATTACACTGACGAAACATGGGTCACCGAAGGACATACTGTGAAAATAGTCTGGCAGGATGGAAACGTGAAAAATGCACGGCAAGCTGCGATTGAAGGCTGGACAACTGGTTTAAAAATACCGTCTGGAAAAGGCATAACGCATATTGGAAGTGATAGTGGATTTTTGCATAATGGAGATTTGATATTTCAATTTAAGAAGGCCGGAGACTACGAGGAAATGAATTTCGAAGTATACGAGAAATGGTTTGCTGGCATACGCATGGTTAATGCGCCTAATCATAGCCGAAGATGTGAACAAACACCCCAACAATTATGGAGAAAGAGAAGAATTCAAGAATGGATAACCGAAAAGGGCATTTCTCATCAAAAAAATTACTAGAAGGCGGAATTACTGCAAGTTGCTAAGGTCCATGGCCATAAATATAAGAAACTGGCAGTGGATGAACTGGCATTGACGCATGGAGTCACATTGCTGAGACTACCTCCTTAGCACTGGGAATTGAACCAACAACACCTCTAATACAAGGACAAAGTGCTGCCTCGTGACGTCACCATCCTGAGGCCTACGAGATACTTATGTTATTAAGGGCTTTATGTAGTTATTTAGGTAGGTATGTCTGAAATCGTTTTAATGTAGTTTTGGAGATCAATAAGAAGATCAAACTAAACAAAGATATTACAGCATAAATCTATCGGAGTCTATGAAAAACACAGGTAAAGAATAATTTAAATGGTTAACTGTTTCGAAATACAGTCAAGATTACATGTGTCTAATTATTAGAGTCTAGATGGTTAAATGTTTTAAGAAAACTGAAAAGTAATTCGTAATTAATTTTAAACACAGGAGCAATATGAACAACTTTAAAATTTGAACAAATGCTAGTAATCATAAATGTAGACGCATATGTCGCTAACGAATCGTTATTATATATTGCAGCTCCTACAACATTACCACCTTTATAATCTAAATATGGATCAATGTGAATTTCATCCATTAGTAAAGTAACATATTTGTCTTGGTCTTTTAAATATTTAAAGATTTTTTGTGCATATGTTAAAAAAGTTTTCTCATCAATATGAGGAGCAGTGAGAAAACCATTACAGACTCCTTTGAGTATTATCTATAACGTTCTTTTGATAATGTTCGCAATTTAAGTTGATCAGAAATAAATTCAATTCCTTGTGAAACATTTTCGTCCTCTATTTTTAAGTTTTTAAGTACTTGGACATAAAGTTCACAACATGGTTAAGCTTTGACAGGTCTGTATATTGGACATAAAGTTCACAACATGGTTAAGCTTTGACAGGTCTGTATATGTATGTCTGAAAATGTATTTCATGTAATTCTGTAAGTTTTTCGTCTTTGCTTTTTCGATACGATATTTTTTTTGACAAGTATTTGGGACAGTTCGGAAATTTACTTGGTACGCTAGTTTCTTTTAACCGGGGAAAACTAAAATAACTGAAACGATCTCACCAGTTTTTGTATCCTGTTAGGAAATTTTGTAAATAAAATCTTCCTTTTCAAAGTGGCACTCACACACTCGGGAGTTGTCACTCGGCCCAAAACTTTCACGTGGAATTACAGAGAGCCAGTTTCTGCGATACTCTTCGTCTCTGGGAAAACGAAACACCCGGACTTTACTACTGGTTTCGTAATTTCCTGTACAACCGGGAACACAACACTTTTGGGCATTATGTTATAATACCGCAACAAATAAACCGTTAAAAATGATCAAGAATCGATTAGCAACTAGGCAAGCGTGCGGGCAATATCAATAACCCTTCAAGAGGTGTTGTTGTTCTTATTGGCGCGTGGCGGCGTCCTATACTAAAACCCAAAACAAAACATCGTTAACAGGGTTGCCAAATTACAATTGACACGAGAGTTTTTAGTTGCTTGCTTCTTGACTAATGAGAAAGCTACTTTATTTTGTTTACATTCTAAATACAGTACAACATTTAGGCAGAGAAGCGTCGCACTGGAACACATTCTGGCATCGCCGCTTCGACCGACCTAGACAAGCCTGTTGAAATAGCTTATTTATATTAGCTATTAGTTTAATAGCTTAGAGTATATTAGCCTCCATCTGGGTTAAGCCCCCAGAGCGTGACGTCACCATGATATTTAAAGTAAGCACTTTGTCCTTATTAGAGGGGTTATTGATTGAACCCCATTGAATTGATCTGGGCGCAAGTAAAAGGGGAAGTGGCGAGAGTGAATAGAGAGTGACGTAGAGAGACATCTTCGAGAAGCAACAGGAGCAATGGAAAATGTCACAGCAGAAAATTGACAGGTCTATTAATCACGTGATGAAAGAGGAACAGATAATGTGGAATGTGGATTTGGCGGTTGATCAAGCCATAGAACCCATAGTTACCATTAACCCATTAATATTGGAAATGGTGATAGCGACAGTAAAGATGAAGTGGAAAGTGAGTGAAAATAGTGGTATTAATTACACGTTTTTAAGGTAAGTATTAAGGTATTAAGGTGGTAAGGTATAAAATAAAAATTAAGGTATTAAGGTATTTTAATTTTTTGTTGAGAATTTTTTGCTTTATTTTTGGATATAGGTGATTTATTTTATTTGTCAACGTTTTATTTTTTGTTGAGAATTTTTTCTTCTATTTTGGAATATATATTTATTTTATTCCTTTTATTTTTTGTTGAAAATTTTTTGCTCTATTTTAGAATATATATTTATTTTATTTTCCATTTTAGTTTATTTTTCATGGCTACTTAGCTGTTTTGTACATTTTTTTTTTCTTGTGGGAAATATGGGTAGTTGCGAACCACCCGCTAAAAAAATGGTAACGCGCTGAAACCAATACTTCATGAGTGGTGTGGAAACTTGCATTCAATATCAGCTGCTGTGTTGAAAATATGCATATAAAAACCTTCTACTTTCAACCCCCTAAGAAAAAAAATGGCTACGCCAATGAGAAACATTGTGTAGGACAGGGTTGCCGGTCGTTGAACTACACATATATTTTAGAAACAGTGTAGTGGGTTTTGCTATAAGGCTGAAATATGCAACCCCAACCGCCTGTTTATTAATTTTATCAACTGTTTTTTATTTTCAACATCCATTTATTATCTCTAACTGTTCGTTTTTTATATTACTGACCGTTTATGATTTTCACCGACCATTTATTAATTTAACTGACTGTTATTTATACTACTGACTGTTTATTATTTTCAACAACCATTTATTATCATACTGGCCAATTGAGATGAAATAGTGGAAAAGTGTCTATAAAATTGAAATACTGATTATTTAATTTGTACCCTTTTAAAAACAATAAAAATTCAAAAAATAGTCATGTCACATTTAAAGGTGGGATGACTTTATTTTTATCCACGTTTGGGTGGGTCCCTACTTGGTTACAAATATAATATATATTGTATAAATATTTATTATCTTTATTTTGTAAAAATAACCTTAATAACCACCCAAACAAATACGTCTGAAAGAGAGAGTGATAATCAGTACAATTTACTTACAGGTCCGTTTACTTCACTGAAATAATTTTTCCTAAATCGAATTTGGATTGTAGTTGAGCTTTTACAAACTTCTGTTGGAACAACTTGCATGCTAGGCCTAGGTGGGGCTAGTATTGGCATTTTTTGTTTCCACGTTGTTTCGGGTCCAAAGCCAACCCTAGTTTGAGCCTGTATTTTAAATATATATGTTCTACCAGGTATCAATTGCCGAATGACACCTTTATAATCATCAGATTCCAAATCTTTATTTAAAGTATGATGAGAACCCTGCAAAATAAATAAGCAACATTTTAATACCAAATAGTATTATTCTGCCACGCAATAAATACTTTATTTCTTAAAATGATATACAGTGATGCAGGTACCTAATGCAGTAAGTATTGATATTGATATAATACATCTGTGTGCATAGAAATCGACCCACTGCAATCTCTTGACATTAATTATGTTACGGTTAAAGTGTTTACTTGGCGAATTTATAGAATATCTGGATAGTATACACACTATCCAAATGTCTAGCCATTTTGATGGAAAATCAATTATACTAAAATAGCTACAAACAGTTTACAAACTATAGAGGTGTTTAGGGCTAGTTAACAAACTGTCCACAGTATTTGGATAAAGTGCGAACTTAATATTGCTAACACTCGGAGTAGTTTCCACAAACACCAAAACACTTTCACTTCGCTCGACGCGCGTTTCGCCAACCAAGTTGGCATCATCCGGAGACGATTAAAACGATCAGTTTTAATCGTCTCCGGATGATGCCAACTTGGTTGGCGAAAACGCGCGTCGAGCGAAGTGAAAGTGTTTTGGTGTTTGTGGAAACTACTCCGAGTGTTACAGTTACATCAAAGGTTCCAGCCCTATCCAGTATTAATATTGCTAGTAATTAGTAATACATAATAACCAACTCGTTGGTTAGTATATAAACTAACCAATACTCCTTGGTTAATTTAGTTTAGGATAGTAAAATAACTCGGTGAACTAAACTTGGTGAAAAATAAAGTTTATTTATAGGTACAATCTAACATTGCCTACTTTTTTGTTCTGCTTGAGCTGACAGTTTTCGCAAGTTTCAATGAAAAAAATCACCATATCCTATGTTAAGTTGTAATATTTTTCATTTAATAATTTTGTTGTTGCTTGACGACATCCACGCCCAGTTCCCTGGCGGGCAGCTTTAATGGTATCATAACATTCACCCAAACGTAAAATAATCTTCCCAGAGCTTTTATGTAAGATTAGGTACATAAGATGATTCGATTCTCTGTAAATCATAAGTATTTACCACATAATAATCGTTCTTGTTACTTGTGTTATGGCCAGTTTCGCATATTCTTTTTATATGTTGAAAAAACTCACTATAATCACTGTCATTCATTAATTTTTGAATTTTGCGACTTTTTCTCGTAAACTTCCAACAGAAGGTTTTCAAATTCTTGCTGTTGATTCATTTTAATGCCCAGATACCTATTCTTAAACTTTCTCAAGATACGACAGTAAACAATAACAACACAACATTTGTCATAAACATAACCTCACTTTTCTAATAAATTAACCAAAGAGAATTGGTTAGTTATTATGTATTACTAGCAATATTAATAAGTTCACAGTTTATCCAACTACTATGGATATGGATAGTTTGTAAACTAGCCAAAAACACCGGTTAATTTATATATACAGAATAAAAAATTAAATATGCTGCTTGAAAGACAATTTAATATGCTTTAATATGAGCATTTATCAAGAGTGCTTGGCGTTTATATGCTTAGCAACCGATAAACAAATGAATTATATTTATGTGGTGCAAATAACGAGAATAACAAACTTCAATCGTGACAGATCGATATTATTGCCTTTGCAATTGAAACTTGTACATTATTAATTTTTCATAATTTCAATGGTTTTGAGGTGTATTACTTTAATGCATACTACACCACAAAAAGCCACCCTAGTTATTTCTTTAATTGAAAATGGACTTAGCCAACGAGTTGTTGCACAGTTCTAAGAGTGTGCCAAGTTATGAGGAGACTGGATCCTTTCAAAGATGATTTGGAACAGGCAGAAAACGATGTACAACAGCTCGTAATTACCGTTTCATTGTGTCAACATTAAGAAATCGTCACCTTAATGAGGTTCAAGTGCAACAATAGCTCTGTGAAGTGCAAAGAGGGGCTATTAGTCAGTGGACAGTAAGAAGGCTGCAGAAAAGTAACCTGACCCCTAATAGACCTGCAATTGGTCCGAAGCTCACCCCAGCTCATTGTCAAGTATGTCAGCGTTTTGCACGGGATCATCTGCATGAGAAGTTAAAAGGCGGCAAGTGACAAAACCCCAGTTTTGAGAAAAATGGCAAAAACTCTACGGTCCTTCACTAATAAAGATATATACGTTTTTTTTTTGGTTCAGCATTAATTGAAAATACTAAATTTAATTATTTATATGTACTTTAAGACAATAATTTAAGTTTTGTTTAAAAAAATGTTGGTTAATTCTTTCTTGTTTTGTCTTTTGTTAATTATGCCAGTAAGAAGTTGAAGTTAAAAGGCGGCAAATGACAAGAAACTGTTCAAATGCCGCCTTTTAACTACAAAGCCTTTGGAGTGCTGCTATTTAGAAACAAACAAAACAAAAGACTTTTTAACTCAATTAAGGTAAGTTTAAGTTTTGAGTAACATCGTATTATTAAATACAGGTTGTTTTTTAAAATAATAGTTATCTTGCAAGTTTTAAGTAGTTTTATGATTTAAGAATTTTATGAACCTTTATGTTTACCTTCGGCTCTTTCATGGCTAGAGGGATGTTTTTTTTTATTGTTTTACTTATGGAACGGCAAGATAAGGCAAATTAAGATGTGCCACCCAAAAAATTTTCCGATGTGGTGGCGCTTGTTTGGTGTTGTTTTTCGATTTTATGTAGACGTCGCGAAGGCTGTCTTCTCAACCGAAAAAAGTTTTTACACTCCTGACCGTCATATTATTAGTTAATTGTTAAGTATCAAAATTAAAAATAAGTTCGATTTTCTTTTTTTTTTTTGATATATTTATATCTTTTTCTGATTCTAGAAGTTCGCTTAAAATAATAAATCCCTTTTCTGCAATAAATACAAGTGATCTATTTTCATTACCTATAAATTCGAAAAATTATTATAGTAAAACATATTTAATAGTACTTACATACATTTTTGACTAATATTTAAAAGAAACAAAGAAACACAACTACAATAAAACTTGTTAATAAATTTTTAATAGAAACAAAAAACTAAAAATGATGATTACCTACCAATCAATACCTACTATACTTACTTAAACTAAGTACCTAAATTAAATAAAAAAAAAACAAAAAAAATCGATATGATAAACTAGCAATTAATAATATTATATTAAGGCACAAATTAACTACCGTAAAGCGGGGAGCTACTTTGCTCCTTAAGGGGATTCTTTGCACCGAAATAAAAAAAAAATAAAGGCAACTAGCTAGCTAATAACTGAATAATAAATAATTGTTATGAAACCATCCACTAGAGGACGCCATATACATTGTTTCTGATTGCAAGCACGCAGCATTATACGTTATACATTCCAAGAAATCGAGTTACAGTAACGATACTTGCTGTTACTCTTTCCGTGGTCTACAAAAGTTGCCTGCATCTTGTGAAAAGCGTAATTAATTAAAGGTATGTATGGGCGCTTCTTATGCTAAATTTAATTCAACCTTGCTATTCGTTTTTTATTAATTCCATTACTTTCTAAGTGTTTGATAAGAGACCGATATAACCTAAAATTTGTTGGAAAAAGGGGATACTTTGCACCTGGAGCATATTCCAAGGCGAACTATTATAAATAAATTAAAGGAAAAACACAAAATCTCCTGGAAAACTGGCAATTTGGATTTCCTTTGACCACGTTTGATATGCGACATGTAATAAAGTCTTACCTAGACCTTTGATAACAATTTGATAAAAATGTCCCAAGAAAAGACTGGATAAGGTCATTTTTACAACGTCATCTACAGCTTACAGCAAGAGTTGCAGCCAATATTAAGAGAAGCAGGGAAGCTACTAGTGAAACCATTTTACGAGAGTATATTAATAATTTGCCAGAAATTATTCGTGAAGTTCCTTCAGGAAATAAATTGAACTTTGACGAGACGAATCTAACAGATGATCCCGGACAGAAAAAAGTTCTTTGCAGACGTGGAGTAAAATATCCCAAAAAAATATGTAACTTCAGCAAAAGCACTTCTTTAACACGTTGACGGACATCAACTTCAAAAAGACACATTGATATCTTAGTTAACTTTTAGGATAGAAAGATCAAATTTGTACAGAAGAACTTCTTGGATACAGTAATTTTTTATCGTGTAAAAAAAATAGCGACGTCATATGACATCATGTCCCATCAAAAACCAAATTGTGTTTTTCAGATCACTGACGTCAAATGAGGCCTGTATATTTTCTAAAATAAATTCGCAATTTTATAGCGGATATAGTTTATTATTACTGACCATAAACTGCAAAAATATAATTCTAATAATAATAATAGCATAAGATGGGAAAAAAAGACTAATTATTAGGCCACGTGTCAAAACACGTCCCAACACATAATGGAGGATTACCAATACACTTATTGCATTGCCATGGTGTTTCTTTTCTTTTTTTCTCGATAGAATATTGCCTACATCTTTTATAATATATGCCTTTTCTTTTTGAACTGTCTAGAACAGGAATAGCTTCCAAAATGTGGGTCATTGCCGCCTCGCCTAGTTACTTTTTCTCTGATTTTTACTGACACCTCTGCTACGAATTCCATATCAAATTTTTTCCAGCTACTTCTGGTAATTTTCTTATTACATCTTCTCGAAAATATGAAATGTCTGTCCTTTGTCTAAATTATACTTATAAATATAGAAAGTATTCCACATGGCAATATCCAACAAGTGAAATATTACTTTTTTGTACCATCTAATGCCCAAATTTAAGTCAATTACTAAAATGAGTGCCCATCAACGTGTTAATGATCTGTGGGAGTGCAGCAGGTGAACTACTTGCACCTTATGTAGTCTACAAATCATCTCAGTTATGGACAAAATGGGCAGAAGGAGGGCCATCAAAATGCAGATACCATCATACTAAATCGGGATGGTTTGATTCTGTTACATTCAATGACTGGTTTGTGATGTTGCTATTACCAAGATTTAAAAAAATCCCGGTAAAAAAGTAAATGTTTGTGAGAATTTATCCACATATCTGAATGTCAATATCTTTCAGAGTTGCCGAGAAGCAGAAATTTACTTTGTGTGCCTTCCACCAAATAGCACACATCTCACACAGCCACTTGATGTGGCATTTTTTCATCCCATGAAATTGGCATGGAGAAAAACACTTACTGATTGGAAAGGCACTGCTGAAGGTTTAAAAAATAATATTCTACCGAAACAGATATTTCCCATGTTGTTAAAAAAAAACCTTGGAAATTATGCAGCTAATATCCAAAAAAATTTAGAAAGTGGATTCAGAAAATGTGGGATATACCCTTGTGATATTGAACCTCTGCTTCAGCGCATTGCTAAAAGAGAAACTGATGTAACAACTGTAAACACAGCCTTTCTTGACGTCCGTGGATCCTGGAATCCACAAGAATAGCTTACACAGGCACTGGTGCCTCTCAAGAAAGACGGAAGAAGCTTCATATACCAGCAGGAAAAAGTGTTGCAAATGAAGAGTTATTTCCTGAATTTAAACTAGATGAATCGACCCACGAACAAGATGAAAATGATCACTTAAGTGATGCGAGTGATGAAGATGGTAATATGATTCTACAAGATTCTTCTGATGATGACTTCGAGAGCTTTGGTAAGAAGTTAATCGAACAAGAGCAAGAAGACGAAGAAATTATTTTATATCCACCAGAATTCAGGCCGATAGTAAAAGAGGCTGGTGCCTATGTTGTTTTCATATATGAGTGTGAACTGAATCCAGGTGCGATAGTGGATTTCAATGATAAAGGGGCAAACATTAACGCAATGATGAAATCCTTAAAATTCTGGAAATGGCCGCCACGAAAGGACAAACTGTTTTATGGTTGGAAGGATGTGATTGGAAGCATAAATCCTCCTACAGCAATTAATAGAAGAGGACTCTTCAAAGTGCCCGAATTAGATAATATCTAGGTAGTTAATTCCTATGTTCTAAAATTAGTTCACTTCTAAAAAAAATGTTATTCAATGAGAGCTGGAAGCTTTTATTAACTTTTATTTTTTATTAATTCTGTCAGAAACGATGACTGTTTATTTTAATAAAACCTTATTAGGTACTCACAATTTTTTATATGTTAGTATTTTATTAACAAAAAAAAACTAGGGTAGAAATTTTTATAGAAATGGTGCCAAAATGTTTAATACGAATTATTACAGGGTTAACATGGCCCCCCACCGCTATTTGCATGCCACAGCATATAATTAATTAGGTGGTGCAAAGTAACCCGCTCTTATTATATATACTTTGCTCCACTCTTTAAAATAATATATATTAATGTATTGTTGTTTATATAGTACTTTTCCAATTGCCAAAATTTGTTTCTATAGTACCAATATTTACCTATAACCCTTTTTCTATAATCATATATGGAACAGAGACAGCAATAAATTTAAGATGTTTTCAAATCGGAGCAAAGTAGCCGCTTTATGGTACTATTTTTTAACTATTTTTTATTTCATACTGTTTTTAAGTTAATGATAGGTATAAGATCGTTAGTTTGTAACTAAGACTATATTTTTTAATTGAAAGACTAGGACATTTTCTTTTAATATAATTATAGTTACAAATGGGTAAAACAATTTGAAAAAAAAATCATAAAAAATATTTTTTTAGCCAATAGCTATATTTATACTTATAATAATATAAATTTAACGCTTCCTTATTAGCAAATAAGTCACTTCCCCCTTATGGTAAAATTGTAAAATATATGATTTGAAAAAAAAAGTTAGTTGAACTATTATTTCGTGTAAGAGGAAAACTTGGTGGGATCCGAAACCTTAAAAATATCACAAAAAAAAGTAACACAAACGTCTAGTCTAATAATTCTTAGACAAATATTTGTTATAAATATTTTAGTAATAAATAGATGTGTATAATGCCGCCTTTCTTCTACAAAATATGCATTATTGAGCAAACATTTAAAAAAATAAATGGTATATTTGCAAAGATGTCGCCTTTTAACTTAAATATTTATACTTGCTGTCTGTTTACTTCCAAAATGGTGACGTTATGTCACTTGCTGCTTTTTTATAATTTCAAAAATCACATTATTTTTTATTTATCAAAACAAATTTTAAAAAATTCACTTGCCGCCTTTTAACTACCGCCGGCAGAATTAGACATTGGAACAATAAGGATTTGTTTTTTTCTCAGATGAGTCCAGGATATGCCTCAATGGTAGCGACCGAGGAAGAAAAGTGTACTGGAGACCAAGAGAGTGATTTGCAGAATGCTGCCTTGAAAAGCGAATTGCTTTTGGAGGCCGTTCCTGCATGATCTGGGGCGCGATTGATATAATATTATATTAAATTATATAATAATTGTAACGACTTACCTCCAACCCATATGTAATGGTAAATTTTCTAATAACCCCATTTTGTTCTGTAGGTGGTAGAGACCAGGCAAACACTATTTCACTAGGCTGAATGTCGATAGGTTCAAATTTCTCAACTTTTCCGGGAACTGACTCTTTGGTTGTAAATATTGCCGATACGGGTAAAGACCTCCTTAAAATGCTTGACTCTGTACCGCTACGCACTATTACAGTGAATGTGGAGTTTCTATGGGGTTTCAAGTCATTTATTGTAATTGTATTATGTAGAGTTATATTTTGTATGAGGACATTTTCGGAGGTTAGATATTGTACCTCAAAAGCATTATATTCGCCACGTGGAGAATCCCATGTTAGCGTTATCTCTGTATCAGATATGTATGTTGAATTAATACCAGTGATTGGTTCCGGATCTAAAATAATACAAATAGATATAAATAGAAGACATATGTATGATTATAATTTCTATATTTTGTGTGAAAATTATGGGAAAAACAGATCACCGAATATTAGTGAAAGGCTGCCCCACCTGGTAGCTCAGTTAGATGATCATCGACCCAGAAAACTGAAGGTCACGGGTTCAATTCCCGACTGGGCCAAAGCATTTTGCATTGTACTGCATATCAGAAGTGGGATTATTTATTTATTTATGTATCCAACATAAGAGCAGGCTCGACAATTTTTAAAACAAAAAAAATTATAGTAGGATGAAACCCATTGGAGAAGGAAGAGAATATAACAAAAATGAAAGGAAAAATAATTTACGGGCGATCTGAGGTCGAGGGAGTGAGATTTTTTGTTTATCAATGTAACATGGATTCTTACGTTTTTCGAGTAATTAAAGTGTCAATTTTAATAAATAGCTCAAAATTGTACATAATGATTAAAAAAAAATTTCGGAATCGAGTATTTTTCGTTTCTTTGCATTTTCTGAGAACATTTACCATAGTAATGTATTTTTTTTTACACCATCAAAAAGTAGAGATTTCAATGAACCGAGCCCACCTGAGCCGACCGACTTTTTTAAAAAAGCAGATGTTTTGACACGAGAATTTTCGATTGAAAATTAGGATGCTTTTGCGATATTAAGTCAAAATAAGGTGAAAAAGTAAATATTTTAAATCAAATAAATTACAGTGTGTTTGGGACATAAAAAGGTAAGTTTTCACCAAATTTCTTTAAAAAAAAATTTTGTTTGTAAAAGATAAAAATAAAAAAGCAAAAACTTGGTTATTTGAATTTTTCGCATAAATTTTGAGGGTTTGTGAAAAAAATGTAAATACAAAAGTTGTAGATCTTTCTATTACCTACAACTTTGCCATTTAACTTTTTTCCATAGGAATTGCAGTTTTGCCAGAAATCGAGATAAACCGTTTTTTACCCTTCCACTTCCCGACCTCAGATCACCCGTAAATAATTTTCCCCTCACTTTTGATATATTGTCTTTCTTTTCCAATGGGTTTCATGCTACTATTGTTTTTTTTCACTTTTTAACATTTTCAAAGCATTCAGCCCTGGTCTAACACGTTTGCACCCAGTTACAGATTACAATATAATTATAGTTCTTAAGACTAAAATTGAACCCCATAAATACAGAAAGTATTGTTCAGTTTTACATGAAAAATGAAAAAAGAAACAGATTTTGTATTACATAAAAGAAAAAAGATAAGTTAATCGCCTAACACAAACTTAAACTCACATAACAGAAACTTAAAGATCGAAAGATAAATTAATCACCTAATATTTCCTACCTATAGTTACTGTTTACTATTATTATTTAAACACTCGGAGTAGTTTCCACAAACACCAAAACACTTTCACTTCGCTTGACGCGCGTTTCGCCAACCAAGTTGGCATCATCCGGAGACGATTAAAAAGTGTAATCTTAAACTAAAAATTTACCCTATTTATACTTTTTATGGTGAAATCATTAGTCACGCTTCAATGGTTAGTTGCTAAGCAAAGCGTAAAGCGGGCTATACGGTATAGGTCCCTTGTCACTATTCATACTACTTTTACATTTTACAAATTTTATGCTCTCATATGCATCCAACTGTCTATTATTGGTCACATTTCTAACTAATCTTAAATTACTAGACTTATCTGTTCTTCCATATTTTAGATGAGCCATAGCTCTTTAAATCTGGTGTTAATTGATCATCTCGTTTGTCCAACATATTTTGGATCACAATCACTACAACTAATTTCGTAGATCCCAGACCTTTCATTTGGAACAATTTTATCCTTTGGATTGTCTAAAAATTGTTGTAATTTATTACTCGACAAGTGAATCGCTGTTATACCCACGTTATTGAAGACCTTACTCAAAACACGAGTAAACCGGGGTTCGTACGGGATGGATACATATTTTGGAGTCTATATCCTTTTGAAAGGTCGTAGAATTACGAAGTGTGTCCTTAAATTTACGCTTCCTAATTAGTTTTTCAACTATATCTCTAGGATAACCATTACTCACAGCTATTCATAAGCCAGGGAAGTCGGTGCGTCCAATAGAATCGTCTATTGGATCTCCGACTTACCAGTTATCAAAATGGTTGACTAAGGAATTTGAAAGTTTGCCCATTGCACAGCCTAGTTTTTCAGTTAAAAATTCGAATGATTTCATTAATAAGGTCAAGAATATTCAATTGCAAGAGGGTGAAATTAGCAAGTTTTAATTTTCTTGTCCATCGTTTACTAAGTTTCCCTCTCAGTAATGAGAGGTTTGAAAAAGAAAGAGTTTTAATTAAAGATATAGCTCCCTGGCTTATGAATAGCTGTGAGTAATGGTTATCCTAGAGATATAGCTGAAAAACTAATTAGGAAGCGTAAATTTAAGGACACACTTCGTAATTCTACGACCTTTCAAAAGGATATAGAGACTCCAAAATATGTTCCCATCCTGTACGAACCCCGGTTTACTCGTGGTTTGAGTAAGGTCTTCAAAAACGTGGGTTTAACAGCGATTCATTCGTCGAGTAATAAATTACAACAACTTTTAAACAATCGAAACGTGTTTTGGTGTTTGTGGAAACTACTCCGAGTGTTATAATTACATCAAAGGTTCCAGCCCTATCCAGTATTACATTTACTCAAGAGTGCTACTAAATTTAATTTAAGACTGTTAAGAGAAATAATAAATATATCTAGGTGGCTATATTGATTGATAAAGGTACACATTTTACCTTTAGCATCACTTTTTTTGTTTAGTTCAGTGTTATTAATGTTCTACGAAAAAAAAAATTACATCTGTTTTATGGCAATATGATATTGTAAAACATTTTTCTATATTAAAATTCAGACAATTTCTACACACCATTGGTACACTCTATCTAGAATATCGTATTATCTTGAAGTTTTAGTCATTAAAAGTACGAATTTTCTGATATATTTTAAAATTATCGGCGAATAACTGACACTGCGAGTTTATAATCACCTCTGGAAGTGAGTTATACATACATAGAAATAATAGCAGCCCCAAGTTTGACCCTTGGGGACCCCCGAATTCGTTTCCAATACTTCTGATTTATTGGCCTAAATTCCACATATTGCTGTCAATTTGATAAATATGAAGCAAATAATACAAACAAGCTTATCTAATATGTATGTGTAGTTAACTGACCTCATATAAGATACCGCGCAGTTGCCACATGTAATTCTCAAATTTCTCAAAATTCAATTAAACTCGGTTCAATTAAACTCGGATAGCTCGGAGCTATCTGTGGTGAACATCGGGCCTCTTGTTGTCTGAATTGTGCAATCCGATACTTATTGTTTAATATTGTTTTATGCATATTATGTTTAAAAAAGAGATATTTTTTGTTTTTATTTTACGTTATAACGAAATACTTAACTAATACTTTGTTTCTAAACAATAAATAAAAATGTCCTAAAAATTGTGTTTAGTATTTGTGTACCTTGTACTCTGGCGGCCATTTGAAAGTGCACGATTTTTTTTGATATTGTAATGTGATCTTTTTATATTTCATTTTGACACTTATTTGAAACTTCAAGCAAATATCAGTAATTAATTCCGTAATTTACAAATCACTTTATTAGTTTTCAAGTTTTAAAATGCCGCGGTTAACTGAACCTGAAAAAATGCGAGCTGTTACATTGCTTGAAAATGATTGGTCATTACAGGCAGTTGCAGATGAGCTAAATGTGAGTAAGAGTTGTATATTCAAACTCAAACAAAAATGGAATGCAGTAGGAAACGTTCTCTACGTCCACGGCGGAGGGCGTCGTAAAATAAGCACTGTGGAGCAAGACAACCTCTTCCTAGACCATCTTAGAACGAATCCCTTTGAAACAGCAGTGACGGCCTGTTTCGAAATGGAATTTCCTGGATTTGCCTGCAAGGTCTGCAAGGCGGCGGGTGAAGGGTTCAGAGTTACGAAATTATGCGGCAGCAAAGAAGGTATTTTTTGAAGCCAAGGCATAAAGAACGTCTTAATTTTGCAAACCAGTTTGTCAGTAGACCCGACGACTTTTGGAATAATGTCATTGTTGTTGATTGAGATTTGTTATAATAATTATAATAATTAATCACAACTTAATGGTTCAATTTTATTAGCCGAAGGACCAGTCAACTAACGTTGACAAAAACATAGGGGGGAAGTAAATATAAGGGGGAAATTGAAAGTGCTAAATACCTTTCTGTGTTGTCTTCTATACGCTGGAGGCCTCCTTGTATCTTCAGGTGGAACCAGGTGAATCGTTGCACAATAGGGTAAAAGCACTGGTATGATGGATAGGTTGAAGGGTAGTTGAAGAGGTGGAGTAATAATGTTTCAATAACAATTATTATTTTCGCGTGCAATACGACGAGGAGTTGAAAGTAGGTGTTTATAGGATGAGGGTCAATGGGCAACTATGGTTTTAAAACAAAAGAGAGGGGATGGAGTGTTGCATTATCTGTCTATGAACTAAGATTAAGGGATAGTCCCTGAATAACTAAGATTATTGAGTGTTGCCTAATGTCAAGAAGTTATTTCCTGAACAGTCATATTTTCAGGCGAAAAGGTCTTTCAGTCATGTCATGATGGTTCAATCTGCGTCTACCGACCTCAGAATTCGAGGTATGAAGAGAGGTATATTAAACCTACCGACCGGAGTGGACTTTTTCCATCAATGTTTAGGCATGGATAAGTTCCCTAGGTACCGGTGTTTGCTGGAGGATAGGAGAGCGCCTTACCGGACAGAGTTACATACGCACATTGGACAATATTATGCTGCCGTCCGTGACTATGTTTTATCCTCAGAATATTATTTTCCAGCAAGATAATTGCTCAATTCATACATCAAGAATTGTAACTAACTGGATTAATGAACAAAACATAAACATGCTACCTTGGCCCCCAAAGTCGCCCGACCTAATCCCAATTGAAAATGCATGGTCGATGATTGTTAAGAATATTTATAATAGACCTGGTAATAGACATTTCCGCCCAGCCAATGCCGAAGAGTTGTGGGGAGCAATTGAAAATGCTTGGGACAATATCAACGTAGATTACACGAGGACACTTGTTTCATCAATGAAACGTCGATTGCAAGGTGTAATAGACTCAAATGGCGCCTGGACGAAATATTAATTTTATACAGACCTACTCGCGTTGGAGTTTTGTAGTTTTAAGTTACTTAATTTTTAAAATTTAGTTTAATTTGAACATTTTTGGGACGTTCTTTGTTAATTTGGAATTTGTTTGATAAAATAATAATACACTTTTTAATTTTGATAAGTAATAATTAGACGATTGTGAATGTCATAATGACACATCACATCATCCTCAAATTTGAAAGTCAGTTTTACAAAGATCAAATATAAAGAAATCTGATATAAGAGTCGTGCACTTTCAAATGGCCGCCAGCGTACACGTGTTTAGTGGTCTAGGGTTAAGGCAAAATAAGGTGAAAAAATAAATATTTTAAATCAAAAAAATTACAGTGTGTTTGGGACACAAAAAGGTAAGTTTTCCGCTTGTTTCTTTTAAAAAATTTTTGGTTCCAAAAAATAATGACCCTGGTCAATTATGGTTTCATTTATTACATGTAAAAACAACCAACAAATAATAAAGTCAATGTTTGACAAATGTCAAACAATTTGTCAATTTCAAACAAACCGTCAATGTTTGACAGTTGGCTTAAGCGTTGCAAAAGTTCAGATTCAACAGTCAAGTGATAGGAGTGGTTATTTAGCTACTACCGCAATGGTGTGTATACTTGTATAATGTTTATTCTATTACCTAATTTATTTATTATTATATGATCTATGACTGTATACTTACATAACCTATCCTGTCTTTGGAGAGGTTGACTAGCAACATTTTTCGATACCGTCCACACTGTGATGTTATACAATCTTCCAGGAACCAGATTAGTGAAAGTGACCAGCCTATCGGAATCATTTGCAGTCTTCTCTTGGTCCGGGATATTAACCTCGGAAAGTGAAAAGCGGTACAAATCAAATTTAGAGGAGACCTGAGGAGTTGGCGTATATCGAAGGCTAATAGAATCTGTCGATTGTTGGTTATTCACAACAACTACTTCAGACTGTATAAGAGGCACTACAAATGGTAACAGATTAATTAACTTAATAAGGTGCAAATAATACGAATATTAAATCAAAGCAAAATATCGACTTACTTGTACGTGTTTTTAAAACTGTGCTGTCACTTTCCAAGTCATTAGAAATGGCTTGGATGTAAAAGACATATTCAACACCAGGCATTAGATCACCTACAAGCAATCTAACAGGTCCAGTGTAATTTTGATTCTGACTAACATTTCTTTTGTGTAATAGTGTCGGATTAGAAGATTCTTCCCACTTTACAATGTAAGTTTCAATACGTCCTTCGGGTCTAGGCCATTCTAAAGTCACATTATTTGAATCCACTAATGGAGCAATGTTTGAAACTGGATTAGGTCCTACAAATAATAATATAGACTTTATTTGGCAAAGTGCTATGCAAATATCCATGTTACAATTCAATTACCATTACATTGTAACAGATACAAATATAATTTAAAAACAATAGATAAAAAGATATATAAACAATAGATAAAATAGATGTAACATAAAATAAAATAAAATCAAACATATTCAAACAAGTACCTATAAATAAATAAGCATAAGTTTATCTTGGTAAAGTTTTTTTTTTAAATTTGGTACATAATTTTGTAAACTGCTTAAAACAACCATTAAAATTTTCAAGTCGGTAGGCTGCTATGTTCTTTAACTATACCCTAGTCGCGTGAAGATAATACACCACATCGCTTTAATCGAAGATAGTTTTAAGATGATGAACTTCATAAATAAATGATGAAGATGGTGAACCTCATTCTTTTTCACCCTTATGACATCGCGCTGGTTTTTCAATAATATCTTGAATATTTAATATTCTAAGACAAAAATAGAGGTATTCAAAAATATTCAGAATTAAATTTTCTATAAAACATGTCCTATAAGACGTTTGCAGATTATCAAGGTTTTCATGTCAATCTACAGCAAAGTTATCCAGCCTTACTAATATTTTGGTTTCAACAACTTTTTATAAATTATATAGAATTTAACAAGAACCAAAAATGGTCATTATCGATTTATAAATCAAACTCGTTTCCACACCACCCAGGAAGTAGAGTTTGTCGGTGCGTTTTTTTAATGTGGTTTCCCCTTGAGGCTTAATACACTAAAGGCATTTATTCTTGCTCAAAGTCAATTGCATCGGTCCGTTCCGCATTAAAGCATACTTGTCCATGACAATTCATACACATAACCGAACATTTTAAACCAACCTTGAAACATCCACATCGCTCTCCGCACACATTTTCATGGCAAGTCTGAATTTGGTGGTAAACCTGCAACGAATGTTGTTGCAAAGCTGCAAACGTCGGGAGTAGCCTTGCCAAAGTAACCGTTTGACTAGAATTGCCAACCGAGGTGTTAAACCGAACATACCTCTGATGATTTATTGATGTTTAATTTTTGTGTACTTTACATAGTGCAAGAGTAAATATTTTCCCAGCGTCAGTAACATCCTGTCTTGTAGCATTTGGTTTGTTAAAGGTTTTAACAACTTCTTGTAAATTTCTTTCTGGGTTTAAGAGGGGCGTCAGGCACTGCTCTTAAAAACACGCCTTCAGTTCAGTATAATCATCTCAAAAACTAGTAATTTGTTACATGAATGCAAATGTGCGATGTGTAGGTAAGATATTGGGCTAGGAGGTGACATATTTTGTTTCGCAAATAATGCAATATTAACAGAGATATAAACATTTAAAAAACAATAACAAAGCAAAATCTTGTGTCACAGATCGCAACCAAAATTTGTCATCTCCTGCGCACAAGTACCTACAAACCATGGTTTAAATATGAGATTATTCTATACAGGATTATGAGAGATGATTAGAATAAATTGAAAATCATCGTTTCTCTCAATGTCAAAGGGGTCGAATACGAGTCATTGAGCAAATACAAGCACTATTCACGCTCGGTTGACTTTTGACTATTGTGCCATAGATGGCGCTAGTGTCGTTTGTAGTAGAAATCTTTATTACTTATTGCCGGCACTAAATAACCATTTATACACAGTGAAACTAAAAAATTGTTATGGATTTGAGGCAATTTAGGTTCAATAAAAAAAAATTATAATATATGCAACAACCAATGTTTTATTAATGTTAATAGATGTGTAGTTTCATTATTAGTGTATAATCCTCCTATTAGAATTTAATGTGATTTAAAACAAACTTAATTTACAGTGAAAAGAACATTAAATTTTATTTCAACAATAATTAATTTGTACTATCTACATATAGTAAGTCTCTGAGAGAAATACACAAAGGCGTTAAAAATAGAAAAAAAAAGAAAACAAATAACAGTGTAATAACATATATATTATTATAATTAAAATGTTTTAACAATGCTTTATTGGAAATAGTCAACACAACTTTTGAAACGTCTTTATTCTCTCAAGTTTATAAAAACGAATGCCTAAACTCTACCCTATGGTCTATGACCTATTTAATACACGCATCGTCTTTGTATATATTATGCGTACGTGCTTAATCGATATAATTCTAAATTATTATCCAGCCGCTAGCGTCTTCATAGCATGTGTGTAGTCCATCATTTTGGATCCGCCATTTTAATTTTTTTAAGTTTGAGTCAAAAATTGTACTGAGTGACCCGAGGAGTGACCTTAATCATCACAAAGTTTCAACTTCGAGACAAATCGGATAGAAAAATCCACCATTTTGGATCCGCCGTTTTGTTTTTTTGTAATAAAAAAAATTAATTGTATTGTCACCGGAGCACTATACACCTACCAAGTTTCAATTCTCTATCTCATCGGGAAGTAGTTAAAAAAGCTGTTACAAAATTTTAAACAAAGATATATAATCAAATATACGTCAAGCTAAATTAAACCGTGTAAAAATCCGTATTACCCCCTCTATCCGGTTTCCGCGATATTTTTTATTTTGTGAACAAAGCAATAGACACGCCCTGTGTATTCTGTATTTTTCGATGTTCCTCACAGGGTATTTTCCGTATGGATAATATGCATTGGTATATATATCCTACTTTGACGGTAACTACATTTTCAAATTAGTAGAGTTTATTAGAGACAGTTAATGCCTAAAATTATATATAATTTTTGCTGAACAGAAAGAAGAAGGTGATAAATAAATAAATTAAACATAATTTAATTGTTTATGTCCATTTTTTTTATTTTCTATATTCGTTTCCAATAACGAACTGGTCCACTGTAAATAATCGATTCTCGAATCTGAATCCGTTGCTGTCTTCAGCCACATATAATTTTATAGTATTAGGCACTTACTGGTGAAAATAAAGTTATAGGTATATACATATCACAATAATATCTGCAGGTACAAGAAATGTATGGCGTAGAAATTTCGCATATAAATCTATTCTTGTTCGAGATGTTGCAATCGCGTGACGGTACCTATAGTATAAAAGTAAACTTACAAGTGATAACCACAATGAACGGCAACTAACTATTAGTTATACAGTTTTATCAAATTTGTTGTGAGAAATATATAAATATTTCAAAAAATCACTGAGACACTTCGCAAACGCAAAATTCACAGCTCAAAAGTACGACTCAACAACACGAAATCAGCAAGTCGACTGAGCTCTGTCTGTGCCTGGCGCCCGAGCCGGGGAGGGAGAGGGAAGTGGAGGGTGTGAGTACTGTGAGTCACAAATTTGTGGTCATTGGACTCCCAATTTGAGAAATAATGAATTTACTAAGATTTATAGATACTTTTCAACTTTTCGAAAGCACTGTATATACCTATAATTGTTATAGGTAGGTGCCGATACATTATTCTAGCTTAAAACAATATTCCATTGATACTTATAAAAGAACCTATAAAAAGCTTGATAAAATAATTAATCTATTTCCATCATTAATACAGACGACATATTTATTTTTACGGTCGGCAGATATTTTACAAATAACATCTACAACTCGTATGTGACTCGCCCTGTAAAGTAATACCAATAAAAATACATTCAAGGATATTCTCGCCTTTCGTCATCTACCGACAAATAGTTAAACTTATACAGCTGTTGTGCTTCAGTCCGCTTTACGTTCACCCGGCGCTTCCTGGAGTTGGCCGTGCTAATAATAGCCAATTGGACATCGTTGCGCCATCTATAGAGTGTTACGACTTAAAATCTTTCCACGCTCATCTTAATAAATTAATAGTCTGCCTTTTCCAAAAAAAAAGTAGACATTGTGTTACTACCACTAAATGCATGAGCAAAAAGAACTGTTTCTCTTGAATTCTTAAGGACATTTGACAACTGTAAATCTTTAGAACTATAAATTCTTGTTTTTATATTACCTTGGGCCTCCCTTAGTAGTCTAATATCCTTTTCAGTTGGCGTCAGGGCATTAATTAAGGTAAGGAGATCGATATTTTGTCCTACAATTACGACCGTTTCTCTATCACTCTAACTCTATCAACATCATCATCCGCAGTTATAGTTTGTATATCTTCATTTTGCAAGCTCTGAACCAGTTGAGAAATCAATCGTTCTTTGTTGGCAAGGTTGCTTAATAATTTTTCTTTAGGGTCTGTAATTGGTGTATTCTGATCAAAAATAACTTTGGGAGATGTTCTTGTTAAAATTCTCTGTTGGCGTTTAATACATTTTGTGCTCGTAGGATTATTATCATAACCATCGAAAATAATTGTGACATTTTTCCACAATGCCTTTTAACAAATTTAACGTATGTGCTGTAAATCTTATATAAATGTGCCCTGACTTGGCCATACAACAAGATGAATTAGATTTCCGCCATCAATTACATACTCACAGTTGGCGACATTAATTGGACGTTCTGGTACGGATTTGAAAATTTGATACAATGATGACTGGTTTTTCTTATCAGTCATCTTTCACCAAATATAGATAAAGGCACAGCCGTAAGTTCAAAGGCAAAAGGCATAGGCAGGTCGAAACAACCTCTCTCTCTCTCTAGCATGTGTATGAATTAGTAAGTTAGGATTGTATTGGATCATTTGAAATATTATCGGGCTGCGTTGTATTCGATTAAGTACCGTATTCAATATAATGAGGTTTTCATTTTTGTTTAACCCTACAGTTTACGATTTAATAATATAAAAAGTAATAGAAAAATCGATACATACTATAGAACCTCTTTTGTAGAGAATATTGTTACAAACCGTTTTCTATACTTATGTTTTTTCCCTAAGATAAAGCGTTTAAAAGATATTGTAAAAAAACCATTGCGGTGTCCTTAAAGGGGGCGAGATAGGGATGAAGATTACCACTTAGTGGTGGGAACTTTTTGATATGTATCCTTACAGCCAGTTCCATAATCGACGTAAAGCTTCCTTTAATATCAAAAGTCTCCTTTAAGTTCTAAAGCGTGTTCTATAATCGAATTTTAAAGGCACTTTTACTAAAAAGCGTCATTTTGGCCCTTTTGAGGAGAAACAGTCGACTTTACTGTAAACTTAATCTAGAAATTAATTTTTTACTGTCAGCATAGACTGCCAGTCTGCGTTCATTGTTATTACTACTATTCCCATTTGTTACTTTATGGGTATCTTTATTTTCGATAACTTTTCTCTGCATTCAGCAGTTTAATCTGATCCTCTTTTGAGAAAGTGTCTTTTTTCGCGTGTTATCTGGGTTTCTTATTCTCATCGCTTTCATTCATTATTTATTGAATACCAACACTTTAATAATACAATACAAAATATATAATAACGCCATTAACCACAATGTTTACAAACCAACAAAGTTTATATAAATTTCCATCACAAAACAACTAACTTCGAAAATGTTAGGTTATGATTACATAAAATTGTCATATTTGTCACTCATTTTGCCTCTTGATTAACTTCACACGTAACTTTCAGGCCCGCAAACACAATAAATATTCACAAATTGAAACTTTTGCTAATGGGAGATGCATTCCACTTTATGGAACAGAACCGACTTTACAGAGAATTAAAAGTCTACTTTTGCAAAAAGTACACTTTTCTAAAAGGAGGTTTTTGTTCATATTTATGGAACTGGCTGTTACACACATAAGCTAACTACACTAGAAATTTCAACTTATATTTTTTTCTCTATTTCGCATAAATTTTACTAATTACCCTGTACTAAATGTCGATTGTGCTTTTCTCTTAAACAAGATTTCAGTTCCTAGATTACACTCACGTCGAAATACTGTGATGTCATTCACTAAGGTTATGGCAAAATTGCCTATGTATAATAGGTACATGTAAAATATTCAACACTATTTCATTCCTATGTGATATCTACTATAATAATATAAGTAGAATTATTTGTGTATATCAAGAAAATTCTGCCTAATAAACAGATGTTTTGAAACTTTATCTGTTAGCTCTTTTGTTATTTTATTTATCATCTGGTAATTATTCTTTTGTGTAGAACTTACTGTAAACCTTCTTTTACACTAATAAATTACTGTTACTAATCTTGTTATATAATATTTCATATTTTGTACACCTGTTATATACTTATTATTGTTATAATTTTCTGTTATTTAACTACCACATTTTGTATACTTTTTCTGTAATTGACCAAATTAGTTAGGTTATGATCTCAAATTGGCGCGGGTTCCTAGTTTAAAAATTAATGTATTAATGAACTTGAGTATTGATGTCTTATGGACATCAATACTCAAGTTCAGGGCGTCATAGACGTGATATAGAAAGTCTCTTAGTGAAAAAAGTTGTATAAATACATTGTTTGATATTTTATTTGACTGAGAGAGTTTTAAAATGTTGATTAAACATTATCAAAATAAAAATATTACCAATTTTAGAAGGCGATGTTTGTATAAAACACGTATGTTGTTGCTTGATCCAATGGTTCAGAGAGGAAGGGGTTTGACATATGGGCCTTGAGAGGTAGGCACCACAGTATCTGTGTAGGTACTGTAAGGTTTTGGATAAACTTATTTAATATTTTGTAAGAGTTTCTTACATAATAAATTATAATTTCATTGTGTTAATTTAAAAACCGGCAATATTTGTGGCAACATCGCTGAATTTGTATTATATTTGTGTCCTAGGTAACTTCTCTCATTTTATTTTGAGTTACCTATTTCACGTTTTGCAGTTTTCATCACAGACTTATGTTTTTTTTCTAATTGCAAATAATTGATTTTGAGTGTTGGTTAGAAAATGGGTGAAAATAGAGTACCTACCTAATCAAACTGGGAACCATAAGTGATTTTTTTCCAGAATAAGTGAGGCCAGAATATGTAGTTTGTCAACTTAAAATCTTTTCAATTTGATGACTAATTAAATTTATTTTAAATTAAATTTATTCTAATTAAATTTTTAATTTATTAATTTATTATTCGGTATCAGCATCAACTGATGTATCTTGTTCTTGGTTGCCCCGATCTGAACAGAGTATGCATATGATAGGAATAAATGCAGAACATCTATTCGATCGAAAGGTAGAAAGCACAATACCATTGTTTTTCCATTAGTATCATCAAGTTTGCTGTGCGGTATCTGTTTAGTTAGTTAATGAAAAACCTTACATAACAAAAATGTCCATATAAATAATGATCCGGTATCTAGGTAGGTACTTACCGGATTATTATTTATATGGAGAAATCCACATTTGAGCCCATTTTTTCCATTATTCTTTCATAAAAGTGTACATAGTAGGTATATTATTACATCATTAATGTAAAAAATCGATAAACATTGACTAAAATAGTAATAAACAACTCACCGACAATAGCAGAACATAACCCTTAACCTTACTTTTACAGCTGGCAGCTGGCCTGGCACTCTTGCGTAAGAAATGTTAAAACTAATACACGACGTACGTCCATGGAAAACAGACAATTGAACTTAAAAGCATTTATTTAATTAACTCATAGGTCTAAAAAAATAATTTGGACTTCAATTGTAGAGAAATATGTTTAAAGTTTGACGTATAATAGGTTTAAATACTAAGAAATGCCCAAAACCTGAGAAATTCCCGTCTGAAAATCACACTTTTGAATCTCCCATAAGAAATACATGGCAGTCAAATTTACTGAAGTGTATTTAGGAACCAATTTCAAATTTCGCGCCCGGATTTTCATAACCTAACTAATATGTTCAATTAGATTTACCTATTGGAAAATAAATTAAGTAGGTACTATTATTATTATTATATTGGCATGGTGTTCGATAAAATTTCACGTTTTCGCCGAAGCATTGTAAAAAGACGTAAATCAAACAGCCTACCACTTGCATAGTAATGAAACACTAAGAAAATCAGTTCAAAAACAACTGTGGTGTTAATATTACACCCAATCTCCCCCCTGATTATAGACTTAAGGCACAGAAGTGGGCTTCAATTTACATTTTAAGACATTCCCAATGCTATAAGGAATAAAATAAATAAATTGAATATGATCACCCGACAACCACAGTATGTGAAATATGCTTTTGTAAAATCACGTCCACCGTTCAGTGGACATATACAGCTTCGGCGGTGATAACACGGCTGCAGTATCAAATATAATTTATTGGAACTACTACTTACGAACAGTGTGATTCAGCTGTTGAGGTTCATTACTTTCTAGACCATAACTGACACTATTAACTTGTATTGTATAGCGTTCCCCTGGAGTCATATCCGTTACTTCTGCTTCTGTATTTTGCACGGTTGGTAATTTTACCCACTGGTTTTCAGAATCGGTCCTATATCGAATGGCATATTCAGATATTAACGAATCAATAGGCGGCGACCACTGGACAATAACTGAATTTGTAGTAGTTTTTTCAATTGCCATGTTTCTTGGTGGCCTTGGAACTAAAAAAAATTATTTTAACGACTATGCACTATTTTTTTTGTATACTCAAATTAGTAGGGGTGTCAGTGAAAAGAAAACGTGGATTTGGACTTTGGAAGGACCTCGCTGAAATGGGGCTTAAATGAAAAATCTTAACATATATAGTAAGCCATTAAAGAAATTACAATGAGCGAGATATGCGTCATGGTTTTTTATTGCAAAATAATTTTTAAAACGTTACTTTTTTCACTTTTCTCTCAATAATGGAAAAGTACCGTAAAACGGGGTGTATTGATAACAATTTTTGGAAAAACTGGGTCTACCTCACAATCAGACATTATTATTAGGAAACCAAAATGACTGTATGGGGAACACATTCATGTATATGTATATGTGTAATATGTCCCATTTTTGTAAAAAAAATATTATAGGGTTAGTTTCATCTCGCCCCATGATGGGGCTAATTAAAAACTGTACTAAAACGGCTGTTTATCTAAACTATCACTATAGAGGCCAGAAATTCAAAAATTGAAAAAAAATATTTTCAAATTTCAGTTGCAAAATTATTATCTTTTACATCATACTCTTCACGGTGTGCCCTTAAATTTCCTGGCCCATGTCAATTAACGGCCTCTTGCAAATTTGTCACATTGCAGTCGCGATATTTACGACTACCTGGTAGTCTTGCATAGTTTCGGGCCATTTTCAAGTCGCCCCTAAAATTACAGGAAAAAATAGATTGCTACGCCACTGTCACCACATGCTTTAATAATTACTTCCCAGGTTATATATCCCTATCCTAATAAACACGGACTCGGAAAAATACTACTTTGTTATATTATTAACAAGAGGTGTTGTACAATAAGAATTATACAGGTGAAAAAATATGCGCAATCTCTATCTAAACATCCAAAACGCCGCGATCGTCTGATGTCTCTTGCAAATAACTAGCACTGGACGAAATCAGAGACTAAGGAGATTTAGGGAGGCTATGCTGCGATTGCAAGTCTAAATCTCTGCCCAACAGGTGGCAGCATGAGTATTTACCTTTACGCGCCAGATTGTTTTAACGCGCCCCGTATTTTGCCCTGTTTTACGGTACTGATTTTAAAGAAAAAAGTTTCAAACAAAAGTTGTTCAGCGGATGATTTTACGTAAAGATTAAGTATTTACAAAATCGTAAAAAAATTTTTGCTGCGATTATTAGTGCCAAATTTAAAAAATGAAAAATACGATAAAATATAGGGAAAATTTTCTGAATTCGTTGAAAATGGAGTACTTATTACATCGCCATTAGGATGCTTAACAAAATGCGCTGCGTCCGATTGAAAAATTGTAATATTATGGCGACTTATTGCAAAATTGTAAAGTGATATTTTGGAACATTCCCAGGTCGGTCACAATGTGCCGATCTGGACAAAAATTTTTGCAGTCAGTAGGTAATAACAGTATCTTACAGAATGCCAATTTTTAATAACAAAAACTAGTAACTATGGACCGTAATTTTGTCAATTTTCAACTTAGAGATGTGCAACAAACTGCATTCAAATGCGCTAATTATTACATGAAATTTAAAAAAAAATCTTTACTGTAGGACCGATAGAAGGCGAGATACGAGACATTCACTTTTTAACATGTAGCAGCGGTTCTAATTAACTGACAGATTCCAGAACTAAAGTAATACACTGAATTTCTATCATAGCGAATTCAACAATTTTTCGTGAAGAAATCGTTGTTTAATTTAACGCAGTCAGCCGATAGTGCTGCTTATTTTACGCTCAATCAAACGTATATACTACAATTTTGCGTTTTAACATGGAAATACGCAGTTTACTGTTAACGGCTACAGGTTTTTTTCGTGAGATAATGTTGTTTTGGTGAATACATGGTGTCGCGCTTATTAATGAATACCCAAATGTTTGCAATTTAGTATTATTTATTTAAAAGAGACTTTTGTGCTAGTTTTTCTTCTTCTACTACTGCTCCTTCTTCTTGTATATTCTCTACAGGTCATTCGCTCATTACTGAATACATTAAAATCATGTTCTTCCTTCGGTACATTGATAGGCATGCATTCCAAAGAACAACGAAAAAACACGAAAAATAATATGTATTTCCATGTTAAAACGCATAATTGTAGGTTATTCGTAAAATACGCAGCACTATCGGCTGACAGAGGCAGATGCAACGACGATTTCTCAACGAAAAATTGCTCAATAAGCTATGAAAAAAAAATCAGTGTATAGCTTAAGCTTTCTTCCAAGTTTTGAATGTATGTTAATTGGAACGGCTGCTACGCATTAAAAAGTGAATGTTTTGTATATCGGCTTCTATTGGTCTTACAGTAATTTTGTTTCTAGATTTATTACTGGATAGGGCTGGAACCTTTGATGTAATTATAACACTCGGAGTAGTTTCCACATACACCAAAACACTTTCACCTCGCTCGACGCGCGTTTCGCCAACCAAGTTGGCATCATCTGGAGACGATTAAAAACTAATCTTAAACTAAAAATCTACCCTATTTATACTATTTATGGTGAAATCATTAGTCAAGCTTCAATGAGCAGTTGCTAAGCAACACGTAAAGCGGGCTATATGGTATAAGTCCCTTGTCGCTATTCATACTACTTTTATATTTTACAATTTCTATGCTCCCAAATGCATCCAACTGTCTATTATTGGTCACATTTCTAACTAATCTTAAATTACTAATATCTATTCTATGATTGTTGTCAAAAGCATGTTGTGCAACACTAGACATATCTGTTCTTCCATATTTTAGATGAGCCATATGCTCTTTAAATCTGGTGTTAATTGATTGTCTCTTTTGTCCAACATATTTTCGATCACAATCATTACAACTAATGTCGTAAATCCCAGACCTTTCATTTGGAACAATTTTATCCTTTGGATTGTCTAAGAGTTGTAATTTATTACTCGACGAATGAATCACTGTTATACCCACGTTTTTGAAGACCTTAGTCAAACCACGAGTAAACCGGGATTCGTACGGGATGGATACATATTTTGGAGTCTCTATATTCTTTTGAAAGGTCGTAGAATTACGAAGTGTGTCCTTAAATTTACGCTTCCTAAAAGACTTTGAGAAAGACTTTGTTTTTATTTAAAAGCAGATAAAGGTAATAAGGTTGTTATTTTAGATAAAGAGGACTATTATGAACGGGTAAACAACCTAATTAGTAATGGTCCTTATAAAGAACTTACTAGAAACCCTTTACCAAGAATGACCACTGAAATCAAAAATGTCCGCAAATCATGTAACAACCTTATTACTCCACCTGTTAAGAACAGGTTACATGTATCTAACCCTACCATACCTAGATTGTATTGTCTACCAAAAATTTATAAGCCAGGGAAATCGGTGCGTCCAATAGTATCGTCTATTGGATCTCCGACTTACCAGTTTTCAAAATGGTTGACTAAGGAATTTGAAAGTTTGCCCATTGCACAGCCTAGTTTTTCAGTTAAAAATTTGACTGATTTCATTGATAAGGTCAAGAATATTCAATTGCAAGAGGGTGAAATTTTGATTTCCCTTGATGTTTGTTCATTATTTCCGAGTGTACCAATTCCACAGACCTTGGACCTACTTGAGGATTTACTCGAAAACTATAGAAAAGAAGTGATAGAAGAATATATAAACCTTACAAAACTTTGTATGAAACAAAATTGCCTCCGTTTGAATGACAAGTTCTATGAACAACATGAAGGAACCGCAATGGGTAACTGTTTATCGCCTTTCATTGCTGATGTCTTCATGAGTCTATTTGAAACTGAAGCAAAAGAAGAATTCGAGTATTTTCCTAGGATTTGGCTGAGGTATGTGGATGACATTTTTGCCGTGTTTGACACTAAGATTGCGGATGTAGAAAACTTCATTTCCAAATTAAATAGTCGTTTCACTTCTGTAAAGTTTACATATGAACTAGGAAATAATGGAAAACTTCCATTTTTAGATGTATTAGTAATTAAAAATAGTGACAATAGGTTAGAATTTGATATATATAGAAAAGATACCAGTACGGTCAGATATATCCCTAATGACTCTCACCACTGCTATCAACCCCAAAATGACAAGTTTTAATTTTCTTGTCCATCGTTTACTAAGTTTCCCTCTGAGTAATGAGAGGTTTGAAAAAGAAAAAGTATTAATTGAAGATATAGCCGTGAGTAATGGTTATCCTAGAGATATAGTTGAAAAACTAATTAGGAAGCGTAAATTTAAGGACACACTTTGTAATTCTACGACCTTTCAAAAGGATATAGAGACTCCAAAATATGTATCCATTCCGTACGAACCCCGGTTTACTCGTGGTTTGAGTAAGGTCTTCAAAAACGGGGGTATAACAGCGATTCATTCGTCGAGTAATAAATTACAACAACTCTTAGACAATGCAAAGGTTAAAATTGTTCCAAATGAAAGTAATGATTGTGATCGAAAATATGTTGGACAAACGAGACAATCAATTAACACCAGATCTAAAATATGGAAGAACAGATAAGTCTAGTATTGCACAACATGCTTTTGACAACAATCATAGAATAAATATTAGTAATTTAAGATTAGTTAGAAATGTGACCAATAATAGACAGTTGGATGCATTTGAGAGCATAGAAATTGTAAAATGTAAAAATAGTATGAATAGCAACAAGGGCCCTATACCGTATAGCTCGCTTTACACGTTGCTTAGCAACTGATCATTGAAGCATGACTAATGATTTCACCATAAATAGTATAAATAGGGTAGATTTTTAGTTTAAGATTAGTTTTTAATCGTCTCCGGATGATGCCAACTTGGTTGGAGAAAGGCGCATCGAGCGAAGTGAAAGTGTTTTGGTGTACGTGGAAACTACTCCGAGTGTTCTAGATTTATGTAAAAATCAGCGTAGTTGAATGCAGTTTGTTCCACATCTCGTAAGTTGTTTATGAAAATTCTGAAAAATCACATGCTATTACATAATGTTATTACCTACCAATTGCAATAATTTTCATCAACATCAGTACGCTATGAGGGGCTGGGAACAATTTTGCAATAGTAGCCGTATTAAAATTTTTCAATTGGACGCAGAGCATTTTGTAAAGAATTCTAATGGCTATATAATGCTCCAATTTCAACGTATTTAGCAAAATTTTCTTATATTTATTCGCATATTTATTATTTGGCATTTTTTAACTTTGCCACTAAATATCGCAGCAAAAAATTGATATCGATTTTTTTAAATACTTAATCATTACGTAAAATCATATGCTAAACAACTTTTGTTCAAAACTTTTTTCTCTAAAATCATTACTTTTTCTATTATTGAGAGAAAAGTGAAAAAAATTCCTCTTAATTTATTTTTTTTACTCTTATTTTACTTATATTTTACTCTATTATTTCACTCTTAAAAATTAATTTGCAATGAAAACTATGACGCGTATTTCGCTGATTTTAACTTGTTTAATGGCTTATTATGTATGTTAAGATCTTTCATTCAAACCATATTTCAATAGGTTGCGTCCAAAGTCCGAATCAAAACCTCTGACGCCCCTACTATGTGGACGTTGAAGTATCCCAAGTAGCAAGTCGCTCTTGCGCATGCAGAAGATAAGTCAAAAAATGTGTAAAATGTGATCAATTCAAATCCATAGTTGTTGTTTAACTCTACTCATGTGTGCGAAAGGAGACATGGGGACTGGCTCCTGGATGGGTGACTTAGGCAGGCTTGGGCGGACGGACTGTGGCAGTCTACCTGAGACCTGGGATCACTCAACACATGGGCTGCGGGCGCGCAGTCCCCGCGTCTTTAAACACAAAATAATATCATGACTTGTCTCCAGTAGCACAAAACACTAGTCGAGAGTTGTTTTACGCATGGTTCACATCATTTGTTTCTCATTGCGAGTTACTTATTAGTTTAGCAGTGACTGTGTCTTATTTACGTATCGTATTTTGTGAGCTAGAAACATGACAAATTGAAGTGACAAGTGGATTTTCTGTTGAAACAGTGTTGTTCTGTTGACAAGTGCTTCTGATGTAGCATTGTTGCTGCATTACAAATTTTTGATCCCCGGGCATACCAGAATGGAATGCGATAGTGAAAAAAATTGCAAACCCTATTGACCACCTCCGAGATTGCTATCAGCTGGTGAGGTTGTGCGGTAAGAAAAATCCTTTTAGTGGTGGAAATGAACAAAAATTATTTTCTTAACTTGAAAAGCTATTGAAAACCTCATTGCAGTTGAGAAACGTAAACAAAAATGGCGAACGGTCTATATGGAAAGATGTAAGGTGAATTCAATATGATAAAACCTACGGCAAAATATGTTATAAAAAATTAATAGTAAAAAAAATATTTTTAAAAACAAGCTTTTATTGCAAAGCTCTAAAAAGAGGAAAATCAACTTAAAAATAATTTAAAACCATGAATTTATTACGTTACACAATTTATATGATTAAAAGCTTGTCGCGAGATTGACCTATTTTATTCATATAATATTACTTATGTCACTATCAAGTTACATATTGTATTCTTGTTTATTTTTTTATGCAAGATTTAACTGTTCATTCAATATGTATGTATAGTTAACTGACCCCATATAAGATACCGTGCAGTTGCCACATGTACTTCTCAATTTTCTCAGTATTCAATTAAAATATCAAATTCCACAATACTATATTAAAGTTGTATATATTATTTATGAATGTTATTAAATAATAATTGTGCACACAATAATATATTATAGGCCAAGATGTTACGTTTTTACATTTATTTTCGTCTACTTTAAATATGCGGCACTTTACTTTAAATATATACAAAAGCGGCAACGCCGATCCACGACCTTTCCAACAACGAATATTCGAGCAGTATATCTCTTTTTAACTTATTGGAATCCTATCTCTCGGATCGGGATCGGATTCTCGGATCGAATAGGATCAGGTTCGCATATCTTACAGTGGTGTGTTCGCGGGAATTGCTAATATATTATTTATATACATCGCTACAAGAGTTGAAATAAAAGAGTATGGCGGTTAGCAAACATGTTTGTTCGTTTCGTATGAAACCTGAAGATTTCCACCAGACCTCGCTTTATTTACGAGATAAGATAAGGTGAAGATAAGATAGGCATGTTAAAAAAATTTAAGGATAATATTATTTGACGGCAAAAATGGATAGTGGGTGTTAGAGCAGAGCCGACTTTAACAAAAAAAAGTTGATTTATGGGCTGCTCGAAGTAGGTACTGTCGTGTACTGAGCTAGGTGGTACCTATTACATCCTCCACTTAAGACATTTCTCAAATAATTTTATCCAAAAAATAATCCAGTGCTTGAGGCCGCTAGGTTATAAATGCTAAATGCAATGATATAAGTTAGGTTTTTTATTGGGATTTACAAATATGAAAACGCTCTCTGGTTGATTACATAAGTAGATACCTATTGTCCATTGACTTTATTTTTATGTAGGTACCTACCATCCTAGATCACAAATTAATAATTTACATAAGTGGGCAAAATTAAAAGTTCTATACTGTTTATAAAATTACAACCATGTACCTACCTAGCCACAAAAGAAAGGAAAATTTTCAATGACTGTAAAATACCTCAAGATCAGTTTCTAATTTTGATTGGCTGTAAAAAGTGTGTGTATGGAAATCGCTTTGCGATGAGAAGCTGGTAGGTAGGTATGTATTGCATTTGTAATGATTTTTAAAAATGTGTTGAATTTAGTCTCGGTTTAGTTATGTAGGTACCTATTAACAAACAAGCTCTGATCTTTGTCAAAGCTTGTCTGTTAATAATCTTTGTCTTTGTTGAGTGTTAACGATTTGGTGTATTAGGTAGGTACCTACTTACACAATAATTATGATTGTATTTCAATCACAAGTATATTTATTTAGCTGTTTTGTACATATTTATTTTTGTTACTTGTGGGAAATATGGCTACTGGCGAACCACCCACTAAAAAATGGTAACGCGCTGAAAGCAATACTTCATGAGTGGTGTGGAAACTTGCATTCAATATCAGCTGTGGTGTTGAAAATATGCATATAAAAACCTTCTACTTTCACCCCCCTAAGAAAAAAAATATGTCTACGCCAATGAAAAACATTGTGTAGGTCAGGGTTGCCGGTCGTTCAACTATACATACCTATTGTACGAACTGTAGTAATACTTCACTACTTAAACTTACTTACTTACTCAAAAAACTCAAACTTACTTTTCGTGGTTCTTTCTGAAAATGGTCAAAATTCTGCTGAAAATGCTGAAAGTGCTTAAAATGCTCCGTCATATGGGAATTAGAGTGTGTAAGTAATAACTAATACAGTAATAACTTCAAAAAAACATTAAATAACTATATATAACTAACATAAAAAAATCATTAAGTAAAAAAAATAGTAAAAACTTAAGTAACATGATCTTACTGAAGTTTTTGTTATTTTTTACATTATAAAAATTTCTTTTTTGTTAGAAGTTATTACAGTATTATTTGCAACACAGAATATGACTTTTATTTTCATATGAGCACTTTCAGCATTTTGAGAATTTTAAGAAAGAACTACGAAAAGTAAGTTTCTAAATGCTTCACTACACCCCAAATATAAATTATAGGGTTTTTTTGGTTTATGCTCGATTATTCTCATTCATGCTCGGGGAACGTTCTCCAAAAACACGTGCTCGAGAATTTTACATCACTACTAAAAACTACAAAATAATTAGGACACAAATCTGGATTCTGACGTTCCCTTCCTGAGATTCTGACGTTTGCTAAGAAATACAAACGTGGGGCGCATTTGTAAAATGGTTTTTATGCACCCCACATTTTAATTCTTACCAAACGTCAGAATCTCAGGAACGTCCAGGTTTGTGTCCTAATTATTTTGTAGTTTGTAGTACAACTGATGATTTAAAATAAATAAGTTTCTTTACCTATTTTTAGTTTTCTTAAGTTCCACTGTCGACTGACTGTAGTGCTCCACTGATTGTATCGACTGACCTTAAACACCTCAAAGTTTCAAGTTTGAGATAAATCGGTTAATAAATAGAAATGTCCGCCATTTTGGATCCGCCATTTTGAGTTTATTAAGTTCGAATCAAAAATTGTCTTGACTGACCTTAAACACCAAACACGCAAAGTTCCAAGTTTGAGAAAAATCGGTATATAAATAGAAAAGTCTGCCATTTTGGATCAGCCATTTTGCTTTTTTCGATAAAAACCTACCAAATTTCATGTCTCTAGCTCATCGGGAAGTAGTTGAAAAAGCTGTTGCAACAAACATAAACAAACAAATATACGATACCAAGCTAAATAAAACCGTTTAAAAAACAATTGACCATATTAGTTAGGTTATGATCTCAAATTGGCGCGGTATCAAGTTTGCTGTGCGGTATCTGTTTAGTTAGGTAATGAAAAACCTTACATAACAAAAATGTCTATATAAATAATAATCCGGTATCTAGGTTGGTACTTACCGGATTATTATTTATATGGAGAAATCCAGATTTGAGCCCATTTTTCCCATTATTCTTTCATAAAAGTGTACATAGTAGGTATATTATTACATCATTAATGTAAAAAATCGATAAACAGTGACCAAAATAGTAATAAACAAATAAACAACCCACCGGCAATATCATAACATAACCCTTAACCTTAATTCTACAGCTGGCCTGGCGCTATTGCGTAAGAAATGTTAAAACTAATTCGCGACGTACGTCCATGGAAAACAGACAATTTAACTTAAAAGCATTTATTTAATTAACTCATAGGTCTAAAAAAATAATTTGGACTTGAATTGTAGAGAAATATGTTTAAAGTTTGACGTATAATAGGTTTAAATACTAAGAAATGCCCAAAACCCGAGAAATTCCCATCTGAAAATCACACTTTTGAATCTCCCATAAGAAATACATGGCAGTCAAATTTGCTGAAGCGTGTTTAGGAACCCATTTCAAATTTCGCGCCCGGATTTTGATAACCTAACTAATATGGTCACATTAGGCTTAAATTGTAGAGAAATATGTTTACAGTTTGACATATAATAGGTTTAAATTGTACTAAGAAATTCTCATAACCTGAGATATCCCCGTTTGAAAATGACTCTTTTGAATCCCTCATAAAAAATCCATGGCAGACAAATTTGTTGAAATGTGTTTAGGAACCCCTTTCAAATTTCGCGCCCGGATTTTTCTAACCAAATTATTATGGTCAATTGTGGCCGCTATGTATCAATCCATTAAAAATGCTACTTGGCTTACCTCGAATATACATAAAAGAGCGCACAATATGTATAATAGAAATAAAAACAATACATACAAACAGGTTGGAAATATTCATGTGGTTCACTCCTTAGCCCATGAGAAATAGCAAATACTTTTACTAAATATCCTGCTCCTGGATGCAGGTGGTTTAGAATAATTTTTGACTCATAAGTAGTTCTAATGTTTTTATCATTTGTATCGTTTCTTATCCACTGTATTTCATATTTATCCTGTTTTGAATTTACGTCAGACTTCCAGCTTACATTTAATCCATCAGTAATTGGCCGCAAATCTTCGATGATAGGTGCACTAGGTCTGGTAGTAACATAGAGAATGTTCTCCGAAGACAGTTGGTCCTTTGAAATTGCTTGTATAGTGATGGAATAGTTCCTTCCTGGTAACAGTGTTTCAAGATTTATTTTAGATTTATTAGTAGTAAGAGTATTGCTATCGCCAATAGAACTCTCTACCTCGTGATATGAAACCAGATAACTTTCTTGGGTACTTGATGAATCTGGCATCCAAAAAATGGCTACAGATCCAGTTCTTTCGTCAGATTTTGAATATAAATTATTAACAGACAACGGTTCTAAAAGATAACGAAAAGATAATTAATATAATTTCATTAGTCCTTGAATTTACTTACTGAGGGTCACGTCAGCAGTGACAGGCCATGATGTCACTTTTCCAGAGACAGTTTTTACTACAACAGAATAAGTTTTCCCGGGTTCTAAATTCTCTTTAAATTCCCAAAGTGTCGGTTCATCTCTAGGTCTTGGGACTGGAAGTGGCTTACGTCCATTGCTCACGGATAGTTGATATTTATCAAATTCGCTAAAACAAAACAATTTGATGATAAGTATATAGAATTCGACATTCAACGTAGCTGAAATTAAAGTGACTATATTAAATAAATCGAGTTACGGAAGCCTGTAATGATGCTTGTCTCAATCGAGGACTCACTCGACATCAGAGACCGGCAAATGCCATTAGAATTCATTTAAACATTACTTTGAATAGTGTTAATTAATTAATAAATCATAAATATTGTAGTTTGTAGGAACAGTGAAAATTAGTTAAATCTAACAATATAGAGACAGTGGCAATAGACAGAGACAATAGTATAATAGACCACGCCCCCGCTGCCATGATGAGGCTTATTTCAATTGCGATAATAAATGCATTAATTGATCTCTTTTTCATAATTATGGAATATGTAAGAAAACATTTAATCAAAAATAGTGGTATCAAAAAAAAACAGTTGTGACATTGACCATTATAAATTACCTATTAATAATAGTAATAATAATAATAATAATAAACAAGTTTATTGTGCAAAAAAAAAAATAACTACACTTTTTACACAAATGGCAGTGAGCTCAACAGAGTTGCTTTTCGGGACACTCCAATAATTAATTAATAAATAGGTAATACAGTCTCCGCAATAAAAATTTATGGTTTATATTTTTGTTAAATTCTATTGGACGTTCCTTTCTGCATGAGGGACAGCAAAAAAAAACAAATAAAATAGTGACATGTAACGTGATCAACGGTGAGATATGAATAATTATTTTATTTGTGACAAGTTCACCATGGTGGTTGGACGTCAAGTACAACAGTACTATTTGCAACATCGAAATATGAGACACAAAAAATGTTCAAAGGATACCCACAATTGACGCAATGGGTGATCGGGGCAGTATAACTTTTCTTACAGCAAGCTAAAATCGTCACTATAAAGGCGCTTTCATTCAACAAGTTGTTATGTTTTGATAGAACACTAATAACTAATCAATTTTAACACAAAACCCATCAAAATAATACACTAAATTAAAGAATAACTGTATTACTTCTATTTCAAGAATTATTGTTGTACCCACTTCACCACAAAACGTTCGATGGCATTAGGCAATTTAGGCATCCAAATGAATGCCAATGATGCCGATGTGACACGGCCGAGGAAGGTGTAAAACGGATCCGAATGGGAAACATTCTTATTGTGCAGCACATTCACCACCAATTGTTTTATGATATGACGAAAAGTATATATATATAGTGTGATCAATATTTTGTTATACTACATGATAATGTCATAATGTGATGGGCGAAGTTATAAAATCATTTGTTTTTCCTTAAATTCCTGAAAATCGGTTATACTGGACAACGCTGTTAAAAATGCGGTAACACGTGTGTAGAGATCGATATAATGAGGTTTCTTATTCGGGTTTTTATGTCTCATATTTCGATATTATAAACTATACATAAAATAGACAAATGTATGATACAATATACAGTATAAGACAAAAGAACATATAATGTTCCACTGTGTTCCAGGGGGATACACGGTGGAATACAAACAATTTTGTATGTGCTACCGACGCTCTTTTAGAAGACGTAGACAAACAAATTTATGGAACTATTTTAATACCATTGACTATCGTTTTTATAACAATACCATCAAAACCGTTCCAAGAAAAGATCCCGGGGGTAATATGAGTAGATGTGACGACCACGACTTGACGTGCGGCCCACCATTCTTTTTCAAGTGAATTGTCATATTTATATTGTTCTGTGTATATAAAATTTAATATTATATATTTTGACTAAATAAAATTGTGTTCTAAGGTTTATTATTATTTTCACATTCTGCTATTTGTCTAATTTGAAATTAAATACTATATTATGTAGTTAAGTCGAACATTGTGTCCTTCAAACACTTTTTACGCGATCATGTTCCCAAAAATTTTTCATCTGTAAAAAGTGTTTGACGGAAACAATTTTCGAAGCTCTTTTCGATGCAATTTTCAAAACCATAATCAACAAACGTAGGCAACCTAGCATTTTCTTTTAACCTATTGTTAAAAGAAAACGTTAGGTTGCCTACGTTCGTTGATTATGCTTCCTTATGGTTCAAAAGTTAACGTGAAATTTTTAACACGCACCCATATACAAATTATTAACACGTTATATTAAAACCTAAAACACTAAAACCGTCTAAAGAATGTTAATATTTTAATTTCGTTTCCGCTGTGATAACAATTTGTTTAGTAAACGATATACATGTTGTGGGAATGTAAACTTAAATTGCCATCCGACCACTGTTGCTATTTATTCGGGAGCACTAGAAATTGTCGCATTGCAATATTTAAAATATTCATACAGTTGTATATACATCGGCTCCATCTGGCGGAAACATATTTTCAATTAATGCAATAGGGAACATTCCCATCTTTTTTTTATTGCATAAAAATGTTCTACCATACAGAAAAATAATATACGCAAAATATGACACCTTGATTCCCAATAATAAATTTGTTATAAATTATTAAAGTCTCGCGCCCGAGCGAACCGTTTCAAACAGGACAAAGTCGTGACGCCACATTCTACAATTTACAAACGACGAGAAGGCCGATTCGGTCGGCTACGGGAGATCCCAGCACTCGACCGCTTGTTTTCATAGTTCATTCGGCCGCTTTCCGGCGCAAGGCCTACCAAATATGGTAGACTGTGACGTCACAGCTCGTTTCGGGCCGTGTCAATTTTATCGGTGTTTGGATCCTTCATACTGATCGCGCGGAATTAGAAATCTTGTTTTGTTGTGAAGTACACGTTTCATTACAATGTTACGCTATGTTTTTTAATATTATTTTTACATTTAAAATTTTAGTTATGTTCCCTATTATTATCAAATGAAAGTAATTTATTATTTTAATAAAGCATAATGTGGCAAGAAAGACGTCAAGGGAATAAAATGTTATATCCTAGTAACAAAAATTAGAGGGCATGTAAAATATTCCGAACTTGAGTTATTATTTAGTTTTGTTAGTTTTGTTTCCCATAATGGGATACTGCTTTCGGACTTCTATTGCTTCTATTTCTAACTTGGTAGGTGTCTTCTTCATTTTTATATTGTTTTTAAAGTAAGTAGTTTTTACGCTCTTTTGCTCCGGTGTCCATCTCAGTTTCGTCTGCTTTATTTTTAATTTATTAGTATCATCTTTTGTGGTAGCCTCATCACCGTGATGTTTGACATACCTAGTTTATTTTGATTTTTCCCCTTTATTATCTTTCGTGTTGTTACTTCCGAAATATTAATTTCATTGCTTTACATTCGAAATATGTGTACAGAGTAATTCCAATTTTAAATAAATATCTTTGAGGATCTCGGAAATCGAAAGAGATATGAAAATGATACAATTATGGCAAAATTGAGTAAACATGGGTTGATTAATACGCTATCAAGGAATTACAGATATTTGGGTTAGTTGTGTTATTTGAAAAAGTTTTAGAAACTGGAAAATTTCAAATCCCACTTTCTTATAGGCAGATATATTTTTAATTTTAAAGTTTTAAACTTTTAGAACTAACAGTTTAGAACGACGTTTTTTATGGAGAATTTAGTTAGTTTTCATTTTATATATAGCTATTTTTGCCGTACGATGAATATAAAATTAATTAGTGACTGATTCACAACATTGCACTGAATCACAACAAGTGATTGCACATTCACAACATGCAAATAGAGCGTTTAAAACCATAAATTTTTTACCCCCATTTTAAAACGCGTTTGGCATCATTTACCGACCTGACGCCTGCCTAATGTTTGTTTGAGTGAAATCTTGCAACTGAATTTTAAAGCGGTTATCCTAAACCGCTTGAGCTGAGATTTTGCATGCACATTTAGTTGACCGAAACTCTCTAATTGCATTTTGAGCTGAGAAAAATCGGAAAAACCGCGAAAAATGAGCGTTTTATTGATAATTTGTAACTTTTACAATTTCCAAGATACGGCATCTGCGTTGCGCGTAAATGTAAATTATTTGCCCAAACCCAAACCTGGACCTGTCGGATGGATAGTTTTACTACAATTGCCAATTACATTTTTTTGGGCCCTTTATCCAGCTATCACCCCCTTGCTCGTAGGGTGGTCCGATCATAATTTTTACATCAGCTTCAGAATATTATCTAAAATTTGTACATTTATACTTATACGTTTAAATGATGCTAAAATGGTTTAAAACGCGGCCGAACATTCGATTGAACGCGCCTGGCTGTAGTGGAGCGTGTAGTGTATCAGCGGATATGAAGTCCGGCGCGAGTTTTTGCATTTTACAAAGATTTTCCTCCAATATTCGGACACGTTTTAAACAATTTCAACATTATTTTAACGTACAAATACGAATGTACGAATTTCTGTCACCCTATTCTGTAACAAATAGAAATGCTCAAGTCGAATCGTCAAACGTCAACGTTTAGAATTATTACTCATTCTAAACAGTATCTTTTCTTCAATCAAATCTTGCTTGCCCGACCTGCGCCGGTCGACCGTCATTTTTCTGAAGCGGCAAAGTAACTTTTGCTGAACTAATGTTTTTTGTCTTAACTTAATAATAAATATTAAATACCTCGGTTCTAGACGAAATTTTAAATCCGTACAATTGAAGTGATACGTAATTATACTAATAAAAACTTTATTATTATAATTGAAGCCCTTGGCGTAAAAAGGATGCAAGCCACAATTTGTTGGTAATTGAGTTATTTAGCACAATATATCCATCTATTGAGATATAAGCCACTTAAAATGTATTTTTAGCTATTAGGCACTAGATGGCGCCAGTGGCAGTTTATACCCTTATTCAGAAGTGCTCTTTATTAAAATTCATTTCAGAACCCTGCTCTATGTTCAGAACAAAGTTTCAAGCCACAAGTATGGCGCACGACCGTGCGGGACCTTCTCGTCAAAATTATTACTTTTCTAGTGATTCTGAAGACAATCTTGAAAATCCATTTGATTCTGATGATAGTGTGAAAGACAAGGACTACTGTGACAGTGAAGCCAGTGAAAATTCATCAATGTCTGATCCGGAAGAGGTAAGAATTTGATTTTTGTGGCATATACCTTTTTACCAAAAAAAAACTGACTTTTTATTTTATTCATTCGGTGGCTTTTGATGTGGCATGTACCCTTAAACTGAAAATATTTTTAAGTAATTTGATATTATCTCGTAATTTATTATGTGGCATGTACCATTTTACTAAAACTAATTTTACCTTTTTTAAATTTCGTGAAACTATCAATTTTTTTTGTTCTTACAGTCCTCCAAGAAAACGCCGCGCTGATTTACCAACTCCTGAAAAGGCGCCAAAATGCAGATGGAGAAAGCGAAATATTGAAAAGTCAACATTAAGAAAAGTGCGTAGGAATCTAGGTTCAAGCTATACAAATAGAAAGGGCAAGCAAATAAAGGCAAGATCGTTAGGCTCTCCATGTGGTTGCAAAAAGAACTGTCGAATGTTACTCCAAGGTACTGAAGAAAACATTTTTGATAACTTTTGGGCTATGGGTGACCATCACAAACAAAATACTTACTTATTTAATGATATGAAGCGATTACCCAAAAAACGTGTTTATCCAAAAAAGACAAAAAGAATGGTTTCCTCTCGAAAATATAGTGTTCACTATTTTGTAAAAGTAGCCGGAGTTGATGTTAAAATATGTAAGAAGGAATTTCTTGCTGTACATGGGTTACAAGACTCACAAAAGCGGATACAACTCAGCAAATGAGCGAAGGTTCAACAACACCACAAGCAGATCGAAGAGGAAAACATTCTAACCACGCAAATAAGATTTCAGAAGAGGCTTGTCAGTCGGCAAGAGATCATATACAAAGCATCCCCAAATATGTTAGTCATTACAGCCGCAAGAAGAACCCCGATAAAACTTATATTGATCACGACTTAACAATATCGTCATTATACCATGATTACTATAAACCTTGGTGTAATGATAAAAATATTAAACCTGTCAGTCACGATAAATATAGAAGGATTTTCTGTACTGAGTTTAATATAGGCTTCAAACTTCCACGAAGTGACACCTGCAAAATATGTGATGAACTACAAGTAAAACTAGAAAATAACAAAGAAAATGCGGATATTTGTAGGCAGGTGAAAGTAGAACTTGAAGTACATCACCGGCGTGCTGAAGCTATGCAAACGAGTTTGAAGGAAGAGGTAGCACTTACAAAGTCACGGAATACATACATAATTTCTTTTGACTTACAACAGGCACTTCCTGTACCAAACTTGACCACTGGACCAGCGTTTTATCTAAGAAAAGCTTGGGTATACAATTTGGGCTTACATGAATGTGTTGAAGACAAAGGCTTTATGTACATGTGGCCTGAAAGTACCGCAAAAAGGGGCAGTGATGAAATTGCCAGCATTCTTTACAAACATTTTAAAGAACGTGGCCCTTTCCCCAGAAACTTGATTATTTACACAGATAATTGCGGAGGCCAAAATAAAAACTGGGTTCTAATGGGTTTATGGAGGCAGTTAGTTGCAGAAAATATATTTGATTCGGTTGAACATCGATTTTTGGTGGTAGGTCATACCCATCTTCCATCGGACAGGGATTTCACTGTAATTGAGAAATACAAGAAGAAAATGCAAACTGTCTACACACCACAAGATTGGTACAATGCAGTAAAAAACTGTAAACGTAAAAATCCATTTGAAGTGACGATAATGAAGAGGGATGACTTCTTCTCATTTAAATTTTTGGAAAGCAACATAACAAAGAAAAAAATGACGGACGATAAAGATACAGTTTTATTCAGCAAAATATGTATATTTAGATTCGAGCGTGATAATATAAATATCATGAAAATAAAGCATTTGTTGAACGAAAACTTTAAAAATGTCAATATTGGGAAAAGAGGCATCAGAAAAATATCTTTGGCAGATAATCTGAAGAAAAAATACACTGGGACAGTAACACTAAATGAGAAAAAAATACTAAATTTGGCAGTTTTACTCCAGTATATACCGGAGATTTACCTCGAGTTTTACTCCGAAATAGGAGTAAAAAAAATGAATCCTCAAGTATATAAAAGCACCGATATTGAAAATATTATTGAAGACGTCGAAGTTGTGGACGATGACTTCGAAGATTATGGGGATAGCGATGAATATTCTTCATCTTGATCATCTTGATGGTACTTTGTTCTGTTAACTAATGTTTAAAATATTTTGAGGAATAAGGGTGTAAGCCTCTTTTTTTTTTAATAAATGGTTGTAACATCACTATTTTATTTTTTGCAATATTCCCTGTTGTCTATAATAAACTATGACGCATCTTTCTGTGTTTATTAGTATTCATAGGTCAAATGTTGTTTATGTGCAATTTGGTAGATTTAAAACAATTTTAAAACCTAATTATCTCAAAACTTACTGAATGTGGCATGTATCCTTTTTACGCCAAGGGCTTCAATTACCACTAAATTGTACGGGATTTAAAATTTGATCTAGTATTAGAACCAAGGTATTTAATATTTATTAAAAACCAATTAATCAAAGTATTTATTATAACCTACCTATAGGTTAGGCGTGTAGGAAACTAATTATTTTGCATATCGATATACCCACGAAAATAAAATCGCCCTTCATTCTTGAGCTATTCAGCTATGATTTTTATATAATTATGTATCTAGTAATAGCTAATCTCTAATCTAAAATCTAACAAGTAATAAAGCTAATAAGTAACGATACCCCATCAATCAAGTAGTGGGAAATGTATTTTTTGATTTTTAATTAAAATAGACTTTTTAAACCGACTTGAAGAGGAATTCAGTGCAGGCGCACCTGTTTCGTGCATTATTTTGTATATTATGTTATGCTACGGGCTTGCCCATCGGCGCGGTGTGAGTTATGTAACGTCCACGATTTGCGCCCTTCATCCCCTAATTAGTGTTTGGTGTTACAAAGTCATATGATTAAGGATTCAAATTTTACTGTTTTCCGTTTTCAGTTTACAGTTTAGATCACAGTTGTATTGTGCAGATACAAGATACAATACCGGGTAGAGTTGGTATGTGGATTTAGTTTTTCGTTCGATTTTTCGGCTTTTCGTCTTGTCGTTCGTGATTGACATGATTTGATTAGGTACCTACTTACCTTACATATTTAAATATTTCTTATCCTATTCGTAATATTCGTATTTTGTAATTTTTTGCGTTGTAATTTGCAGTTTGGATTTTGATGATAAAGCATTTATTCCCAGCCAGCTTGCAAGTCTACTTTCCAAATATGATAATAAATTCAAAGAATTTTTGGATGAATCTACTGTTTTTAGTGGTTTGTCGAAAACCTTAAAAATTATTTAAATGAAAGTATTAATGTAATTGTATCCGAAGTGATTTTTTTCTGAACTCTGAACTTCCCGTTGGTTCTTGCTGAACTGTTTATTTTTGGAACGTTCTGATATACCTATGAGCTGTTCTTTTTTTTCAAACACACAAACTACTCATATCAAAAAGTCAAGAAAAAGTTTATTGTTTTAAAATTCCAAAAGTAAATTGACATACTAGAGTTAAATAAAAAAATCGAAATACGGCAAGGAAAATTAAAATTCGTTGAATCATTGATGGTAAATTCGACAAACGAAATACCTATTATTTATAAAAAACATTTAACAATCTAATAAAATATATTTTGTTTATTTCAATTTATTTATATCATCAGTAATTCGTGAATAAATATTATTTCAAAAAAGTTTGAAACTTTCCAAAAATCATTTTTGTGAAACCCTGTAATTTTTTGTAAATGGATTTTTCATTGAAACTCTGAAGTGCCAGGAAAACGCGTGACCTTGAAACTTTGAAAAATTTTCGCCTGCCGCGCCATTAATGCTTCGCGGACCAAATTTAATATCAATATTAAATTTGTCTGCCCTACCTGATGCTTTAGTCACGAGCCGCCACTGTATATAGGCACGTGCGTTTCGCGAGTGCTAGTGTTTTTGTTTTCCGAGGATTAAATTTTAATAAGTGGAATAAGTGGATTTCGTTTTCATGTTATTTTCAAACTACTATTCACCAATCTAGATTTAAATAATAAATATTTGTGTTCGTAAAAATTAAATCCAATCTCTTTTCTTCCAACATTAATTTAAAATTAATAATAATTACTTCATACATTCATAATCTTTGAAAAATAGTCAAAAAAAATTAATCAATATTAATTTCTTGAGCAAAAATAAAATTTTACTTAATAATTTCTAAAAATAATTAATAAAATTTACTTAATAATTAATAAAATTTTCTTAAAATAAATAAATATATAGTCATTTTAATAACAAACCAGTATTTTGAACTCTCTTTCAGGTAAGCGGTAACCATTTCCGTGCTCTGAATTGACATTGTAATTTAACAAAGCTATAAAAATCTTTTCCATGCATATTTCAAATCAAAAGTGGCCAAAATACAAACAGATTATTACAGATTATTTCTATATATAAAACAAATTAAATCATAATAATTGTCTACCCAACCTGGTGACATATATCATTAATAAATTATAATACTAAAAAAATCTCAATAGTTCCTATTATGATATCAATCTTTTAAAACATCTCTTGTCTGCGGATTGAGTTTACAAGTGGACAAATAGACCAAATGGAGAAAGATACGAAAAAAAGACGTTTAGAAAATACGAACCACCGTGACTTTAATTTTGTTGTACAGGGTGAGTAAGAAACATAAAACTGTTATTTTGCGTAAGAGTAAACATACCTTATTTTGTGCGATAAAAAAAAACCTTTCTTGATAAAAGTTTTTGCTGGTAAAATGAATAAGATAATAGTCACTTTATCAAAAATTTAATGTTTTATATAAAATACCTCTTAATCAAGTGTAATTTTTAAATAATATGAATATTATGCCCTTAAATGTCATTTTATGAATTAGTAACCCTCCCCATACAACAAAATTGAAGTTTCTCATAATTATTCGTATTTTCTAAACAAGCAGAAACTTTTATCAAGATTGCCTTTTTTGTCGTACCTACTAACACCTAAAATGACACAATGACATACTTGTCATTGTCTTTATTTAATGAATTATTATTATTACTATTATTATTATGTTCTTAAAGCATGTGTATGTCATTAGCCTTGTATGTCATTAATATATAAGTGTAAAAACGAGCAGGCCATGACTGCATATTAACTTTTGAATATTAATGTAAAATATTACCTTTTTCCACTTGGAGCCTCCCAATGTACAACAAAAGAGTACGAGGTTATTTTATTCCTCTCAAAAGTTACTCTTTGGGGTTTTAGGGGAACAGTTCTGTATTGAGCAGTGGTAGGAGTTGATATTTCATCTTCTGACATCGTCTGGACAGATATATTGTAAGCTCTACCTGGTACGAGCCCTTTAAAAGCAGCTTGTGCGGGACCAGGAGGTTCACCTTCTTTTTCAACATAAAGAATACTATCATTGGCATCTGGAGGGTCAATTGACACTTTATAGTGGGTGTATATAGCTGCTGGATATGGAGGCTGCCACAAAACTAGTAGAGTTGTTTCGTTTCTAAACCACACAATAAATTTACCTGGTGTATTCGGCTCTAAAATGATTTCATGAAATTTATTATTAACCTACAATGAAAATCCCGCAAAAGTAAGCAGAACAAAATATCATAAGGTAAGGTGGGGTAAGAGCGGTATTGGGGTAAGTGCGACTATGCAATAATTATTTAATTACAAGAGGTTAAGCTCTTGTTGAGGTATCGCCCTCTAATGGGTCTTCAGATAAATCCCTAATACACAATATAGTCTCTAGCAGAGATCTCTAATTTAATTATTTGAGATGTCACCACATACGACATAACCTCTTATGGAAAATTCTCGGTTGCAAAGTTGGCGTATTTTATAATAATCTTCTGTAATATGAAGCATTTTAAACAATCATATTGTCCTCCTAGGTTTTTTTGGTAACATATACATAGTTCTTCAAGTGGTAAGTGTTATTTTCAATAATTATATTGTTTTTTTTTACAAATTGCAATGTCGCTCTTGCCCCTAATAAAATGTGATATATATATATATATATATATATATATATATATATATATATATATATATATATATATATATATATATATATATATATATATATATATATATATATATATATATATATATATATAATATATATATATATATCCTCAGTTAACAAAAGACTGGATATGCAAGTTGAAATTAGTCGTTTTATCTACAGTATTCTAAAAAAATTATCAAAATTGGACTAAAAGTAAAAAAGTTATGAGACCTCAAATTTTAGCAAATATTAACGTGGTGCAATAATTTTGAACAGCAGTGTATACATACATATATATATATATATATATATATATATATATATATATATATATATATATATATATATATATATATATATATATATATATATATATATATATAAACCGTATATATATATATATATATATATATATATATATATATATATATATATATATATATATATATATATATAACCGTATATATATATATATATATATATATATATATATATATATATATATATATATATATATATATATATATATATATATATATATATATAAACCGTCCTCAGTTAACAAAAGACTGGATATGCAAGTTGAAATTAGTCGTTTTATCTACAGTATTCTAAAAAAATTATCAAAATTGGACTAAAAGTAAAAAAGTTATGAGACCTCAAATTTTAGCAAATATATAAATAACAAATTTTAGCAAATATATAAATTTATATATATATATCATTTTTTTAAAATTATTCAATGATTAAAATTTTAAAAAGAACTGAAATAAATACCATATAGTTATTTTATTGTTATTGTCAAAATACAAAAAATGCAAATAAAATTATATTCTTAAGAAATAATGATAGAAACGATAGCAGTTAATAAATAATAACAGAAAAAAGAAAAACAGAAGTTTTTAAAAAATCGATATAGTGTTTAAACAGGAAAACTAATTTTCCTGTCTTTTCTACTTCTAATCTATTTCTTAAATTCGAGTGATCAAGTCCAAATATCGCAAATACTCTTTCTACTGAAGCTGACAAAGAGACAGCACATAAAAATTGCTATACGCACCACTGTAAGGCACTAACATTAATTAATTACTACCTCTTCTAAAAACATAAGTAGGTACTGAAAATGGTTCCATGTTGGTTTCAAGTTTTATAATGAGTGGTAATGAGCTTATCTAATATGTATGTGTAGTTAACTGACCGCATATAAGATACCGCGCAGTTGCCACATGTAATTCTCAAATTTCTCAATATTCAATTAAACTATCATGTTCCACAATACTATAGAAACATTATATATATTATTTATGAGTGTCATAAAAGAATTATTGTGTATTGTGTAGTGTATCTCTTTTTAATTTATTGGAATAACGCGCCGTCTGTGTTTAGTTTGACAGTCCCTATGGACAATCAAACGTTCGGATCCCTTACAGTGGCGGGTTTGCGGGTATTGCGCTCATCTCTATAATCTGCAACGGTCATTCGCATTGGTTGAGATATTCGCGTATATATATATATATATATATATATATATATATATATATATATATATATATATATATATATATATATATATATATATATATATATATATATATATATATATATATATATATATATATATATATATATATATATATATATATATATATATATATATATATATATATATATATATATATATATATATATATATATATATATATATATATATATATATATATATATATATATATATATATATATATATATATATATATATATATATATATATATATATATATATATATATATATATATATATATATATATATATATATATATATATATATATATATATATATATATATATATATATATATATATATATATATATATATATATATATATATATATATATATATATATATATATATATATATATATATATATATATATATATATATATATATATATATATATATATATATATATATATATATATATATATATATATATATATATATATATATATATATATAGTGCTGTTTAAATGTTATTGTGATACAATATAATACGGTTATTTTTATTATCTGAGCGGTGTAGGTAGGTGGTACCTCTGACGAAACAAAAAAGTCCTGTAACTAAAAATAAACTAATTATTTATTTTCAGTACAGATACTTAGGTATTTATGTATTTTCAGAGGTACCTAAGTACCTCCTAGTGTTGGTAGGTAAATTTTCTGTCCCGTTTTTTAAATTGTTTTTATCCTGGAGCTTATACAAAAAGTCAAAACGGCGAAGCAAGACGTTTACCTACCTATGTATTATTTATATACCTTTACCTATGTAGATATACACCGCTACGAGAGTCGAAATAAAAAAATGACGGTTAGCAAAAATTTGTGTTCGTTTCGTATGAAACCTGAAAAACGCAGATTTCCACCAGACCTCGCTTTATTTACGAGATAGGATAGGTATGTTAAAAAATGTAAGGAAAATATTATTTAACGGCAAAAATTTAAAGTGGGGGTTAGAGCAGAGCCGACTTTAACAAAAAAAAAAAGTTGGTTTATGGGCTGCTCGAAGTACTGACGTGTACTGAGGTAGGTACTAATAGGTACCTCCTCCACTTAAGACATTTCTCAAATAATTTTATCCAAAAAATATTCCAGTGCTTGAGGCCGCTAGGTTATAAATACAACGATATAAGTTAGGCGTTTTATTGGGATTTACGAAAACTGGAAGCGCTCTCTAGTTTATTACATAAGTAGGTACCTATTGTTCATTGACTTTATTTTTATGTACATACTTACCATCTTAGATCGCAAATTAATAATTTACATCAGTGGGCAAAATTAAAAATTCTATAGACTGTTTATAAAATTAAAACCGTGTACCTACCTAGCCACGAATGAAGTGAAAATTTACAATGACGGTAAAATACCTCAAGATCAGTGTCTAATTTTGATTGGCTGTAAAAAGTGTTTGTATTGGAAACCGCTTTGCGATGAGAAGCTGGTAGGTAGGTATGTATTGCATTTGTAATTATTTTTAAAAATGTGTTGTATTTAGTCTCGGTTTAGTTATGTAGGTAGTACCTATTACCAAACAAGCTCTGATCTTTGTCAAAGCATTGAGTCCAAAGTAAATCGGCGGTGAGTGTTGACGATTTAGTAGGTTAGGTACACAATAAATATGACTGTATTTCAATTGCAAGTATTTATTTTATTTTTCCGTTTTAAAGTTTATTTTTCACGGCTACTTAGCTGTTTTGTACATATAATTTTTGTTTCTTGTCGGAAATATGGCTACTAGCGTGCCACCCACTAAAAACTGGTAACGCGCTGAAAGCAATACTTCATGAGTGGTGTCGAAACTTGGATTCATTATCAGCTGTGGTGTTGAAAATATGCATATAAAAACCTTCTACTTTCACCCCCTAAGAAAAAAAATGCATATGCCAATGAAAAACATTGTGTAGGTCAGGGTTGCCGGTCGTTGAACTACACATACATATTAGAAGCCGTGTAGTAATCCACTATTTTCATACATTTCATGTACGGTATTTAATACTTGATCTTTTTCTGCACTAGTCAATTTAAATTTGGTTTTGGTTGTATCCAAAATGTAAGCCACAAAATGAAAGGGTCAAGTGCTTGTTTATACCGTTTTTCAAAAATTTGTACTTGAGACAACGATTAGTCTATCCTTCCATACTTCTACTGCATCAGATAGAAAAGCATTTTTTCTCTGTAATTTATCAAGTCCCACAGCTGAGCATTTATGACCAATATTTGAAACTTTTTGATATGTTGTTGAATCAACTTTGTTTCTATTCTCATCACATGATAGCAAGATGATCATTTCTGAAGTATTTAACAATTTGCAATACATGCTGTTTGATTTCTTTTATTTCTATATATTTGCAGAGTAAGTTTAAAATATGAGCAGAGCATACATCATAAGTTATTATTCATTTACAGCAGAGCATACATCATAAGTTTTATATTTCATTTTGACACTTATTTGAAACTTCAAACAAATGTCAGTAATTAACTCCGTAATTTACAAACCACTGTATTAGTTTTCAAGTTTTAAAATGCCGCGGTTAACTGAACCTGAAAAAATGCGAGCTGTTACATTGCTTGAAAATGATTGGTCATTACATGCAGTTGCAGATGAGCTAAATGTAAGTAAGAGTAAGATATTAGAGTAAGAGAGTAAGATATTCAAACTTAAACAAAAATGGAATGCAGTAGGAAACGTTCGCTACGTCCACGGCGGAGGGCGTCGTAAAATAAGCACTGTGAAGCAAGACAACCTCTTCCTAGACCATGTATGTATGTATATGGGTCGGAGTGTAGTAGAAGGTAGTGTTACACTCCCATTCCACCACAGCACTTAGGCCTCATTAGGCCCTTTATGCATTCCTCCTTTTTACTTGAGTACTTTTCTTCAAACCATCCTATTTATTACGGGTGGCCTGGTGGCAAAGTCTCTACAATTTGTATGTATGATAGTATGGTTCTGAGTTACCGAGATTAATTACTCTGGTCCTCATTACCATTTACCTGGGACCACGCGTCCGCGGCAGATGTGTTGAGTGTTCCCAGGTCTCGGGCAGACGCCACAGTCCGGGCCCAAGCCTGCCTAGGTCACCCATCCAAGTGCCACCAACGCCCGCCCAGCATAACTTTGAAGATCTTACCGGTCATGTCTAAGCGGCTAAGCAGTCCCATTCAGTCACCTTAGTCGCCTCTTACGACAGGTAGGAGGTACCCTGGGTCTATTCTACAATTGTGGCCCCGAACCCAGAGGGTGGCCTAGACCATCTTAGAACGAATCCCTTTGAAACAGCAGTGACGGCCTGTTTCGAAACGGAGTTTCCTGGATCTGTGAGGTCTGCCAGGCGGCGGGTGAAGGGTTCAGAGTTACGAAATTATGCGGCAGCAAAGAAGGTATTTTTGGAGCCAAGGCATAAAGAACAACGTCTTAATTTTGGGAACCAGTTTGTCGGTAGGCCCGACGACTTTTGCAATAATGTCATATTTTCCGACGAAAAGGTCTTTCAGTCATGATGGTTCCATCCGCGTCTACCGACCTCAGAATTCGAGGTATGAAGAGAGGTATATTAAACCTACCGACCGGAGTGGACGTTTTTCCATCAATGTTTGGGCATGGATAAGTTCCCTAGGTCCCGGTGTTTGCTGGAGGATATGAGAGCGCCTTACCGGACAGAGTTACATACGCATATTGGACAATATTATGCTGCCGTCCGTCACTATGTTGTATCCTCAGAATTTTATTTTCCAGCAAGATAATTGCTCAATTCATACATCAAGAATTGTAACTAACGGGATTAATGAACACAACATAAACGTGCTACCTTGGCCCCAAAGTCGCCCGACCTAAACCCAATTGAAAATGCATGGTCGATGATTGTTAAGAATATTTATAATAGACCTGGTAATAGACATTTCCGCCCAGCAAATGCCGAAGAATTGTGGGGAGCAATTGAAAGTGCTTGGGACAATATCAACGTAGATTAAACGAGGACACTTGTTTCATCAATAAGACGTCGATTGCAAGGTGTAAGACTCAAATGGCGCCTGGACGAAATATTAATTTGATACAGACCTACTCGCATTGGAGTTTTGTAGTTTTAAGTTACTTAATTTTTATAATTTAGTTTATTTTGAACATTTTTGGGACGTTCTTTGTTAATTTGGATTTTTTTTGGAAAAATAATACACTTTTTAATTTTGATAATTAATAATTAGACAATTGTGAATGTCATAATGACACATCACATGAACCTCAAATTTCAAAGTCAGTTTTACAAAGATCAAATATAACGAAATCTGATATAAGAGTCGTGCACTTTCAAATGGCCGCCAGAGTACCTCAGAGACCCGATATTCGTATTCACTAACCCCAAAAAATTCCGAGTAGCCAAACTGGACTAATTTCCATTAATATTTACCGAGTTGTAAGTTTTTTATTTATTGTCTCTTCGAGATGCATATTTCTAAAATGCATATTTTTATATGCAAAAATGCATTTTTTCCAAAGTAACTGATTAATTTAGTTCACAAACTTTATAGAATCTCTCTATACAAGCTTTCACGAATCGAACTCACAAAACCACATTAAGATCCATCTCACTGCTCAAAAAATCGATAGATAAGCAGTTTTTATTGTTTTATTTCCTCGGCTATTAGAGCCCTGTCCTGACTTATTTTTGTTTTTATTTTTGTGTTTAGTAGTTTAGTGATAAACAGTTAGTTTATCACTACACTTTTTGTCATTATAAAAACAAGAACAAAAAATTATCCTATATTTAATTTATTTGTTTTTTTGTAAATTTCACGTATAGCAAATATTTATTATTTTATATTTTACAGTTATGAAACTATCACCATTAAATAGCTGTTAACTTTAGCTTTATGTCGATATTAACTTTTCAACTTTTCTCTTAGACCAGGGTCGATAATTTTTGAAACAAAAAAAATAAGTGGAATTAAACCCTTTGGAAAAGGAAGAAAATGTCACAAAAATGAAAGGAAAAATAATTTACGGGCGATCTGAGGTCGGGAAGTGGAGGGGGTGAGTTTTTAAGGGTAAAAAACGGTTTACCTCGATTTCCGGCAAAACTACAAGTCCTATGGAAAAAAGTTAAATGGCAAAGTTGTAAGTAATAAAAAGATCTACAACTTTTGTATTTGCACTTTTTTCACATAACCTCAAAATTTATGTGAAAAATTGAAATTGGTTTTTGGTTTTTTATTTTTTTTATAAAAATTTTTTTTCCCGAAATTTGGTGAAAACACCTTTTTATGTCCCAAACACACTGTAATTTTTTTGGTTTAAAATATTTATTTTTCACCTTATTTTGACATAATACCGAAAAAGCACCTTAATTTTCAATCGAAAATTCTCGCGTCAAAATATCTGCTTTTTTAAAAGTAAATGTTCTCATAAAATGCACAGAAAAGAAAAAAACTCGAATTAAGAAAAAAACTCGAATTCGATTTTTTTTTAATAATTTGCACTTTTTTCACAACCTCAAAATTTATGTGAAAAATTGAAATAACCAAGTTTTTGGTTTTCTATTTTTTTTATAAAAAAAATTTTTTTCAGAAATTTGGTGAAAACACCTTTTTATGTCCCAAACATACTGTAATTTTTTTGATTTAAAATAATTATTTTTTCACCTTATTTTGAATTAATATCGAAAAAGCACCCTAATTTTCAATCGAAAATTCTCGCCTCAAAATATCTGCTTTTTTAAAAAAGTCGGTGGGATTTTTGTTCGTTGAATTCTCTACTTTCTGATGGTGTCAAAAAATATACATTACTATGGTAAATGTTCTCATAAAATGCACAGAAAAGAAAAAAACTCGAATTCGATTTTTTTTTAATAATTTGCACTTTTTTCACAACCTCAAAATTTATGTGAAAAATTGAAATAACCAAGTTTTTGGTTTTCTATTTTTTTATAAAAAAATTTTTTTCAGAAATTTGGTGAAAACACCTTTTTATGTCCCAAACATACTGTAATTTTTTTGATTTAAAATATTTATTTTTTCACCTTATTTTGAATTAATATCGAAAAAGCACCCTAATTTTCAATCGAAAATTCTCGCGTAAAAATATCTGCTTTTTTAAAAAAGTCGGTGGGATTTCTGTTCGTTGATATCTCTACTTTCTGTTGGTGTCAAAAAATATACATTCCTATGGTAAATGTTCTCAGAAAATGCAGTGTGTTTCGAACATAAAAAGGTAAGTTTTCACCAAATTTCTTTTAAAAAAAAATTACACAAAAATAACAAACCAAAAACTTGGTTATTTGAATTTTTCACATCAATTTTGAGGTTATGTCAAAAAAGTGTTAATGCAAAAGTTGTAGATCTTTTTATTACCTACAACTTTGCCATTTAACTTTTTTCCATAGGACTTGTAGTTTTGCCGGAAATCGAGATAAACCGTTTTTTACCCTTAAAAACTCACCCTCTACCATTTCCCGCCCTCAGATCGTCCGTAAATTATTTTTCCTTTCATTTTTGTTATATTGTCTTCCCTTTCCAATGGGTTTCCTCTAATTATTATGTTTCACTTTTTACCATTTTCAAAGGCTTCAGCCCTGGTCTATATTTCTTGTCTTTGTATTGTAGTTTAATTGTTAAAAGATTGGGCAGCAGGCGACATAAAACATACATAAATTTTGACGTGAAATGTATTGAAACAGCAATTACTTACTAGTAGTAAAATTTCTTGATGTATACGCTGCACTTTCTTTGTTCTCGAATACTGTGAATGCTTGTACTTGGTAAGATGCCCCTGGAATAAGATCCTTTAGAACATATTGTGTATTATCTATGTTCTCAATCATAAGAATTTGCGGTTTGGGATCAGCAATATATACTAGAGGATTCATTTTTAATTTAAAACTTGTAAAGCTTCCTTGAGACGGCGGGATCCATGATACTATAGCTGATTTCCCATTACGGACCAACACCGAGAGACCAGATGGTGGATCTGGAACTAAAATAAGTTTTCATTAGTTTAAAACTGGACAGCTGTCAATGTTCAATGCAAAGGAAGACGATAAATTATTCACATCATCTAAAAATCAAACTGCCCGGTACCTATCATAAGTTAGGGTAAATTATGTTCTGTTAAGTTAAGAAGTTAAGAAAAATGTTGGAGTTAAGAAACATGTTGGAGGACCAGGAAATAATATGTCAAGAAGAAAAATAAGATCAAGAAGGAAGATGCCAGGAAGATAACGTTGAATTAAAAACAATTCTCAAGCAGCAACAAGAAGTCATTGTTACGGTCACTGAAAAATTGAAAGATGATTGAAAGGAATAGTAAAATGAAGTTAAAGGAGAAATAAGTGAAGTAAAAGAAGAAGTAGCTCGACTCAAATAACAGTTGAGGGATAAAGGAGGCAGTGGCGGCTGGTGAGGCAGTGCCATGGAGCCATGGCACTGCCTCACCAGCCCGCCACTGCCTCCTTTATCACCTTATTTATTCGTAAAAATACATAAATATTAACTGTATCTTTCATTTAAACATATTTTCTATCTAGTGCATTTCTCCCGATTCTTCAAGATTTTATAGAAAGTCTGGCAATAGCGCACTGCCCGACTGCCCCCTCGACGCGACGCACGCAAACGGTGACCCGGTTTCTTGTTTAATCTGCGCACGCAGAAGTTCGTTGTGCTATTTATGGACTGGCACAGATGAAATGAAATAGATGTTCCAGAATCATGTGTGAGCGACAGAGATAAACGTAGTCCATAAAATTTTACACGGGATAAATTACAAATGGAAACAATATTCTGTGCCGGGCTCAGTTTCTTGACATCGTCGGTTTTTGTTGTTATGTTAGACATCACGTGTAGTGTGTTTTTCTAGGAAAAATAAATTGGATTAGTGTGTCTGTATGTGATAAATAGTAAACTTATATTCGTGTTTAGTTTTTAGTAGGTATTTAATAAATTAATCATGAATAAGATCGGCGATTTAAAAACTTTTAGTAACTTTTCACTGGAAGAAAAACTTAAAGTTAAAGAGTTAGGACGACCAACGCCTGATTTAAATATTATAAAAACAAATTTTGTTTTGTATGTGTCCTGTTTGGAGGTGATGGAACTTGTGTGATGATCTTGTTCATAAATGGGATAAAATGAAAACCCACGAAAAATCTAAAGTTCACATGAACAACGTGTTCAGTTTTTCCATTAAACTCGCTTTATCGGGCTGCTCTCATTAAACATAATGATGAAGTAGATAAGAATAGATATGTTTTAAACCAAATAATTAACTGTATATAGTTTTGTGGTGCGTTTGAATTAGCGTTAAGGGGTCACAATGAAAAGGAAGGTTCAGCAAATAGGGGCATATTTAAGGAACTGGTAAATTTTAGGGCCGAATTGGATAAAGACTTAAAAAAACATACTCAAAGCTCGATTATTGATAACTTTAATAATAAAGTAATTGAAAATTTTGCAAACAAAAAAGAGAGAAGGATGGAGTTAGTTTACCGCAAACTTTAAAACTATCGTTAAAAACTTTCATCGCGTGTGTTAATTAAATTAATTTTATAACTTTTTTTAAATAGACATAAAGACATTAAGTAGTTTTAGGAGTTCTATAGGATTATATGATTATATCTCATATGGATTATAGGATTATATCTCAGGAGGTTAGAAGTAATCTACAACTACTGTAGGTAAGTAATCTTTTATAATCTTTATATTGATTAATTATTTTGTACTAATACCATTTAATTATTATTATTAATTATGACCATTTTTTGAAAATTATCTATAAAAATAAATCTGTGTGTTGAAAATCAAAACAATAATGCACCCTTAAAGACGGTGGCGATGGTAATCATAAACTCAAATAATTATTCTCGTGGAAATCTGTATTTTTGTTCGAATGGATATTTTATCGAAATTCTGAAGCGCCAGGCAAATGCGTGACCTTGAAAATTTTAAAAATGTTCACCTCTTCATTATGTGTCTTTGCCAGTTTTGGCACTACCTGTTTAATTTGGCACGAGCCGCCACTGAAAGGAGGACAGTTGATGGGGACATCTGGATCACGACTCCGATCACCTTCTTACAATGTTCTTGGTCCACATACAAAACAATTTGATACAGCCACACGTTTAAACAATTGGAAGAACGAGGAGAAAGCATCGGCATCGGTTCTAGCATTGCAAGGCCAAGCTTTAGAACTATTTCAAACAATTCCATTGGCACAACAACAAGATTTAAGTCATTTGGAAGCCGCATTAAAATTGAGATATGGCGACCAGCAACTTGCCCAATAAACTGTGGGATAAGGTACTGTTGAGTGCAGTAATTTTTTTTGCCTGGCATTTTGAGGGTTGAATGTGGCTAGTTAGCTGATGAAAATAAGGGTGGTTTTAATGAACCCCCATTCCCCATTCGAAAAATTCGGAAAATCCTTTTGCATTTACATGAAACTTTTTGTTTTTTTATGTTCTTATATTGCCTGGCATTTGAATATAAGATTGACATTAATAAATAATTCACAAAAAAAAATGCCAGACGGTTTTCAATGACCGAAAAGGTGGGATAGGTTAACTTGCAAAAGAAAAATACAATTTTCCACTGTAATACCCGTCTGGCAATTTTTAAGCGTTATTTTCACAATAAATTCTTTCATTCTCTCGATTGCCAGACAAAAAGAAAAGGTGGAAAATTGCACTTTTCTTATGCAAGTTATCCCCCCATCTCCCACCTTTTTCGGCCATTGAAAATCTTCCAGAATTTTTTATTGGTGAATTATTTATCAATGTCAATATTTTATTCAAATGTCAGACAATATAAGATCATAAAAAAATGAAAAAGTTTCATGTGAAAATGGATTTTCCAAATTTTTGAACTGGGAGCAGGCATTAAAACCACCCTTATTTTCATCAGCTAAATGGCCACATTCGGGCCTCAAAATGCCAGAAAACAAAAGTATAAGGTAAAATGGGGTAACATAGACAGGGGGGAAACATTGACATATTTTCAAATTTACCGCCCACTTGCAGTTCCATAAAACTTTTATGAAATTTTTGGTGGCCTAAAATTTCTTTTATAGTTTATATTTAGGTTATAGTGTAGTTATACTCAGTAAGCTAGTGTTCTGTGTTTAACTATATCCTGGTTCCTAAATAGTGTGGAGTGATTCATACATAATATCACACCACCATCACAATCACGGTCTGCCTATTTGCAATGGGTCACAGAATTTCTTAGTGTGCAAATTTGTGTACACTCTATAGAAATGGTGGCCAGAACTCATTAGTAACCGGGTCTACCGCTTTCATTGGTGAGTTTTAGTTTTTAAATTAAATTTCATTGGTCAGAGGTAAAGACGCCGGATTTCCTTGGATATATTGACGCATGCGCTGTTTCATGCATGTATGTTTTGGCGCGACAGTGGCGTTTCATTTTGTCTTATGTACGGTTGATTCGCGATATAAATTAATTATAATATTGTGTTATACGCGCGTGTGTAGTATTTTTATGCGATGGAAGTATGGAAGATGGACGAATGCGAGTAGTAGTGGTTCTAAAATCAATAATTCCAATCGTAAGCAACCGAATTTGATAGGAGGAGAACTGAAAATGATCAAAAATGTGTACGAAGGAATATTCTTAAGATAATAAAAAAAACCATCACAAGTACACTTAAAAACAATGTTAATAACTTGGATATTTTATTTAATTTTTTTTATTCTGCCCCCTCTAAAATGATACGCCTATGGAATTTCGTTCCCTTAGCCCCCCATCTCCCTGAACCGTCTGTATGCTGGTGATGAATCAGTCCACACTGTCACACTATTCGGAACCAGGGTATAAGTAACCAGTACTTGTTGATTTATGTCTACATAAAACTAATTTTGATTTGTTTTAAAGGTTTCTTACTGTTATTGAACAATTGATAGTTTGGTTAAATACTATTTCTGTAATTTGTAAAATAAGTTTTTTCAATTTGAGGTTAAGATTGGCAGGATGTCAATGTTGTCTTCTCGAAAAGTGTCATGTTAAGTAAAATATTTTTTTCTCCACAGAAGTGCACCTAGATATAGTTTCGGTTATTTTTAAAACCTTACTAATTTGCAGTAGGTAATGTAGGTATCCAGTATCCCTTTATAAAGGAAGTTGCTCAATTTTACACAGATGCCGACATACAGAATGTTTGCATTAACAACTAAGTGAGGTTATGTTACTGCAAATAACAGAGTATAAAAGAATTCTAACTTCTTATATAATTTTTTTTCAAAAATATAATTAGGGGACTTAAGTAGCAGCATTATTTAAATCTGGTACATAAAATGCGTATCGCGTATCGACTGTAGCGCGCATGCGCTAGTCCCAGCGGCTAAGTGGAATTTCTGTCGCTAGACGCTTGTGATCCAAGACCGTTCCATCCTTGTCTTCCGTCTTTTTCTCCCGAACGGCACGTTTGCCAGGCTTACTGTGAAATTCACTTGAAGTCTTTGAATACCGTAAGAGATGTTTAAATAATTTGACAATTTCAACGAATCTGATTCATTTTAACACTAAAATGTTATTTAAAACAGCTTCTTGGCAAAAGTAATCTATTGTATTGCCTTATTGCGTTAATAATATATTGTGAAAACCATAGACAACCGAAAATGTACTGTGCCTTGAGATATAAATATCAACACGGCAACGTCGTTTGATGAATTTTAAGTTTTACGACAAATGTCTATTATCAATGGAAACAAATTTGCTAGGTTGCCGCAACGCCACATCTTGTACTTGTGTTTTCTTTAGTGTATTCTACGAATCTTTGTATATATTGCGGTTCTGGTGAACGATAAGTGTGTAACTATGGTGTATTGTTGCATAGTTTGTAAAAGGGTGGCTCATTAAGTCCGGAAAATGTTACTTTTCATCGGTAAGTAATGTAAGTATTTTTAAGGTTACCTACAAGTTTTAACGGCTTGGCTTGGCCAGGAGCGGCGTTGAAACTAAAAATGAACTTTTTATATTGCTGCAATAATTAATCAATAATTATTTCATTAATTTTTATTATGTAATTTATATGGTAGGTACATAATAAATCTGCGATATTTATTTAAAATTATTTATTAAATTATTTATCTTATTATTTTTATTCTGGGGATGCAAAATACCATTTTCATACATAGATGGAGACTATGTATGTTGATGAACTACTGAATGACCACCATATTCAATTGGTCAAGTTGGTATTGAAAACATTTTTCAAAATACGTATTTATTATGAAACAAAAAAAATAGAAAACAATAGGCGAAATAGAATAAAAAGTTTGAATACAAAACTCTTATTATTTAGGAATTAATAGATTCAATAATAATTATAGTAGGTTTAATTAACAAAGTTTGATTTACTGTGTTGTTTGTATGGACATAAAGTTTGTAAATTTTAGAAACTTGTGATTTTTTTTATAGAACTGTCTTTAATATGTTGTCTATAGAATTTTTTAAAAATGTTGCTTTTATTTTATTATTTATGTTTATAGTAGTTCATGTTGACTTTAGTATGATATACATTTATGATTTTGTATTATTCTAATGAAAAATCTAGACGTTTTTCCATTTCTTAGTTTAAATACAGCACTCATATTATTAGGATTATTGCATTTATAATAAGTCGAGTAATAGCTTTACTTTATAATAACTTAATTTGAATGTATGATTAAAATTCTTAAATATATGGTGTCATTTTATTATATGACAGATGTAAGTAATTTTGACACAAATGTTGTGTTCCCCCTAAACACCATGTCCATAACGGGTGTGAAGTTATCCACATCCACATTTTCAGATAGGACTATAATTGATAAAGCCGTGGTCTCAATTCATATAGGTTCCGCTTTTGATTAAAAATGTATGTTTTAGGAATAAGTACATGAAAACTTAGGGATATAAACACAATACACCTATACAACATCTGCTGAATGGATAAAATTAATGTTAACATATATTATTTAAGCCGTGATACAGATTTTATTTAAATTGGGTTAAAATTATTTAGATAAATAATAGCAATTAAACATGAAGGTGTAGAGTTTTTATTTCACGATAGATCGATAGAGAATTAAAGAATACATGGTAGAGTACCATTGAATTTATTTGTCAGGCCGTCTAGGGGGATGAAATGGGGTAAAATTTGTTTAAAAAAATAATAGCAAGTTCAAATGATGGTGTAGAGTTTTTATTTCACTACAGGTCGATAGAGAATCAAAGAATACATGGTAGAGCACCATTGCATTTATTTGTCAGGCCGTCTAGGGGGATGAAATGGGGTTAAAATTGTTTAAAAAATTTACAGCAAGTTCAAATGAAGGTGTAGAGTTTTTATTTCACCACAGGTCGATAGAGAATCAAAGAATACATGGTAGAGCGCCATTGCATTTATTTGTCAGGCCCTCTAGGGGGATGAAATGGGGTAAAATTTGTTTAAAAAAATAATAGCAAGTTCAAATGATGGTGTAGAGTTTTTATTCCACTACAGGTAGATCGAGAATCAAGGAATACATGGTAGAGCACCATTGCATTTATTTCTCAGGTCGTCTAGGGGGATGAAATGGGGTTAAAATTGTTTAAAAAATTTACAGCAGGTCAAATGAAGGTGTAGTGTTTTTATTTCACTACAGGTCGATAGAGAATCAAAGAATACATGGTAGAGCACTATTGCATTTATTTGTCAGGCCGTCTAGGGGGATGAAATGGGGTAAAATTTGTATAAAAAATTTACAGAAAGTCCAAATGAAGGTGTAGAGTTTTTATTTCACGATAGATCGATAGAGAATTAAAGAATACATGGTAGAGCACCATTGCATTTATTTGTCAGACCGTCTAGGGGGATGTCTTTAATTCTTCATCGATCTATCGTGAAATTAAAACTCTACAGCTTAATTTGGACTTGCTGTAATTTTTTTAAAACATTTTTAACCCCATTTCATCCCCCCAGACAGCTTGACAAATAAATTCAATGGTACTCTATCATGTATTCTTTAATTCTCTATCGATCTATCGTGAAATAAAAACTCAACACCTTCATTTGGACCTGCTGTAAATTTTTTAAACAAATTTTACCCCATTTCATCCCCCTAGACGGCCTGACAAATAAATTCAATGGTGCTCTACCATGTATTCTTTGATCCTCTATCGACCTGTAGTGGAATAAAAACTCTACACCGTCATTTGAACTTGCTATTATTTTTTAAACAATTTTAACCCCATTTCATCCCCCCAGACGGCCTGACAAATAAAAGCAATGGTACTTTACTATGTATTCTTTGATTCTCTATCGACCTGTAGTGAAATAAAAACTCTACACCATCATTTGAACTTGCTATTATTTTTTTAAACAAATTTTACTCCATTTCATCCCCCTAGACGGCCTGACAAATAAATGCAATGGTGCTCTACCATGTATTCTTTGATCCTCTATCGACCTGTAGTGAAATAAAAACTCTACACCATCATTTGAACTTGCTATTATTTTTTTAAACAAATTTTACCCCATTTCATCCTCCTAGACGGCCTGACAAATAAATGCAATGATACTCTACCATGTATTATTTAATTCTCTATCGATCTTTCGTGAAATTAAAACTCTACACCTTCATTTGGACTTACTGTAAATTTTTTAAACAATTTTAACCCCATTTCATCCCCCTAGACGGCCTGACAAATAAATGCAATGGTGCTCTACCATGTATTCTTTGATCCTCTATCGACCTGTAGTGGAATAAAAACTCTACACCGTCATTTGAACTTGCTATTATTTTTTTAAACAAATTTTACCCCATTTCATCCCCCTAGACGGCCTGACAAATAAATGCAATGGTACTCTATCATGTATTCATTAATTCTCTATCGATCTATCGTGAAATAAAAACTCTACACCTTCATTTGGACCTGCTGTAAATTTTTTAAACAATTTTAACCCCATTTCATCCCCCTAGACGGCCTGACAAATAAAGGCAATGGTGGTCTACCATGTATTCTTTGATCCTCTATCGACCTGTAGTGGAATAAAAACTCTACACCGTCATTTGAACTTGCTATTATTTTTTTAAACAAATTTTACCCCATTTCATCCCCCTAGACGGCCTGACAAATAAATGCAATGGTACTCTATCATGTATTCTTTAATTCTCTATCGATCTATCGTGAAATAAAAACTCTACACCTTCATTTGGACCTGCTGTAAATTTTTTAAACAATTTTAACCCCATTTCATCCCCCTAGACGGCCTGACAAATAAATGCAATGGTGCTCTACCATGTATTCTTTGATCCTCTATCGACCTGTAGTGGAATAAAAACTCTACACCGTCATTTGAACTTGCTATTATTTTTTTAAACAAATTTTACCCCATTTCATCCCCCTAGACGGCCTGACAAATAAATGCAATCGTACTCTACCATGTATTCTTTAATTCTCTATCGATCTGTCGTGAAATAAAAACTCTACACCTTCATGTTTAATTGCTATTATTTATCTAAATAATTTTAACCCAATTTAAATAAAATCTGTATCACGGCTTAAATAATATATGTTAACATTAATTTTATCCATTCAGCAGATGTTGTATAGGTGTATTGTGTTTATATCCCTAAGTTTTCATGTACTTATTCCTAAAACATACATTTTTATTCAAAAGCGGAACCTATATGAATTGAGACCACGGTTTTATCAATTATAGTCCTATCTGAAAATGTGGATGTGAATAACTTCACACCCGTATGTCCATATTCCAGAAGAAGGTGATGACATATCTATGTCGCATATGCTACAATACAGAAAATGATGAGATTTCAGAGAAAGAAGACAGCGACATTGAAAATTAACGATGTGTTTGACGATGAAAAAATTTAAAACGAGGAGGAAGAGAAATAATAAATAGACAGACTTTATGAGTTGTTTCAACAAACACGCAAGGAAATTTTTTACTAAGTGTTCAGACACCTAAAGTGTCTTTTTTATAGAATTTAAATTATTTACAATGTGTCCAATAACTAATATTAAACCGTCCACTAACTAACAAATACGTCCAATAACTGTACTTTTTGCATTAAAATTATAAATAAATTTCTACAAAATACATGACAAAGTTTTATAGCAGTTACTAATTATTATCTTAATGTACACGAATTAAACTATGCTCTGAATGTTTTCTATTTTCATTTGATATATTGCAACGTTCAGATACAGGATATTCAATATTTTTCTTATGTAACTATGCAGTTTACCCTAACTCATTCATTAAAGATAAGTGACACGCCACTGGATGGGCTTTGATCACACGAAGCGGCGTTGCCGAAAGGACACCGCCGCAGAGCTGTCTTCCATTTTCTCTCTCGCACTCATTGCAGTTTTTAAAACAATAATAGATCGGCTCTTCCAGCGTTTTATGAATGAACCGTTGGGTCTCCCCGTATTAATATGTCTATGGTTACAACCTACTGGATGGAAATCTAATAAAATTATAATATTTTCCATGATATAGCATTTGAAAAAAATGCCTCCCCCCTTAATACCTCTCCCCTGGATATATTGCGAAAATATAAAAAAATACCTGTTGTAAAATTAGCTGTCCATGTCAGAGTATTGTGAGTGGCATTGGAATAATATAACCAGAAGTCATATTTTGTTCCTGGTAAAGCTTGTGAGAACTTAATGACGTCCCGGATATCTTTGGATTCAATCGTTGTATTTGGAGGTGGGAACCCAAATGGAGGGTAATAATCCAACCTGTAAACTATACCATCCTGTCCTAAATTTGGAATGTGAATGACAAGTTCTGCACCATCCGTCACCTGTAAAGAATAGAAATCAACATGAGTTATACAGAATAACTATTACAGTGGCGTAGCTACCAGGCCGCGAGATCTCGCGTTCGTGGGCTGGCCCCGTCTTTTGGAGGAAGGGGCCTCTGGCGAACGGAAAGAAGAAAAATAATCTGGACTTCAAGATACTAAACCTCTAAAAGTCAACAGTCAGACTGATTCAATAAAAATAATATTTTTATCCGCATGAAACGCAGAAATAAATCCTAACACGCCTCTGTACTAATTATTATAGACTTTCGTCATCATAGACCGCTAGTACGTGGTTTATTTATACTTAAATTTTAAATATGCCTTTTATTAGTATGTGTTTATTAACTACCTACTGTTAATATAAATATTTGTTGTTATTATCAATAATTATCTTTTTTATAGTATCTACTATCTACAATGTATTCAATTTGTCAAATGTGTGTCATCATTTTGCAAGTTTCTTTGGTTGAGTGGCAACTTTGATTTTTTTTAGAGAAGGGCCCGAATTGCCTACCACTGAACCTACGCCACTAAACTATTACATAATTAAAGATTACGTAAGGATTATATAATAAGAATTACATAATAAGGAGTAATGGCGAAAGAAATATAGTCATTCGCTACTCTAATGGTACCCTTAAAATTGTCCATCAGGATTTAAACTGATTTCGTCATCTAATACCAGACCAACGTTGTCTTACCAAAATGTGCGCGGTTTACGATCCAAGGTTATTAATTTTTACAATGGTGTAGCTGAAAATGATTTTGACATTATTGCAATACATAACTGAAACGTGGTTAACTCTAGACATTAGTAGTGGCGAATTATTTCCTGATAACTATATCATTTTCCGAAAAGATAGATGCAGGTTGTCTACAGGCTTGTCAAGAGGCGGTGGTGTCCTTATTGCTTTGAAAGACAGCTTTAATTGTTCGGAAATAGACATTACCCACATGGCTGATGTAGTTCCCGATATTGATGTGATTGGTGTAAAAATTGTAAACTGCAATAATCGCAAATTATTAGGTACTAGGTTTATTTATTATATTTTTATAATTTTATAATTATTAGGTATTAGGTTTTATATATACCACCGCATACCTCAATGCAAGAGTTTGATTTATTTTTCGATGCTATGGGTTCCTTAGCATGTCTGAGGGATGATGTTAATATATTATGATGTGAATATATTATGTTGATTTTAACTCTCCAAATTATTCCCTTGGTCATTCTGCCGGAGCCGGCGCAAGAATAGGTAACTTTAAAGATTTCCATGGCTTACTTCAATATAACAAGGTTAACCATTCTCAAGGTCATATTTTGGATCTTGTTCTTTCTAACTTCATCTGTATCGTAGATAGATCTGAAGATCCATTGCTTGTTGAAGATAATCACCACCCTTCTCTTCGTATTAATTTTGTTGCAACCTCTAATCGGTCGCATCCTCCACAGAATCATTTTCCTATGAAATTTTCCTGCACTGCTTATAACTTTAAAAAAGCAAATTTTCCTCTGTTGTACCAACTTATTTATAACACGAATTGGTCATTTCTTATGAATGTAGATAATGTGAATGAGTTATGCTCTTCATTTAAAGTTATATAGTCTTTTCGATATAGCTGTACTAAAGTACATGTCTTCTCCCCTTATTCGCCGCTATCATTATCCTCCTTGGTTCACAGGAGAAGTTATTAAATCCATCCGAACAAAAGCAGCTGCACATAGCAAGTATAAAAAATTGAAATCAGCTGATCTCTACAATGCTTTCAAAGCTCATCGATCTAGATCTAAACGTCTTATTGATGAGGCTTATAGAATATTTATAAAGCAATAATTCTGAGCAATCATTATCTGGTAATCCCAAAAAGTTTTGGAACTTTATAAATAAAAAGAAAGGTTCCCCACGTATCCCTTCTGTAATGTTCTATAATGACAGTGAACTTTCCAGTCCTACTGATATCGTTAATGCGTTTGGTGACTACTTTAACAGCGTCTTCATTCAATCACAACCAGTTAATCCATCTGAGTTTTCTTTACACAACAATCTAGGACTTTACATAGACTTACTGAATATCTCATATAGAAATGTTTTACAAAGTCTGAAACGATCTAAGGATACTTTTACAATGGGCATAGATGGTATTCCCAGTTTTGTTCTAAGAGACTGTGCGTATGTTTTTACCACTACAGATCTTATTCAATTGCATCCTACGTAATTCCTTCTTCCCGTCTTATTGGAAAAAAAACATATATTTGCCCAATACCAAAAAAGGGAAATCAAAATGATGTTTCAAATTATAGAGGAATTTCACTACTGTGTAATTTCTCTAAAATCTTTGAAACCATACTGTATAGTAAAATTTACTACTCTACCAGGCAGCTTATTTCGTCACGCCAACATGGGTTCATACAAAGGAGGTCAACAATATCTAATTTAGCGGTTTTTACTCAATATGTCTCTCGAGACTTTGGATAAGAGGACAGGTCGATGTCGTCTATACGGACTTCCAAAAAGCATTTGATCAGATTGACCATAACATACTCCTTTTGAAACTAGAAAGTATTGGTTTTTCTGAAGCATTGATTAAATTATTCACCTCATACTTAAGCGATAGACACTTTATGGTCAGATATCAAAATTTCAATTCAATTTCATTTTCTCCAACTTCGGGAGTTCCACAAGGTTCCAATCTGGGCCCCATATTGTTTTTAATCTTTATTAATGATCTTCCTGAAGTCATTACTTGTGAGCATTTGTTATTTGCCGATGATTTTACACTCTACTCTGAAATTAATTAAATATTCTACAGATTCCATCCATCTTCAAGACTGCATTAACAGAATGTCTTCATGGTGTGAGACAAATCATCTTAAACTAAATATAGCCAAATGTAACGTAATGACTTATACTCGCAAAACTTCATCTTATACTCACAACTACTTCATTGGGAACGACATCATCAGTCGAGTTGATGTATTCAAAGATCTGGGTATTTATTTTGACAGCAAACTCACTTTTGTTGAACATATAAACCATATTGTTTCTAGTGCATTTAAATCTTATGACTTCATTCACCGCAATTGCCGGGACTTTTCCAATATAAGCACCTTCAAATCTGTTTTACGCTCTGGTCAGGTCAAAACTAGAATACGGGTCGATTATATGGTATCCGATTTATCACGTTCATTGTCAACATTTAGAAACGATCCAAAGAAAGTTCTTAAAGTTGTTGATCTTTTTGCAAGTTGGATCGTTGGATCTTATCCTCCTAGAGGTCTGGATCAGAATTATTTACTTGCGAGATTTAATTTTGACTCTTTAGAAACCAGACGCAATATCATGCTAATTAGATTCTTATTTAATATCTTGAATGACAAGCTTGATTGCCCTGATCTTTTAAATAAAATAAATTTTCTGATACCTCGCCTAAATTCTAGACAGCAAACTTTATTTTACTCTGTTGCTCCTAGATCAAATATTTTAAGAGCGTCCCCAATATCTCTAATGTGTGAACTGTTCAATCGTATCGCTTCTGATTGTGATATTCACTGTGATAATTTGAAGAGTATATGTAACTGGTTAGCTCGGTTAGCTTAAGTATTTTAGGTACTTTTTTGATTTGTTGTAGTAAATTATATTTTGTTTGTTGTTTTATGTTGTCATATATGCACATTATGCATATGCATATTTAGTTTGGCTAATAGGTATTACGTCTTATGTATTGGATTGCCAGTGGCGGCTTTAGGATTTAGTCTTGGGGGGGGGGGGGGGGGGGGGCGCAAGTAGGGTTGCTAGAGTGAGGTTTCTTTAAGTAAGTAATTATACAGTAACGTAGCCAGGATTTCATTATGGGTCGGGATCCGAGCATTACTACCAGGATATTAGACATACTCTGTAAGACCCTAATAGCGCCGCAGGCGAAAATTTGGAAATTTTTCAAGGTCACGCGTTTTCCTGGCATTTCAGAATTTCAATGAAAAAATCATTTATACCAAAATACCGACTTTCACAAGAAAAAGTTTTGGAACTTTACCTACCTTTTTCAAATAGTTTCAAAAAAACTATATTGTATATTACGAATAATAATTGAAATAAAATAAAATGTGTATTAATATATTTTTCTAAACATTACAAATAAAAAAATTTAAAAATCCGGGAAAAAAGAAACACCATCAGAATATAAGTAGGTACCTATAGCATTTATTTAGGTCCTTTAAAAAAGTGATAACAGGAAAAGTAATATTTCACAATAAATAAGGAACAAACGTTTAGGATAGGGCATAATGGCGACGAGGGCGACGTCCCGCGATGGCGCAGTGGTGTGAAAGGAATAGCACAGTTTTATATAACACATATAAAACATAGAACGGTGCGCAGCGCATGGTTGATATGATTAATGCAATAAAAAAATGTGGATAGAAAAAAATATACAACTGTTCGTAGGTTTTATGTTGCGGAAAATAGTGGACAAAAAAAATAATAATATAATACACCCAATATATTTTCATATTAAAGTACATAATAGTCGTAATCTGGAATATACCATGTCCTTTGGGGGGGCGTGCGCCCCCTGCGCCCCCCCCCCCCTAAAGCCGCCACTGTGGATTGCTGTTTTGTATTATTTTACTTCTACTTATATTGTTATATTTTAATTATTACTTGTATTGCTTTTATTCCTGTAATTGTTTTTTTCCTGTTGGAATAAATAAATATTATTATAATTAATTAATCACCCAATTATTAAATACTGTGAGGTTAGTTTTCCCATTTTCAGGCTAAAAAAAATTGGAATTTCATCCTCATTTCAACCCCCACGAACCTTATCAGGTTATTCAAACAGAGTTAGTTCAACCTGTGACATTTTGTCAGGTTATTGAAGAGGGTGAAATTACTTGGCTTTATCATTGCTAATAGAACAAATTTGTTCGTGTTTTTTATCAATTTTTTTCAAGTATCAAGTATCATCCCCATTTCATTCCCATTGTCAGGGTCAGATTACTTCGTTTCATCATTCCCAATAGCCCTGCATTAAAATAATTAGTGAACAAGCACGTTTCCTGCTTTTTAAAAAGTATTTTCTTTAATTTCATGCTCTATTACACTACCGGTATGTGGTGATTTTTTTAGATTAGGTCGAGGATTAGGTAATTGAAATTTCCCCATAACTACATAGGTATATACTAAATCCATTACAGTTCAGTAGTTTTCACAATTATTTAAAGGATTGTGGTGATATTAATATTTATTATATGATTTATGACAATTATGACTAGAGATAAATTGAAATGAAAAGACGTCATCTCTGCGCGAAAAACCTGTTTGCGTATCGGGCGAGTTTAGGCAATAATAGTGGTGGCCGCCTGTTTGACAACTGGGTGGCTATTCTTGAGTTCGAGAGAACTTGGAAGTTCTCATGAGAAAATATGAGATCACTTCCCCGGAAGTTCACTTCCCTTTCTCCTGGTTGCTAAATCGCTATTCTTGAACGTAGCTGGATGGGAACGTGATATGAACTTTTCGTCACGATTGTTGCAACGTTGCCGGTGATACTTTCGAGCTCTAGCCAATCAAAATCGAGAATTTATCAGCTGTTTATTATTATTAATGTCCATGGTCCATGGCGTTATAACCTAAAAATCTCTCCAATCTATGCTAAAAATGTGCCACTAATCTTAGTATCAAGAAAAGTGTGTGTATTATTCTGTAAATCGCTGTACATTATTACCATTATCTCTGCTGCCATTATTACTTTTGAGGTTTGAGCACAGATTTAATATAATATCGACATCATAAAAGTGAGCTAGTAAAGTACTTACAGAAATGAATATATATTTTATGCGCTTGGGTCATGAAGAGTGAGAAGAATTTGCCAAGTTAAAACTCATGATCACACAGAGGATAGTATTTGCAGAGGGTGAATTCTGGCAACAATATGCAAAACATGAAAACAATATATAACTGCAAGAGAAATGTGTCAGATCGACGCTGATTCTAAAAGAGAAGAGGATGATGTACCTATGCTATTCAGCGGATCTTCAAAAAGTTATAATGTTGCCTAGAATGCAAGAATTCAAGGTTGTCTTGGTTACTCCTAGAATCGTAGTATTCAATGAAAGCTTTGTTCCGGTGGGACCGAAAACGCCTGTCAAACCAATCACACCTCTTTGGCACGAGGGTATCTGGCAGGAAAAAAGAAGAAATAATAATCTCCTTTTATTCTTTCTTTTTAATTAACAGGGATGCCAGAATCATAACTCTTTGGCTAGACAACTGCTCGCATAAGAGCTCCGTCAAGAGTTTTATTGCATATTTTCTAAAAATTGTCTCAAGTCTTTATTGTTGTATACAAATTTAAGGTGCCAACTATTTTTTTTTTGTGCAGTAATTGGTCTAATGAATTTTAATTTATAATAGGTATATAATATTTAAGTATAATTATAAGTAATATTTTATCTTGTATTATTTTTTCTAAATATTAAATCCTTCTATACTCAATGGTAACTGTTTCATTTCAAGTAAGTACTTATAATTTTCTTAATCAGAATAGCAAATTTTTAATAGATTAATTTTAATAATTTTACGTGTGTAATTGTGTTTTAAACATAGTAAAACGACATAATGGAAACCATATGCATCCTAAAATATATTAATAAAAGAGATGTTAGATAATTTTGCAATACGTAGTATATATTTCTTAATATTTGTCATTATTATAATTACTAGGCCAGTTTTACGGTCATGGATCTTGATGAAATGTTGGAAGCGGTTGTGGTATTGGGTGACTTGCACGATGCTGAAGAGCAAGCAGATGGAGAACGTCAATTGCTTCAAATGACAGACCCATTTACATTATCCGATGTAAAATTTGTCAAATACTTCCGAGTTTCAAAAGAACTAGCAAGACCATTTACTTATAAATATTTTCTTGTATAATTTTTGATATGAAAATTTGCATTTCTGATTAAGAAATTTATAAGTACTTACTTGAAATGAAACAATTACCATTGAGTATAGATTTAATATTTAGAAAAAATAATACAAGATAAAATATTACTTATAATATACTTGAATATTATATACCTATTATAAATTAAAATTCATTAGACCCATTACTGCACAAGAAAAATATATTTGGCACCTTAAATTTGTATACAACAATAAAGACTTGAAACAATTTTCAGAAAATATGCAATAAAACTCTTGACCGAGCTCTTATGTGAGCAGTTGTCTAGCCAAAGAGTTATGATTCTGGCATCCCTGTTAATTAAAAAGAAAGAATAAAAGAAGATTATTATTTCTTCCTTTTTCCTGTCAGATACCCTCGTGCCAAAGAGGTGTGATTGATTTGACAGGCGTTTTCGGTCCCACCGGAACAAAGCTTTCATTGAATACTACGATTCTAGAAGTAAACAAGACAACCTTGATTTCTTCCATTCTAGGCAACGTTATAACTTTTTGAAGATCCGCTGAATAGCATACATCATCCTCTTCTCTTTTAGAATCAGCGTCGATCTGATACACTTCTCTTGCAGTTATATATTGTTTTTATGTTTTACATATTGTTGGCAGAATTCACACTCAGCAAATAATATCCTCTGTCTGATACTCTGATGAGTTTTTAACTTGGCAAATTCTTCGCACTCTTCATGACCCAAGCGCGTAAAAGATATACTCATTTCTGTAAGTACTTTACTAGCTTACACTTTTATGATGTCGATATTATATTATTTAATTAAAAAGTAGTAGTGAAGCTTGCCACGCTTTAACCTCAAATGTAATAATGGTAATAATGTACAGCGATTCACAGAATAATACACACACTTTTCATGATACTAAGATTAGTACCATGCGCATTTTTAGCATAGATTAGAGAGATTTTTAGGTTATAAGATAACCTCATGGACCATGGACATAAATAATAATAAACAGCTGATAAATTCTCGATTTTGATTGGCTAGAGCTCGAAAGTATCACCGGCAACGTTGCAACAATCGTGACGAAAAGTTCACATCACGTTCCCATCCAGCTACGTTCAAGAATAGCGATTTAGCAACGAGGAGAAAGAGAAGTGAACTTCCGGGGAAATGATCTCATATTTTCTCATGAGAACTTCCAAGTTCTCTCGAACTCAAGAATAGCCACCCAAGGCGTCTTAATAGCGCGTGCGCGAATTTGCCGGGCCTTTCAGGAATTTAAATTAAATGAATTTGAACGATGCCTAGTTTAGATCGCACATGGTTCGATATGTTCTCTCACAAATTTTGTTTATTTGGAACGCGAAAAGAAATCGTGAAATTTATATTATAGATGTGTAACATAGTTGTTAATATAATTTGCGTGTGTATAATGGGATGATTTATTATTTATAAGTTTACTCGTACTTTATTTAAAAAAAGGAATAGATCATTAAAGCTAAATAGTGAGGTTATGTTTAACGTATTATTCTGCTGGGAATGTTATTTGAATAAATCGAAAGATCTGGAATAACGGAAGCACTAATTCTGTTTTAGAGGATGTAGTGGAAAAACTTTCAGAACAACCATCACAAATTAAAGAACATCATAAAGAAGAGATGCAACAGTTTGTTAGTGAAAAGAAAATTGACAACCAGGAAACAAGTACAACCGATGAAGAAGTCAGGAAAACTGGAAACCAAGAAGTGGTTAATTTTTTGAAAGGACTAGATTATGAAACATTTAACTACAATGAATTTTTTTTTAAGATGAAGGAAACAAATATCAAATCAAGGAAACGCAACAGTATTATCCGCTCAAGAAATGCAAACCCCAGTAGACATTATTATATCCTTATATTTATTACTTTTGAATCCTTTCTTTTTTGTTATATATTATGTCGATAGTTACTTTTTTTATATATTAACTAAATATTGTCAGATCTACATATAGATATACCAGAACACATCTCGCTAACCACACTGAAAAGTAAATTACAAACCTCTGTGCTCATCATAATCTTCTGTTTCATATAATACATGAGATCAAGGGCCATTGACAAATAGTTAGAATTTGTAACGCAGTGGCTCCTTACATTTTCTTAACAATTTTGTTGTTCTAATTTTGCTAGTTGTCGATCTAGATAAGAACTATACAAGGGTACCATGATGTTTCATAATTATTTTAGAAGAACTTGTACTCTGTTTTGCGTTCTCGATATATATGTATGAAATTAAGTTTATTCCAATCAGCATGTTTGAAGTCAACATTGTATTTAGTAGTTTATTCTGTCTGTGTCTGTTAAAAATATACTCTGCTCTTGTAAAATTTTATTAATATGTAATAAAAATAGTTATCATATAAAAGTCTATTAATACCTATATCTATCCATACCTAATAACATATACCTAACTATACTCTAGCTACTATTCTATCTAGATACTCTCAGCTACTTGTGTAAGTATATAACATACATATAATAATAATGACATTATTAAACAAATAGTTTAAAAGCCAAAGAATTATATAAACGTTAAAAAAGTTGATTGGTGGCGTTAAAAGCAATTGAGTAAAATAAGGTTGTTTTTGCTTTTATCACTATGACCATTTTGGTACTAATTTGTTGGTTTAGTATATAATATTATCGATATATACTGGCATGACAATAACATGACCGAATGAAAATTATAAAGATTTTAATATTACATTGATCTTATTTTTATAACATTTTTGTTTTCCAAATTACAGTCTGCAAGCTTAAACAATATTAAAGCATAAGGATAATTAAAGTATAAGGATTTTAGTATAAAGTGTTACAATTATAAAGGAGTTTGGCAATGATTTTTTTCTTTGTAGTTCAAAATGAGTTAAACGAAAAAAGTATAAGGATTTTAGTATAAAGTGTTAAATTATAAAATGTTAAATTATAAAGGAGAGTTTGGCAATGACTTTTTTTCTTTGTAGAACAAAAAGAATGTCATTTATTTCCACCCAAAAGATTTTAGATTTCTAAAATTAAAAATGGCAAAATAGGTTATTATACCATAACGCAATTAAAAAAAGGCAAAGCACTATTACAGTCGTGATAATAAATACACCACAAAAAGTAGACATCCCCTAAAGTCAAAGCTGTGGCCCCAGAAGGGGGTTTACAATTGAAGAAAAATGCAGACAAACATCTATTACCCACTAACATTGCCATCTGTTGTGCTGGAGATCGAACCCATTAACACGGTGGTCTTTAGTAGTGTAGTTAAACTAGACGTATTTGTCACATGTCTTAGTTCGCTGAGCTATCGTGCCAATATGATAATGTACACGATATTGATATCTTTTACACCTACACAAAAATATACTTGGGTACCTAATACATATGAAAAAATATAAATATTGATGGGACTATATAGAAAATTAATAGTAAGTACGTATAAAAAAACCAACAGAGATTCCCACAAATACCGTAAATTGCAGTTTTCTCCTATATTATCCTATTTATTCTTAACCGTTATTTCAGATCTTTCGATTTATTCAAATAACATTCCCAGCAGAATAAAACGTTAAACATAACCTCACTATTTAGCATTAATCAACTATTCCTTTTTTTAAATAAAGTACGAGTAAACTTATAAATAATAAATCATCCCATTACACACTCAAATATATTAACAGCTGTTACACATCTATAATATTTCACGATTTCTTTTTGCGTTCCAAATAAACAAAATTTGTGAGAGAACATTTCGAACGATTTGCGATCTAAACTAGGCATCTTCCAAATTCATTTAATTTAAATTCCTGAAAGGTGGCCGGCAAATTCGCGCATGCGCTGTTGAGACGGCCTGGTATGTGATTTAGCCTAGACTGACAACAGTGACAACTGGAGCGACATGTAGCGCGACATACGGCGGTCCATAGCGTCTGCCGGCTATTTCTCGGAATGGGATTTTCTACCTGAAATTCAAAAGAGTTCTACTTCTACGATATTTTAACAGGTTCTTTTAGTGTTACTGTTTTTTCGCATTGCATCTTTTCTTGTGTTGTATTCCTGATGATTTGTTGTGACTTTATTTTATTCATTTGTTGTTGTTTATAAGAACAAGAGTGTTTAGTGAAAACACGTAAAGTGCTGGCTGAAAATAAAAAGTTGGGGAGAAAGGGTCAAGTGATCCACAGCCAACGTAGAGAGGTAAATAAATTCGCACAAGAAGATACATTGGAGCTACTATGTTCATTGTTGACCCCAAAAGAGTGGTCAGATGATTCTTCTGAAGGATTAAAAGCACCGGCGTCCAAGGGTAAACGCCTCATTATCGTGCACGGCGGGAGTGAGGACGGTTTCGTACCGAATTCCCTACTTATATTTAAATACGGAATCAAAAGTGGCGACTACCATGACGAAATGAACAATACAAATTTTTCTGGATGGAGCAGAAATTAATCACAAATTTACCACCGCACCCCGTAGTTGTTATGGATAACGCTTCTTATCAGAACGTAAAATCCATAAAGGAACCGACGTCAAATTCTTTGGACGGCTTATATGCTACAATGGCTGCAAATAAGGGCATCCCATATACTGACAAGATGACCAAGATCGATTTATATGACATTATCAAGCAGCATAAAGGCGTGGATGTTTCATATATAACATTGATGAACTTTTAACGGCAAATGGACACACCGCAATACGTCTACCTCCATACCATCCAGATCTCAACCCCATCGAGAAGAATTGGGACATGATGGATGAAGAATTGGGTCGCAGCCCGCAACGTAACGTTTAAGTTGGATGTGGAACATTTGACACGAGAGAGGTTTGAACAAATCGGTCCTGAAGATTGGAGGAAATTGTGTGAGCACGTGAAACGACTGGAAGAGTACATATAACAAATGAACATATCATGGATGAAGTTTTAACGGCAAATGGACACACAGCAATACTTCTACCTCCATACCATCCATTCCGTCCAAATTCACGACGTTTTTTTTTTCTCTGACGCCCCGTGTAAGTACCGCTGTGATAGTCAACGTTGGTACCTTACCAGGGTTTCTAATATTTTTGAATTATGATTTGATTCAATTTATATCTACAGATGTACCTAATTCGAAAGCCCCGCATGTGTAATACCGTCGGTAATGTCACCATAAAATATGAAAAATAAATCAATAAAATTACTAATTACTAATCAAATTACATAATTGTGTGGGTTAAATTTTACCATGTGGAAATAGGCATCTGATCTATCTACTCTAGTGTCGTAAAACTGTCACAATAATTTTTGCGCTTATATTTATGTTGGCGTGGTAAAAGTTGCAGTTTTAAAAAGTGATAAAACCGCAAACCCTCTAAAAAAAAGAAAAAAATAACGTATTCTCGAAATCGTGTCGACTAAATTTCGCTGTTTAGAATTACTTACTTTAATGTCCTGAAACTGCCTAGTATGTTTAAATCATTTATTATCAGAAGCGGATTAGACGGTTATCTTAGAACTTAAAAAAAGCACAAAATATTTCATAGTCTCAAAACGAAAAAGTCTCAATGGGCACAAAGCTCGAAAATCAATATTTTGGCTGCTACGGAGCTTGAAAGCTCTAAAGCTCCACCTGCTCCACACAGATCTATTTATTCCTGCAGTCTCTATAGATTTTTAAATAACTTATTTTTTCGATTTTAATGTCTAGGTTTATGTTTTTGAGGTTGCTGAATTCAGATCCGATGTCAAATTGTCCAAGTTGACACTTGACAGCTGTCAAAGTGCCTTAACAAAGTGCAAATCTTATTTTTATGTTATGAGTTTATGCTGTTTAGGTAACTCAGTTCATGTATGATGTGAATACAATAATTCGACAATTGGCAGCTGTCAACAGGCTGTCAGCTAGCTGTCAAAGTGCAAATCTTGTTTTTTTGTTATGACTATGCTTTTTAGGTAACTTAGTTTATAGTCCAATCACTTGGTGTCAGAAACCAGGTGAGCCGAGAAAAAAATACAGAAGTTTTTTTCTCGCCTGTTCCCCATGTTTTTTGGTGTGCTGAATCCGAATTTCAACTTTGCCCCCTCAAAAAGTGCCGCATCATTGAGAGAAACAAAGAAAACTGTCAAAATTTCGTCTTTTTTAAAGATTTTTGCTTATAACTCGAAAACGGTGAATTTTTTGAGCAAATAGTCTATATATAAAAATAAACTAGAGAAAATTTACAAAAAAAAAATCCTATACGATTTTTTAATCGGGTGAATGGCTTGGGCGCTAGAGCGCGCTGAAGTTTGTGTATTTTTCGGACCAGCCGCGCAATCGAGGAAGTCTCTCGCATCTCGTAATGGCGCTCTGTTTTCCTATATTCTAATTAAAAACGATTGTTTTACTGATGGTTTGAATGAATTTGAACAATTATTTAATTACCAACTTATTGTAATTAATTAGGTTGTCATTATTATTATTGAAGTGATTAAAAGTATACGCATTTTAGTACACAATATATATCCCGTGAGACGATAATATTTTGTCAGACGATCGGGTAGGGAGCGTCCGAAATTTGCACATATTTGCAATAGTTACATTGACTACGTTCGATCGAAGTACCACTCTAATGCTGTAGTTGTTTTTGATGGATACCCTGATGAGTATCATAAAAGCACTAAATATATAGAGCGCGTGAGGTCCTTCAGGAAACACTCGGTCGAAATAATTTTTAGTGACTCCATGGTGCCCAGCGTCTCTGAAGAGAATTTTCTCGCTAACTCTAAAAACAAAAATCGACTGATAACCATGTTGATATCTAGATTCAATGAGGCCAACATTGTTACCAAACAAGCATCCAAAGACGCAGATACACTAATAAATGAAACCGCTAATACCTTGGCACCACATCATGAAACTGGTTCTCACCACATTCTGGTCATAATGATTGGAACAACCATTTCTCCTAACGTCTTTTTTCAGAAGCCAAGCAAAGGGAAAGCTCCTCCATCCCTATACCATCCACCAAGTGTCGTTGTCGTGGCCGAACACATGTTATTTTTACATGCTGTGAGTGGTTGCGACTCTACATTAGCTTTGTACAATCAAGGCAAAGTCAAGTGCTTCAAAGTGCTAACAAATAATCCTGATCTCAAACCCTATCTTACGAGATTTAAGGACCCTACAGCCGATCAACAGACAATAACTGAAGCAGGGGAGAAATTCCTGGTGGTACTATATGGTGGTAAGACTCAAAATACAACCATTGACAGGCTGAGGTACAGGCAATACCTGACATCTGCCTTCAAGATCACAGCTAACCTCACATCACTTCCCCCTACTGCTGCTGCTGCAAAGCAGTACTCTCTGCGGGTGTTCCACCAAGTTCAAATCTGGCTTGGTAATGAACTGGATCCTAAGCAGTGGGGATGGAAATCCACGAAAAACGGTTTGACTCCTGTCACCACGTTGCAGTCTCCAGCGCCGGAACAACTGTTAATTTCTTGCACATGCAAGAAGAATTGCGTGAGAAATTGTGGCTGCAGGCGGGCAGGATTGTTCTGCACAAACATTTGCGTCGTCTGCGAAGGAAAGTGTTCTAACATCGACAGACTCGACTTGAACGACGAGCAACATTTGGACGGCGGGGATGATCTTAATTTTGTTCAAACAATACCAGAAACTGAGACAACAGAAGGTAAGTCATAAAATATCAACATTTATTTTTTGATGATTAAAGATTATACCTACTACATTTTTTGTACAAGTAATTACAGCCGATTGATATTTTTACAGCCGATTGATTTTTCGCAATGACTTTTTTCTAATGGTGATCTAACGAAACCAAGGGGGATGCTCTATCCTCGGGAAAATAAAAGATTTTATTATCATAAAAATTATCTTTGCTCCACGGAAAAATGTGATTTTTTTAACATGTCTTGTAATTGCGCCCCAAATTTTCCATAAAGGTGGTGGTCTAACAAAACTAGGTGATGGTCAGATGTCTTTGGGAGGTGATTAAACGATCCGGAACTTTTCCAAAATATAACAAAAACATACCCTCTTGTATTTGATCAACATGTAAAATTAGCCCCGATTGACTTTGTCAAAGGATGGTCTAAGGAAACTAAATGTTCTTTCCTGGTCTTACAATGATCCATGATCCATGGTCAAACGTTTTCGTGAGGTGGTCAAACGATCTGTAATTTTTCAAATCCCTAAAACACAGCCCCTTGTATTTGAGCGACATGTAAAGTGGTCTAACGAAACAAGGAGGCGGTCTTTCCTACTCTTACGATGCTGTCTTCGGGAAAAGCCAAGGTGTCATTATCATAAAAATTTACTTAGCCCCAGTGAGAAATGTGATTTTGTACATGTATTTGAGCCCCAAATTTTTGCGAGAGGGTTGTTCTAACACTACTAGGGGGTAACAAAATGCTTTTGGAGTTGGTCTAACGATCCGGAATATCAACAACTGCTTAAAACTCACCCCTTTAATTTTAACCCCTTTAACTTTTTTCAGAAAATCGTTTTTCCTCAGTAACATTCCTTCTGGGAGTTATCAAACGAATATAATGGGTGGTCTTACATGGTCTACCGACGGTCAAATGATTAGACTCATTAGACTATGGATAATTTGATTTTGCACAAATATTGGGGCTGTGTGAAGTTAGCCCCAAAAATTTATTTTGTCAATAACTCGTAAGCAAAAGTCAAACGAAACTCTTCGGTGGTCTAATATGGTCTAACGATGGTCAAACGAATTAGCCACTTCCCCTCCCCGTCCATCATCTTTTGGGGCCAACTTCACGGAGCTTAATAGGTAGGTACATACTGACAAATATCTCATGACAAAGATACATGTAAGACAAATACTTCGTGACAATATACACATAGATAGCTAACCCCAATTAAAATTTATTGCTCATAATTCACTGGGAGCTCAAGGATACTTTAAGTAACTTATTTAGCCACGAGTTTAGCCATCTTACTTGACGAGACTAAAAAATGTGGTGAGTGGGACCGCATACTTAGGTACTTACTGTTTCCCGTGACATATTTTGTTTCACTTTCGCTTTACTAGGACTACGTAAGTTATCTCTTTTCCCTGATCAATTCCTAGTGTGAAATATGAGCCAAATTTTTACCATTGATGTTGATCAATCAATTCCCAGTTAGAAAACCTTGGATTCCCAATTTATGATCCAAATTTTTACCAATGAGATTAACCATCTATAGTGTGCATGTATACCTGTATGCTCATATAATATAATGTATTCATGGATACCAAAAAAAGGCATTAAACATTCAAAGATAAATATCTTTGGTACCTATTCATTCAGTGTTTAAAATATCAATGCTGAATACTCTCAAATAAAAGTAGGTAGGTAGGTATTTAAATAGGTACCTACCTTACCTACTTGATAACTGAATAAGTACCATCATTGATAATACTACTCTACTAGTAGTGCTAGAGAATACTGAATACAATGTAGGTATCCAAGTACCTAATTCAGCTCTGGTACTCTGGTACCTACCTAATTAAACCTAATTAATATTTATTTTTTTATTAGGCAGCATGTATATTTCATAGTTTCCTAAATACAACTTGCAATAAGTTTCACAAATAAAGGTACCTACCTACATAAATATCTAGGTCACCAGAACAGACATTCAAAGTGTATTATTAAATATTAAAGAAACTATTTACCTACCTAGTTAGTTATATTTTTCTAACATGAACAAGAACTAGGCACCTAGAATTGGAATTTAAAAGTAGGCACTTATTATTTAATCAAAATCATAATATATTTAGGTACTTACTAGGTAACTGGGATCTTTAAAAAATGATGGAGCACATTGCATGTTTTAACTAGGTAGGTACATATGTGTGTAGGTACCTGTTACTTATTAACGATAAAAATGGTGCTAACATTATAACATACCTCTAAAAAAGCAAAGCCTGCGGTGAACAAAATACAGCTAAGCCCAGTCAACATAATTAAAAACAAAACAGGTAGGCAGGTAAGGTACACAAATTAACACCTTCATGAACAACACAAACACAACACATAAAAAGTAGGCATAAGAATTTCATTTAATATTGTAATAGGCTACGGAATTTGCACATTGTTGGTAATAAGCACAATACATATAATGTTAAACAGCACAACTTGTTCTACATCATTCTAAAATTATTAAAACTTGCCCACACCTCCATTCGTGTAGATGATAGGTTGTGGCATAGCGCATAGAAACTAGAATCATATCATAGAGACTGTAGGTGTAGACAGCTGTGTTGTGGTTTACTTTTATGACACTTTATGACAATATGCGTCATAGTTATGAGTGACAGTTGCCAGCACAAAACCACAGCCACAGCTGGTACCACAAAACAGCCACAAAGGCTGGTAGTGAGACAAAACATCAATATTAACCCATCGAGCTCTATGAAACCTTTATAAAAAAACTCAGATTAAAATGAGTAAAAACATGGTAAATAAAATGACCCTACGAGATCACAAAATATTCACAGCAATGAAATTTGAGAGTATAGTATGAGAGTAATTATATGCTCTATTTATTGTTTATGCTCTAATCATTCGGATTATTTCTTATATCGTTTTGCTTGGAAAAACTTGGCTAGTGCTAGCGCTCACCGAGTTCAACCAAAAACTCTGAAGGGCAGCATAATTAATAAGGAACAGTCAGCAGTCTATCTCCCATACGGGAGACGGGAGAGCCACGCGCATACAGGTTACGAATCACGTAGACATGGTTATCAGTGGATATGAATGAGCATTGTATAATTAAGATAAATAAGCATAATCGACAATGCTGCACTTCCTGCAGTTCGTCACGATGCCATATATATTCTAATAATTTAGAAATCAGTGTGTCAATCAGAGGTGTCATACTGTTAAAAGCTCAGCCTGTGAAAATAAATGTTTTTTTAAAACTTTAGTTGCTGATTTCGAAGTTTAAAAAACTCACCAGCAAGAGATTTAGTATACTTATAGTATTTAGCCATCCGACTAAGGTACTAAAACTCCCCAAAAATTAAGTTGTGCTACGGTCGCCATCTTGGAAAATGTCGCCGAAAACCCATTTTCACACTTATCTCGGAAACTATGTTTAAAAAAATGTTTCAAATGAAAAATGTTAGCCATAAAACTGTCTAATTTTTTTGTTGTTACCATTATTATATATAACTTGCCATTTAGCCAGATATTTATTTTTCGACTATTGAAAAAAAGTCCAACACCTGTGCGTCTTTCTTTATCTGTCTAAATATCACAAATGAGAAGACCATAAACAAAATGAAAGACCATAAACTTATAAGCAACCATCAACTATCACTAGATTTTTTCAATTTTGAAACAATTTCAAAAAATTAGACATATAATATTACAGAAATGAAATTTTGCTGAACGCTCGTAATTTTAAAACATTTAATTTCCTGCTCTTTGTAAATGCCCATAGGTAAAAATATATATATTTTCAGAGGGTTATAAAATTATGTTTAAAGGAAGTTTATTTCTTAACAAAAGTTGAAAAGCGAGCTTAAAAAATCACAGTCTACTGAATAAAACAATACTAAAATTATGTAAAGGCACTAGACAAGCAAATGGTTCTCCATTTGCAATGGTTTTGCATTTGTTTTCAAATTACTTAAAACACCAACAATGTATTTTATCCAATATTTGAGGGGCATCAGCATTAACATTTTTTTATAATGCCCAAAAATATACTAGATAATTGATTGTTTTAATCCCGCTAACACTCCCACGTCGCCACATGATCGCAAACGGCCCCGTTCCGCTCTCGTGACGTCACCAAGCGAACGAGTTTTGCATCTTGCTGTAGTTGCAGTTAAGCGGTTAATTTGAGTTGACATTGCATTTTTCGTTCGTTTGTTACTCTCGTTGTTTTGTGTCAGAGCAGGAACAATGGAGCCGGGGTCTACCAACACAGAGTGACAATTTACCAGGAATTCACTTTTTCTTTTCACTCAAAACACGATATGACAAAATAATCACGTTCTTGTTGTTACTTTTTCTACTCAACAAGATGCTCTTGGATTTTCAATTCAACAATTCAACGTTTCATTTCATCAACTTCATGTTCTAAAATAATCAGAAAATGTTATTTATTCTTAATAAACTCTAATTTTAATTCATATCACACTTAACATTTTCTAATGCTTCGAACTAAGAAAACAATCATTCTAGTTGAAAAAGAAGTTTTGCGAAGAAATGAAACGTCGGCGGATAGAGCGGAAAAAGTAGCAATGAACACCTAAATTTATTTCGTTATATCATGTTAAATAGTCAGACAAAAAATAAAAACGATATCTGTAATTTTCTGCTTCTTCCAAATAGCTTAGTGTGTAAAGTAGGTATTTCCTAATTTTAAAACATCGTATTTCAGGGGTTCAATAAGGCGAAACTGTTTTCTCATTTTACATTTACAAGGGTCCCCCCGCATAGAGTTATTCTTTCTTATCCGGAACACATTGTTTATGTTTAGCAACGTTTCGTCGCATATCTGAGGATTCTTCAAGCTATAACAATAATATTATAAATACATTCAAAAACCTCTCGACATAATGTAACTGGAGTAATTCTTCGTTATTCCTTTTAAAAACAATACCGTTTGACATAATTATTATTATGATACTACGAGTTGCCTTTATTCTTTCATCATTTACTGGTATCCGTTTAAAAAACACCGGTAAAATGTTTTATTAAGATGATATGGACGCCGGTTTTTTGGTATCCATCCTCATGCTGATCCAATCCTACCTACGTGGCAGGATCATCCGAGCCAAAGTAGAAGGAGAGCTGTCAACCTACAGACGTCTAGAAGCAGCAGTGCCCCAGGGGACCGCGTACTCTCCCCGCACCTGTTCAACTATACTCCGCGGGCATGCCGAACAACAGCACCATGACCCTCTACGCAGACGACACCGCCATCCTCGCCAGATCCTGGCAAGCGAGGTAGGCCACCTACTACTACCTGCAGGAAGCCGCTTCTCAAGGAGTGGTGTAACCTATGGAAGTTGGAAATCAACTCGGAGAAGAGTCAAGCAACTGGGAGAACATCCACTGGGAGAATACCTTCAAAGTACCTTGGCGTGACCCTGTTTTTAACCCACCCGGTATAACAAAATTATATTTTCTTCTAAACAAGCAAAAACTTTTATCAAGAACGGCTTTTTATATTATCTTGCAAAATGAGGTATGTTTACTCTTACAGAAAATAATATTTTTGTGTTTTTGACCCACCCTGTAAAACCAAATTGATGTTAGTCATGGTGATTCATATTTTCCAAACAAGTAAAAACTTTTATTAAGAAAGCCTTTTTTTCGTATCTTGCAAAATAAGATGTTTAACGCAGAAAAAACATTTTTGTGTTTTTGACCCACCCTGTAAAATAAAATTAAAGTTCGTCATGGTGGTTCGTATTTTCTAAACAAGCAAAATCTTTTATCAAGAATACCTTTTTTTCGTATCTTGCAAAATAAGGTAATACATATATACACTGGCGGACAAAATTAACGCAACACAAAAAATGTTGCCCAACTTTGGAATACATTATTTTTTGAACCCGTCGCCTAATTTAGATCATCTTTTTTTTAAATTGTAGGAAATTTTGTAGTGAATTCGCTGAACTAACATCATGGACGGCACTTAGCTGTACCTGTTTGTGTTGGTAACAAATCGTTCTCGCAGAGCGCGAACTCTAATAAAACGATCTTGAATCGCTGTCGTAACACGAGGCCTTCCTTGTCCTCGCCGCCTGTCGTAACTCTGTGTTTCTCGAAACCGCTGTACGACTCTTGATATGGTTGAAACAGAAACTCCTAGTCTATCATCAGCTACTACCCGCATACTCACCCCTTCATTTATTAATGTCACTGCTTTAACACAATCATCATGATTAAGACTTCTTCTACCTTGTTCCATATTCAAAACATAAATTCTGTATGTCAACGTTTTGACAACTTATTAATTTTTATTGTTTTTACTCTTAAGCCTGCTTTTAATTTTCTACCAAATTTTTTACCAGAGGCCAAAGCGTTGATAAACTTTAAAACATGATTATTTTAAAATTTCTCATTTTCATTAAAACTGGAGATATCAAAGCGAATAAAAAAAGGAAATGTTAAGAAAGCATTAGGCTATGCAATAATCAATTATGGTTTACAGTATTTGTGTCTGATATGTCCCATAGTTAACAAACGTGAGATCTCAGCTCCTGTTAACTAATTTTTCATAAAATTTTCAATAAAATTTGGCAATATATGGATGTGGGCGCGTTAAAACAATAATATTGTTGACGTTTATTAATAACAATATTTAAAAAAAGCAGTAAATAAGTAGTTTAGTCGTACGAGACAGTAAATCGAACATGTACGTTAAGAATGACCCAAGTGTGTTTAGGAAGCCATTTCAAATTTCGCGCCCGGATTTTCATAACCTAACTAATATAGTCATTATTTGAATGTGAAACATTCTTATTCTGCATCACATTCACGATCCAATTGTTTTATGATATGACGAAAGGTATATAAGTGTGATCAATATTTTGTTATACCTACTGCATGATAATGTCAGAATGTGATGGGCGATGTATATAAAATGATGTTTTTCCTTAAATTCCTGGAAATCGGTTATACTTGACAACTCTGTTAAAAATTCGATGTTACAGACTATACATATGCGGTGTTTAAAATATCCAAGTCCCGGCATGGGCGCCGGAACGGGGGGGCACTTGCCCGCCTTGGGCCGTTTTTTGTTTATAACCATGTCATAAAATAAAAGTACCTATTAAAATTTTCAGTTGGAGATCATAAAACATAACAAAATTGAAAATACTAAATATTTTTAAAAAAGTCCAAAATAAAGATAGTGAGCTCGAGGTTGTTGAATTAATAGATAAACATTGCCAGTTCTTTACAGGCATCAATAAAGCGTTACAAATTTTTTTAGCCTTACCTCCCACCACAACAACAATTGAAAGGTCTTTCAGTACACTCCGACGCGTAAAAACCTGGTTGAGATCAACCATGTCTCAAGAGACTTTCTGGTTTTTGTTTGCTTAGCGTTCACAGAGAATTTGTGAACAAAAAGACGGATTTATTGAAAAAGTAATTAATCGATTTTCTCAAAAGAGAAGAAATCTGTTATTACTTTTTTCTGAGTAGAAAAATAACTCGTTTACTTTTATAAGCGTTTATATTTATTTTCAATAATAAAAATGTAATTTTTTTTATTTATTTTACTTCCCCCCCCCCTATATTTGATCCTTCCGGCGCCCATGAGTCCCGGTATGGCCAGGGTTGGGTAATGACATGTAGAAAATTATTTGTCTACATGTATGCAGAAAATTGGGTAGAAAATGTAAAATATTATGTAGAAAATCATTTTCCTACATGTACATGCAGAAAATTGCGTAGAAAATGTAGAATATGATGTAGAAAATCAGATGTAGAAAATGAAACCGGGCAAACAATCATTAGCGACATCTTTTAACGATCCCCGGACTATTTATAAGCGTTTGCAATAAGATGGCATATGCGACGCGGGACTGTAAATTGTGTAAATATTGTAATTTAGTTACGTAACGTTATTATTAGTTTAAAATGGCGGGAAGACCTCAACACGATTTTTAGAAAAAAATATGATTTTTAACAAGTCCCTTTCCTGGAACATTGCCCGTCATTTTCCTATGATCCTTTTCTTCTTCTGTATAATATGTAGTTTATGTTCTATGTGCGCACACATTGTATATAAATCAAAAAAACTCTTCTATTAAAACCTCACCTGGGTAGCCTAGGTAAATCGCGTGCCGATGGTGGTGAAATAATATAATTTCTAATTAACTTTTTTGGGTCAATTTAACCGATTCTAGTTTCGCAAAAGAATGCGAGTTCCACAAAATAGTGTTTCCCAACATGTTTCATACAACTCAGAAGAAAAAAAGAATTTTATATGTTTAAAAACAATCCAGTAGTATGTAACGGTATGACAGGTCGTCAATTTCATAGCTTGTCAGGTCTAAATATCCTACTATGAAATGAACTTTACAAAACCAGTTGCGTACTATTTTACTTTTTGTAACTGGCTGTGAAAAGTAAAACGTTCCCTAACGTTGAAGGGTTTTGAAAAGTCTCACTTTACATGTCAAAATTAGAAAAAGTTCATTACACAGTAGGTTATGTAGACAATTGAATCGATGAGTTCGAAAACCGTACAAGTCCAAAATTTGACATTTTAAAGTAAGATAGCCATTTTGTTTAAAATTTGTCTCTTCATCGATTGAGCTTAAAAACCGTACTAGATACTTGGCCGTTTACGTCGCAGAGCTGATTGCTCCCGTGAAATGGGGAGAAAAACCGTACATGTCCGTGACTTGTACGGTTTTTCATCTCAACAACAAAATAGTGGTCAGTTGCTTGTTTACATGAACGGCGTTCACTTCGTGTGTATGTGCATTGTAATAAATAGTTTGATATTCGCGATTTTTCAAGTAAAATTATGTCATCCAGTGATAGTGAAGGAGTCAGTACATCTAGTAGTGGTAGCAGAAAAAGAAAAAGAAATGTCGCTAGCTGGAAACACAACAAAATAAAAACAGCACGTTTGCAAGGTCAGGCATATGTTTCTAAGAAGGGAAAACATGTTGATGCAAAGACTGTAGGACCTGCGTGTAGGTAAGTTAATTTTAATAAGTTTGACTTGAATTTCAAAATAGCTGTTTTATTTTTTAGTTGTACAAAAAAATGCATGCAACAGTTTACCGAGGAAGAAAAAAGAAACCTTTTATCTAATCTACTCAGCCGTACGTCGAAAAACGAGCAAGACACGTATTTACAAGGACTCATGGAAGCAAAACCAATCCAGAGACATCGCGTGAGAAGTGCGGAAAACAAACAAGAAAGAAAATCAAACTTTTCGTACTTCGTTTTGAAAGGCTCAAATCGAATTTCCGGATGCAAACAGGCATTTATAAGCCTTCATGCCATATCGCACTGGCAAGTTCAGCGCCTGAACACCCTATTTTTGGCAGCTAAATCACCAAAGGATCTTAGAGGCAGGCATAATAATAGACCTCGTGCTTTATGCGACGAATGGACTCAGAAAATTAAAGAGCATATTGAGGCGCTTCCGGTCAAAGCTTCACATTATTCCTCCAAAACCGTTCGTTATTTAGATGCATCTTTGGATGTAAAGAAAATGCATAGTCTTTTTGTCGGGAAATATCCAGAGTTGGAAAATTTAGTTAAATACGAATTCTATCTAAAATATTTCAACGAGAACTTCAATCTTAAGTTTGGGAGACCACAGGTTGATGTATGCTCGGAGTGCGAAAGACATGGAACGAGGCTCAAAGATGTTAGCCTTAACGATAACGCAAAGAGAGTGGTTGCAGCGGAACTAATGGTCCATAAAAGGCGGGCGAAGAAGTTTTATAATAAAATTAAAGAAGTGCAAACCCTGTGTACTGAACGACCAGAAGTGATGGGACTAGCTTTTGACTATATGCAAAACAAGCCACTACCGCACATACCTGTGCAGGAAATATTTTATTTTAGGCAGCTCTGGGTATTCGCATTCCAAATACACAACCTTAAGGAGAATACTGGTCATTTTTATACTTACCATGAAGGTCAAGGTCAGAAGGGACCTAATGAAGTTTGCACGTTCCTTAATGACTACATATTGAAACATATACCCCCTGAAATCACTGAACTGCATTTGTTTTCCGATGGATGTGCAGGGCAGAACCGAAACCAAACAATGGTTCGTTTCCTCTTAGCATTACAGGCAACCAAAAGATTCAACAAAATCTATCATTATTTTCCAATAAGAGGCCATTCGTTTTTGCCCTGCGATAGGGATTTTGGTTGTGTAAAACGGAATTTTAGAAAACATGATCGAATTTATATTCCAGAAGAATATGAGGATTTAATATTGACTTCCAGAAAAAAGCAACCATTTACTGTGAAACAAATCCGATACACTGATATTACTGATTTTAAAAACTGGTGGCCTGATTACTATAAAAAAACATGTAGCACTCGAGGTACCGGTTCCAAGAAAGAAACGTTTGCTGTCAAACTATAGGCAGTTCCTGTATGAAAGTTCAAATCCGGGATATGTTAAAACGTGGGAGTATATAGATGGTTTACACTCCGATACTTTTAAATTGCTAAAAGAGCATAAGAACAGCCCACCTCTGCCCAATATTAAGGCATATAAGGAACCTGTTCCGATTAATGAAAAAAAAATCGTGGACATCAAGAAGGTAATGACTTATACCCAAGGTAAAGTATTGGAATTCTATTACCACATCACATCATGGAAAACCACAAGTGCTGAAAATGATGATTAGATGATTAAGATGGCAGTTTTGATATGTATTTTTCCTCTGTTTTGAAGAAATATTAAAAAAATAAAAAAAATCATCTGTTTCTTTTTATATACAGGGTTGAGTTCAAGAACCGTACAAGTCCATCCCCCCTTTTTACCTGTCACTGATAGACTATTTTATTTTCCGAAAAACTACCATTAAAAACACATTGCAAACCACGAGATCTAAAACTTTTCTATGCATGCCGATAGTCTATGTCAAGTAGTTTCAACGTTAAAAGGTTTTTATTGATTTTCTCGGAACGCTGATTTTGGACATGTACGGTTTTCGAACTCACCGATTCAATTATGAAACTGACAAGCTATGAAAATTGAAAGTGACAAGATGTGACACCGTTTCAACCAACCCATGATACTAAGACCACAGAATTAACAACACCAGAAGCGAGAGTCGACCTTCCTGCCAATGCCAATGCCGATGAAATTGTACCAGAGGATAAACACTAAACACTGCATTTTATGCATTGATGAAGTGTCCATAAAATCAAATCTATTTTACAACATAAGCAGAGACGAAATTGTTGGTTTATGTCAAGTCAACAGTGATACAAAAGAATTTAGGCCAGCATGTAATGCTACTGTCTTAATGGCTAGAGGACTATATAACAACTGGAAGCAACCAATTGCATATTTCTTTTTATATTCGTGATTTCCGGCAAGACTTTTAAAAAATATGTTAGAAGAAGCCGTTGTGAAGCTGACACAAGTGGGACTACAAATACATGCTGTACTGAGCGATATGGGATCGAATTTTATTCAGTTGAAAGATCTTTTAGGCATTAATCCAGAATTTTTAATAGATAATCAAACCTTACTATTTATTTTTGATACACCCCATCTATTAAAGGCCACTCGAAATAACCTACTAAGGCACCAGTTTCATTTTCAAGGGAAAACGACAAGGTGGTTATATTTGCCAGTTTTATGAAAAAGATAAACAGCAAATGAATCGATTAGCACCAAAATTGGCAGATATTCATCTTAGCTCAAACAATTTCCAGAAAATGAAAGTGAAGCTAGCCACGCAGGTATTAATAAGCCACACTGTTTCTAGTGGTATGAACACTTATGTTGCACTGGGTGTACTACCAGCTGAGACTATGTCCACCGTAGAAGTAACAGAGAACTTCAACAACCTTTTTGATATGTTAAACTCCTCAGGTGGAGGTGCATATACCATATATCAAGGCGTCTTCACTGGTAATCAACAACAAAGGGATTTTCTACAAAATATGAAAAATCTTATCAGTGGAGTGTCAGTTGTCAACAAGAACGGACAATATGTCACATCGAAAGTTAAATTTTTAACTGGGTGGCTGACAACGATCACAGCAATTGAAAAGTTATGGAATCAGTTGCAGGTAGAAGGTAACTTCAAATTTCTAATGACTCGAAGAGTAAATCAAGATTGTTTTGAAAATTTTTTTGGTGGAATTCGTCAACAAAGTGGAAACTGTATTAATCCGACTCCAATACAGTTTGAAAGGGCCTTTAAAAAGCTTTTCTCTCAGCATTATCTGCATAGCGATGCTGCTAATTGCAGTGATGACTTTTCCCAAATTTTGACACAATTGAAAGATTTACAGTACAATGTGGAGGAAGCAGCCGTAGTGACTGAAGCAAATCAAATACAGTTACCTGAATTACCTGATTGTGATTATAGAACACAGACATTGCCAGAACAAAATGCATTTGTATATGTGTGTGGTTATTTAATAAGAAAATCTTTAACAGTGCATAATTGTGATATATGTGAACAATTAAGAAATGGATCTGAAGAGTTACACAGCAACACATTATATACATATTTTAAAAACTTTTCTGAATCAGCGTCTACATACGGGTCACTTTCTGTAGCGAACGAACTCTTTTTATACTACATTTATCAGTTAGAAACTATATTTGTTAGTAAATTTGAAGTTTTCTGTGAAGGAGCACATTTTAAAGAAATATTTTGTACTGATGATGACTGTTTCTTGTACATTTACCCATAACTGTTCGCAGTTTCCTCTTACATATTTAATTAAGGTATTTGTTAGGTTAAGACTTTTTTTTGACATGTCTGCTTGGCCCAGGCGTTCCAGTCAAAAATCAATAATCGATCGGACACTGGTGTCCGCCATGGCCCAGGTGGTAAAATTTATAATGGACACCGGTGTCCGCCTTGGCGCTTAACCTGTTAAATGTGCATCTTTTCATTATGTTTAAATTTGTTGCCTCGGGTACTGCCAAAAACATGGCTGAAAGTCACTGGAAATTGACCCAAAAACATCAAAGATGCCAAAAAAAGAGTCACGCTTTGTTACGATTTAAGACAAATTGCATGAATCTATCATTACTCCGTTTAGTTATGTATCCCTATTATTATCTCCCAGGCGGCATGGTGTCGTTATTATGACGTATTTATTTCGTCAGTTTTTAGGACATAAATACGTTAAAAGAACTACAAGACGTCACGTTTAAACGACGTCATTAACTGACGTTTAAATGCCGTCATTAACTGATTATTGTAATAATGCTATTAACTTATTGTAATAATGCTATATGCCACAAGTAAAAAAAAATAGTTAATGGTCTTTGAAGTTTTGAAAAAATATTTCTGAATTTTTTGAAAAATGTTTAAAAAATTCTAAAAATAGAAATTTGAAAAAAAAAATTTGAATTTTTTTTTTAATTTTTTCAAAAAATTTTGGAAAATTTTTTTAAAAAATTGCTTCTGGGTCTTGTTTCCAGGATATAAAATTCTATTCTAATTCTGTAGTTAAAAGAACTACAAGAGAGACGTCTAAATGACGAGAAAAAGTCACAACCAAATTTTTTGAATTTTTTTAAAAAAATTCAAAAAAATTTGCAAAATTTTTTGAAAAAATTCATAAAATTTATTCAAAATTTTTTGAAAAAATTCAAAAAATTTGGCTGTGATGCCCTTTACGTTTTAAATTTTGAATGTTTCAAACTTAACATAACATTAATTATTGTAGACAAATAAGAAATAAGTATAACGAAAGGGAGGAAAAATGATCGTCGATAATATGACGTCAAATTCATGACGTCCTAAGGATTAGTAACGTTAGATTAAAAAGGTACGTCTGAATGACGAGAAAAAAGTGACGTTTTAAAGACGACATAGAAATGACGTCATACGTTCGGCCTCATATTGGTCACTTGACGTCTTAGACCTAAAATCACCTTAAAAGAACGTAATAATGACGTCACCATGCTGCTTGGGCTATTTGTTGATATGTTGTACTAATACTAAATGTTAAGTACAAATATAATAATATAGCTTGAAACATAAAACTAGCTAAGATTTTACTACATAAGTCTTTTTCTACATAGATATACATATAGGTAGGTATTTTTCAAACATATATTATGTTTCTGATTATCTAAATATCCACTGCTGATTACATATACCTAGGTAAGTATATATATAAAAACATAAATATCAACACTTATTTACTTTTTATTACAACTGGTTGAGCCCTAATTTCCATATGATTATGTAAAAATAGCTGTAGACAGTTTATGATTTACAATAAACCAATAATAAATTTTATCATGTGTTCTTTCCTAGTCTTGTTTTTAAATGTACCGTCACTTTTCCGTTGGAACGTCTTTCCAGTATGTTTAAATTTGCCGCGTCGGGTACTACCAAAAACATGGCCGAAGGTCACCAGAAATTGCACCCCGTGCAGTTATAGAAAAGCAAAGGTCTAATGCAGTAATTACTAATTAATGTACTGGTTCTTTACAAACAATCCTACTAAGTGCCATTCCAGTTCAAGGATTATAGACGTGGATAGTCATTGATTCCAGTTCGTACCGTGGTAGACCTTTAACGGCAAAGTACCAGCTTCCAGCTCACCGACACCAGCTATTTGCCAGTGTTCGGGGTACAGGCCCTTTAATGAGCGGGAATATCATGTTGGTTGGGTTGTCTAGTTCTTTTTTGTACCTACCTACACAGGGCATTTAATAACTTGGGAGATTATTTTTAATTCATGATAATATATTATGCTAAAAGTAAACGCTTTACAAAAAATAAACCAGTGCTTTAATTTTTTGTAAAGCGTATATTTTGTATATAAAACAGTGCTTTAATAACCGAGAAAAATTAAAATATAAAATGTTTCTCAAGTTCGTAAACACCCTGTATACTTAAACAATGTCCAAAATAGTTATAACAGTCGAATCATAACGAAACTTTATAATAAAACCATGTTAAAAGCTTTCGTCTCCATACATTTTTATCACGGGGTGCCGTCATGCGCAAGTTTGTTCAAAACGCGTTTCCCAAGTGATCATATCTTGTACTCTTAGTATCATGGTTTCAACCTACCTGATTGTTTTTAAATGTATAAAATTTAGAGTTTTCTTCTCATAAAATATAAAATTAGTCAAAATTAGGAAAAATCTTGTATGAAACAAGTTGGCAAACACTATTTAGTGTAATTCTCATCCTTTTCCAAAAAGAAATCTGTTGCACAAAGTAGTACTTTTCCCAACTGGTTACATAAATAGCCATTACAAAACCAGTTGTGAAATATGTTACTTTTCGTAACTGGTTATGAAAAGTAAGACGTTTCCCTAACGTCAAGGGATTTTGAAGTGTCTCTTTACACGTCAAAATTAGAAAAAAATAATTCAATTACCTTTTAAAGCCGCACAATTCTGTCCAGAAGAAGCTTCAAGTTTTTAATGCTCGTTCTTAATACTCAGAATGTTTTTTTTTAATTTAAGATTTGTTTTTTTGATTTATTTATTTTTTCCGTCGTATATTTTGTATGTAAATGTGCATACAACATACAACTTATTATTTTTTTGATGTATTTTTATTATACGAATAAATATTTATCTAAAAATCAGCTTGTAAAACAAATGATAAATTTTCTACATTTTGTGGTATGGAAAACGTAGAAAATAGGTTGGTGAAAAAAATACATATTCTACGCGTAGAACATATAACTTTCAAACATTTCAGCTAGGCGATTAGTCAGCATGAGGCATATAAAAAGGCTCCCTAGCTACGGCCGACTTTCAGAAAAATTCTAAGCAATTTTTTGCTGGGAAAATTGAATTTGACGTAATTTTCAGGCTTCTAATTAACATATTTTGGTGCTTCAAATAAAACAAAACATTATGAAACAATTTGTATCCATCATTTATAATCACTCAGAAATCATACAGCTTTTACAAATAAATTTCTACAAGATCATTGTTACGTAGGACAAATGGTTCATATAACTTCCTCTGTAGTAAAAATATATCGGATTAAGGCGCAACCACCCAATTGTCATAAAGATTAGCTGGAATGAATGGTACCAAATGTTGAACAATTATATAAAAAACCTTGGGTTGGACAGCAAAAAAAAAATAAGTGCACGAAAAATACAGAGTGATTACTATTGGCAAACATCTGGTGGTGAATACAAAATAAATTAGTTAAAATTACTTAGATTACCAAGAGTTTTCATATAATTTATAATATACATTTGGCAGTGTCATAAAATAATGCGAAGATTAGCGTTGCTAATAAACACGTTCTTAAAATAAAAATAAAAAAAGTTGTAACATATATATATATATATATATATATATATATATATATATATATATATATATATATATATATATATATATATATATATATATATATATATATATATATATAAGTATATGTATATATATCATACATACAAGTAAACACACGGATCTAAAAACTGATTAGACTAAGTTCTATTTTAGCCTACAGTGTAACTCTTTATTGCCCTTCTTTTATATACTCTTGTCAAGTTGGTGCAATCATTATACAATAACGATTGCATGCCAACTGAATTACATATTATTTTATTTATTTTTAAGGCTTCCATTAACTGGAAGGGGTGGGTTTTGCTACTTTCAAAAAACTTTTTGTACAATTACTTAGTAAAAAAAAATGAAACATGTTTGTTATCAGAGACAAACTTAAACTAAATTTATATCTATATCTTTACACAAAATGGACATTTTTTACAAATCGAAGGGGATACGTAATAAGTTAGAATTGTCAGGTACCGCGGGTCACACAGTTCTCACGGTCACTGAAAAGTTCCTGGCAAAGGTCACGAGGTAGCTTGTGGATGGTAATGAGTCCTCTTGTTTAATTACAATGAATGGTGGTTTAACAACGGTACAATGGGGCAATTGTTGCTTAAGACACACTTTTAACAATTACTTAACTGAGTTTATGTCCACAAAGTAGCTCGAGACTTCGCACTGTGATAGTCCACCACAAATTGTTCACAGGGTAGACGGCCCCCTGCCTATTATGCATCATCTTCTTCTTCATCTACACCGTCATCGCCCTCTACGTCTTCGTCATCTTCTACAACAATAGTAAGACAATTAAAATTTGTTTTAGGCTTTCCTAATTTTTGTATATAGTCGCGACAATCCTTAAGAACAGCTCATATTTTGAATTTTTTTTGAAAATTTTGTTTTTCTATCTATTATCTACTATCTATAATTTTGTTTTTCTAATCCGAAATCTTTTGGAGCAGAGAACCAATTATTTATATTGTTTAAACAATATCTATATTAATATAAAAAATTCAGTTTACTATTATTTTTTCCTAAAAAATTCACTTTTGTCTATTTTTTCCTAAAAAAATCACTTTTGTCTCTATTTTTTCCTAAAAAAAGTTCTGTTATAAAAATTAGATGTTAAAAGAAAGATTTAGCAATAATTCAACATTATATTTTTGTACTAATTAAGTAATTAGTACATGGGAATTGTATCCAAAACAAGAGGTGTTGCCAATTAAAATGATAAAATACATTTTAATTCTTCCTAATTTTGTATAAATAGTCGTGACAATTCCTCAAAAGTCCTCAAGAAGATCTCAGAAGAAGAGATTTTGATGATTTTTTTATGAAAGAGTTCAGGAGTTCAGAACAAAAAAACAATAGTTCATAAAATTAACAAAAGTTATTAAATTTTTTTTTAAATTTTCTTCTATGCAATTATGCAAGCGATTGAAGTGAGTTCGATCGAATCTAAAAAAAAAGGGTCTATCGCGATAAATGTGATTTTTATTGTACATTATAGAATTGAAAATGCGCCATTTTTATTAAAAGAAATTTCGAAGGAGTTCAAAGGGCTTCTGATGAGAGTTCAGAATGGCGAACGAAGAGTTCGTGCAAATCCCGAAAGAAAAAAATGTCTATCGCAATTAATGCGATTTTTATTGCAAAATTCAATATCGAAAAATGGAAGATTTTTTCAAAACGAAATTTCGAGGGTGTTCAAAAGGCTTTTGAACACCCTTTTTGAGAGTTCAGAATGGCGTACGAGGAGTTCGTGCGAATCCCGAAAGAAAAAGTTTCTGCCGCGATAAATGCAATTTCATTATATTTTTGCACTAGTTAGTACGCTGGCGGCCATTTAAAAGTGCACGATTTTTTTTGATATTGTAATGTGATATTTTATATTTCATTTTGACACTTATTTGATACTTCAAACAAATGTCAGTAATTAACTCCGTAATTTACAAACCACTATTTAAGTTTTAAAATGCCGCGGTTAACTGAACCTGAAAAAAATGCGAGCTGTTACATTGCTTGAAAATGAATGGTCATTACAGGCATTTGCAGATGAGCTAAATGTGAGTAAGAGTTGTATATCCAAACTCAAACAAAAATGGAATGCAGTAGGAAACGTTCGCTACTTCCACGGCGGAGGGCGTCGTAAAATCAGCACTGTGGAGCAAGACAATCTCTTCCTAGACCATTTTAGAACGAATCCCTTTGAAACAGCAGTGACGGCCTGTTTCGAAACGGAGTTTCCTGGATCTGTGAGGTCTGCAAGGCGGCGAGTGAAGGGTTCAGAGTTACGAAATTATGCGGCAGCAAAGAAGGTATTTTTGGAGCCAAGGCATAAAGAACAACGTCTTAATTTTGCGAACCAGTTTGTCGGTAGACCCGACGACTTTTGGAATAATGTCATATTTTCCGACGAAAAGGTCTTTCAGTCATGTCATGATAGTTCCATCCGCGTCTACCGGCCTAAGAATTCGAGGTATGAAGAGAGGTTTTATATTAAACCTACCGACCGGAGTGGACGTCTTTCCATCAATGTTTGGGTACGGATAAGTTCCCTAGGTCCCGGTGTTTGCTGGAGGATAGGAGAGCGCCTTGCCGGACAGAGTTACATACGCATATTGGACAATATTATGCCGTCACTATGTTGTATCCTCAGAATTTTATTTTCTAACAAGATAATTGCTCAATTCATACATCAAGAATTGTAACTAACTGGATTAATGAACACAACATAAACGTGCTACCTTGGCCCTCAAAGTCGCCCGACCTAAACCCAATTGAAAAATGCATGGTCGATGATTGTTAAGAATATTTATAATAGATCTGGTAATAGACATTTCCGCCCAGCAAATGCTAAAGAGTTGTGGGGAGCAATTGAAAATGTTTGGGACAATATCAACGTAGATTACACGAGGACACTTGTTTCATCAATGATACGTCGATTGCAAGGTGTAATAGACTCAAGTGGCGCCTGGACGAAATATTAATTTTATACAGACCTACTCGCTTGGACTTTTGTAGTTTTAAGTTACTTAATTTTTATAATTTAGTTTATTTTGAACATTTTTTGGACGTTCTTTGTTAATTTGGAATTTTTTTGGTAAATATACACTTTTTAATTTTGATAAGTAATAATTAGACAATTGTGAATGTCATAATGACACATCACATGAACCTCAAATTTGAAAGTCAGTTTTACAAAGATCAAATATAACGAAATCTGATATAAGAATCGTGCACTTTCAAATGGCCGCCAGAGTACATGGAAATCGTATCCAAAAGAGATGTTGCCAATTGAAATTTATTTTATGGCTTCCTAATTTTTGTATAAATAGTCGCGACATTTCCTCAGAAACCCTGATTCAGATTTTGAGATTTTTTTTAAATTTTGTTTTTTTTATACAATTTATAACCAGAAATCCTTTGGAGCAAAGAAGGAATTTTTTATATTTTTTAAAACAATATCTATGATAATATAAAAAATTCAGTTTGGTCTCTTATTTTCTCCTAAAAAAATCTATTTGTCTATTTTTTCCCAAAAAATTCTCCATTATAAAAAGTAGATGTTAAAAGAAAGTTTTGAACAATCATTCAACATTGTATTTTTGTACTAGTTAGTACATGAAAATCGTAACCAAAAAAGAGGCGTTGGCGATTAAAATTTATTTTATGACTTCTTAATTTTTGTATAAATAGTACAAGTCCTCAAGAAGAGCTCAGATTTTAATGATTTTTTTTCAAATTTTGTTTTTTTTATACAATTTATAATCAGAAATCTTTTGGACCAGAGAAGGAATTTTTTATATTGCTTAAAACAATATCTAGGATAATATAAAAAATTCAGTTTGGTCTCTTATTTTTTCCAAAAAAATTCACTTTTGTCTATTTTTTCCTAAAAAATTCTTCATATATTAATTTCAGTATAAAAAGTAGATGTTAAAAGAAAGTTTTGAACAATAATTCAACATTACATTTTTGTACTAGTACTCTGCCGGTCAAAAAAAACGAGCCACTAAAATTGTTATCGTGTAATCAAAGTTTATTTGATAACAGTTATAGAATTTATGACATCGATTTATTATTTAATGTCAGTGTAAATTTTTGCCTTTTTTCAAATACCTACTTTACTTAAGTGAAAATATCTAAATATCATGCCACCCCATTACCATAGAGGCGAAAAATGGAAATGGTGGCTTTGCTCGAAAATGGGTATTCGATTCGATAGGCAAGTTTAAACATTGCTTCAAGGACGGCAAGAATTATAAGGAGTTTAAGACTGGAAAACGGAGTGGAAAGAGAAAGTGGCTGCCTTTGGGTAACAACTGCACAGCAGGATGTTTTGCTTGTGGATCACACGAAACGATCCTTTTGATAGATACTGCTAGGATTGCAAAGGCTACAGTGGTTTCCAGCTTCGAATAGGACCACTCCAAGAAGAATCAACGAGTCGGAATTGAAGAACTATTCCGCTGCAAAAAAGTTTTTACTTAGGGGGGGGGGGGACCGTCATAAAGATGCACGCATCGAATTTTAATTTGAGACAACCGGAAGAGTTCTGAAATAATGTAATTTTTAGTGGCGAAAAATCGTTTCAATCATGCCATGATGGCCGTATAAAAGTGTACCGAGAACCGGAAGTAGAAAAGACCAACGAATTCACGGTATAATAAGAATTTTAGCAGATCCGTTAACAGAAGTGGAAGATTTGCAATAAACGTTTGGGCTTGGATAAGCCATGCCGGATCAGGTATATGTTGGAGAATTGGCGAAAGATTCAACCAATTTGCTTACAGGCGGATTCTTGAAAATATTATGTTGCCTTCAGTAAATTTAATGTATGGCGAAAATTTTGTATTCCAACACGATAACTGCTCTGTCCACACAGCCCATACAATAAGAACTTGTTTAGCGGAAAACAATGTCACCACCCTAGAGCGGCCTGCTTATACCCCAGATCTTAATCCCATAGAAATGCTTGGGGGACTTGTGAAGAAAATTTATAATAGGAACTTTCGTCCTCAGAACGCAGAAGAACTATGGGTCGCTATAGAGGAGGCATGGGAAGAAGTAGTTCCGCAAGATTTGTCTAACGCTATCGGCTTCAATTCCTCGAAGGCTAAATGCAGTAATTGAAAACAGTGGTGCAATGACTAAATTTTAAGCCAACATAATTATTTTTTTCTTGTTTATAATACTTGTTTTTGATTTTGAGTTGTTAATTATTGTGTTATATTAACCTTATTATAGGTAATAACTTTTTTGGTTTCTTTAAAATTCCAATAATATTAACCTTATTATACTGATTTTATTTATTACTCTATATTATATTATAATTAATTGCACTGCTTGTGGGTTTAAATACAATAACATTAAATTCACAACATAATAAATTTCTACGTGCGGTTTCAATCGCACATAATTTACATCAAGTTGGAAACTAAGTAGTCAGTATTCAGATTAACTCTCAAGTGGAGCCCAATTTACTATACTAGATTTCGGGGGGGAAATGCTATAAGACATGGCTGTTTTTTTTTCACCGGCTGTGAACACGGAAATCGTATCCAAAAAAGAGTTGCCTTGCATCAAATGGGGGAGTTCTGATTTTTTTTATATGCTGTATGTGATGAAGTTGTAATGACAAGCCCTCTGGATCATTGTTACATATTTTCGGGTTTTTTTCAGTTTTTTAAATTTTTACCGCTAAGGATACTGGATATGAGTTACAGCAAAAGTCACAATGTACACTTTTTACACTTGTACACAATGTACAATGTACACTTATCATTTGGTCTCGATAGATCAAATACTTTCTAAGATCAGCTGTCAAAGATTTGCAAAATTTCCCCCCAAAAAAGGGAATTTTAGTTTCTTTTCGTCAATGTTGACCACTAAGGACCCATTTTAAGGCAAAAGTCAAATACAGTAGCCTCTCGATATAGTGAACATACTGTATAGTGAAGTACTCTAAATAGTGAACACATGTATTCTGTAGAGTAAACAAATTCACTCTCGAAGTAGTGAATGCAATAAGTAGCTTGTTTACTTTTTTACTAAACAGTGAATACGTGGTTTCTAAATAAAAGAGAAAAATCTTCTTGGCTGGGTAAATGATCGAAGAGAAGGCAAAGTTGCTTCACAGCGAATACAAGAATATCCTTCATTTAATGCAAGCAGCGCCAGCGGTTGGCTGCAAAAGTATAAAAAGCGTGCTCGAAGCATGCTGTAGTTGTTGCTGAAGAACATTTAAAGATTTTTTTACAATTAGGGGCCCCTCGATTCTGCAAAGCGACAACGGGCGTGAATTCGCCAATAAGGTAGTAGCAGAGCTGAAAATATTATGGACCCGACTATTCATCGTTCATGGAAGACCTCGCCATCCCCAAAGCCAAGGAAGCATCGAACGTTCTAATCAAGATGTAAAACACATTCTACGATCGTGGATGACCGACAACAAATCTACTAATTGGTCACTTGGATGCTACTATGCCCAATGGCAAAAAAATAATGTATTGCACCGAGTTATAGGTCGGACACCTTATAAGGCAGTTTTTGGTAATGAACCAAAATGCGGTCTGAAGTCTCACATCATTTCAACTAGAACAGAGAAGATAGAAAAGCTAGATATTGAAATAGAACCTTCCAGAGAATATGAGTTTGATGTAATGGAGCAGCATGTTATGGATGAAAATATATGTGAAGAGACACTTACGGAGGACGTTCAAGCAACAGAGGAGTCATGTACTGAACCAGAAGAGAGCGAAATGCAAGTAGATGAAGGCACAAAACACATCCAAGTCAGTACAGTTGATAACAGTGATGACAACGTTGAATGCGAACTTCTTACACTGCAACTAAAAAATTATGTAATTTGCAGTGTGCCAGAACGCAGTTACTAACCCATGCCATGCTTGCGAAAAATGTAATACAGTCATACATCTGTCATGTGCAGATGATGGAAAGTTGTGCAATTTATGTACCACACAGCAAATAATAAAATTTCAACGGGAAAGATGCTATGAAGGCCAGAAACGTCAGGCCGAAGATATGACGGCAGTTTCAAAAAAACAATTGCCTGCTATAGGTATAGGTGATTGTGTTTTAGTTAATATTGATCAAGTAGATCGCAGTCCAGGAGATCCACCCAATCTTCTTACAGCTGTTACTGATATGCGAAATGGTGTTTATCAGGTTGGGACTGCTAACGGAATCATAAAGTCTTGGTTCAACGGGGCAGATCTGAAATAGGCCACCGGTAAATTTATTACAAGTAACCAGGTCAACAAAACTAAATTCCTTTCTATTAGACATGCTGTTTCCCAAGAGTCGTTATTCCATATGTGAAATGCTCCTGTCAACCATCCAAAAAACAGTGTAATACCAATAGATGCCTGCGTCTTAAAGGAAAAGTGTAATGCAATTCACGGTGCCATAAAAGTGGACCATGTTCTAACAAATAGCTTTGATTTTTCTCATTATAAATATTTTTGTCTTCTCTACTGGGATAGGGATTGAAGATCATTTTGTTATAGAGTTGATTTTCACAAAAACTTTGTAATTTATTTTGTAACAAAGAACATAAAACAAGTTGTTTGCCTTTTAGTGATTCCCCTGTGTGCAATATTGTGATCTACCTGTTTTTGCCAGGCGTTTCATGAACCTTCGATATCTGCATAGCGGCAAATTGTGTTCGGAGACATAATACACGATCTGCCGAATATGGTTAGGCATTTCATGAAGAGAAACGTCAAATCACGAGCTCGTGGACGTTTACACAATACGTCGACGTTTCATGATCTGCCTAGGATTTTCATGAAGTGACGGGTTTCGCCATGTGACCTCGACATATACAAACCCTCCTAATATTTGCTTACTTACCTCAACAACTTTTAATAGTTACACCTCAGGAACTATAAACTATAAGGTCTACATAAACCAAATTAGTCTGGTTTTGTTGCATATTTAGTGTACTTTAATAACGTATATTATGATGACTTTTGCCGTAAAATGGGTCTTTAGTGGTCAACATTGACAAAAACTTTTTTTTAAAAAACCAAAAGATCCTTTTTTCGGAAATTCTTTCTATCTGTATTTTAGAAACTATTTGTGCTACCGAGACCCAAATTGTTTTCATTTTGTTGTAAGTTTAATCTACTTAAAAAGATAAAAAGTGTACATGGTGACTTTTGCCGTAACACAGGTCCTTGGTGGTAAGAATTGACACTGAAAAAAGTCCTTGTCCAAGTCTTGGAGCTTGCTTCTGATTATAAATAATATGAAAAAACAAAATTTAAAAAAAAAATTCATCAAAATCGAAGCTTTTCTCGAGGGGTGTAATTTTATCGGTCATCAGTTTAATGTGGTTTTGATTATTTGTTCTCAGAATGATAGATCTGTCATCAACTTGTTAACGGCAAACTATTCCAAAACGATTATCTATACATGTATGTACCCTCACCCGAAAACGTAATTAGTCATCAAATAAGTAGATTCGAATGATAGATTATTATCAACTTGTTATATAAATACCCTAGAGTCCTAGAGGATAGCCTGGGTACTAAAAATGATTTTTAGTTCACCTCTATAAAGTTAGCACTACCACATGCGAGATGAAAGGTGGCATAATGTGATTAATTTGTCGCTATTTTGTCGTGATTTTGTCTTGCAAAAAAAAATTTGTCGTGAAATTATTTTTTTTAAAACCAATGGTAGTGCTAACTTTATATTAAGTTGGCACTACCACCTCTGGAAAACGGTATTCCAATGATCGGACAAATGTCGCATCTGGTGTATAATTTGTTGATTTTTTGTCGTGATTTTGCCGTGCAAAAAAATTTTGTCGCAAATTATTTTTTCCTTAAATCGATGATAGTGCTAATTTGGTATCAAGTTAGCACTACCAACCATCTTCTGATATTCTGATGAAAGTCTCGTCTCGCGCATAATTTGTCGTGATTTTGTCGTGCAAAAAAAAATTGTCGCGAAATTATTTTTTTTAAAAACCAATGGTAGTGCTTTGGAGGTTTGGTAGTGCTTTGGAGTGGAGGTTTTTAGTTCAAGTGCGGCTTGAGATGGTTCTTGTGAAAAGGACTCAGCTCAACGTGCGCCCGAAAGGCGGTGGCTGACATAAAAAAACCAAATCTGACATTTGCATATAAAGAAATGACAACTCACAGAGTGTTGGCATCAAGTAGTAACTTGTGCTAACGTGCTAGCCAGACAGAGAACTGCACGTGAACTATAGTAACTATAATAACTAATTAATGTCATAAAAATAAAATAACTTTCCAATCATGTCGACAGGTTAGGCAAACTTTTGGAATTGTTTTAATAGGAAAAAGAACATATTGCACTGTTATGCCTGCATACATCTATCCAAGAAAAGGTAGCGGATTCTTTGAAAATAAGTGTAAGGAGCGTTTCTCATAATTAATGAGCAAAAAATGGACTTCTAAATACTCCAACGCAAATGAAAGGTGCATACAAATAAAACAATAATGTGCCAACAAATAAAACCAGAAATGTGCATGGCAATGTCAAAGCAGGAATGTGATAATACATCAAATGAAGGAATATTGAAGGTTAGATTATTGCAACATACCTTCCCCTTCTATTTCCTCATCTTCACCTTCTGGTAGCTCTTCTTCCCCCGTGTCTTCTTCTTCCTCTACACCCTCTTCTTCTTCCTCATCCAAATCTTCTCCTTCAGAATTTGCTCCATTCTCTTCCTTTTTAGCCTTTTTTGGTTCATCCGTTTTATCCTGAAATAAAAATTTCAATGAGGCATAAAAAACCGAGCTTTGATTGATATTTTTATTTATTCACTTTGATAGGTATATCCTGTAGATTATATTATATAATGTAAAATTAAAATGTGTTTTACTTCTGACATGGTAAATATAAATATCAAAGAACTTAACAACTAATAAATATATTCCAGGGTGAAATATAGGAATGTATTCTACAAACTTTCGAAAAAAATTATTATTACATATAAGGTCAAACTAATTATTTCACTTTCACCCAAGCAAGCGATTTCAGTGTCACTCTGTCTTCAAATGCTTATGTATGTTATATAATATAGTCCGATGTTTTCTAGGAAAAGTAGTTGTTTTAACATAATTCTTACGAACCCCAGAAGAGGTAAATTTCAGTACAATTTTTCCATATGCGATAGTGTGGCCGTCATATTTCATTAATTTTTACGCTAGGGCTTCGAACAAAACACCGTTGGGCTCAGTTACTCAAGGACATGATAAATAATCACAATAAGAGCACTTGTTCAATTTTAGGACAACAAATCTGCCATATACAGTTCGTACAACATGTATGTATAGTTGAACGACCGGCAACCCTGACCTACACAATGTTTTTCATTGGCGTAGACATTTTTTTTCTTAGGGGGGTGAAAGTAGAAGGTTTTTATATGCATATTTTCAACACCACAGCTGATATTGAATGCAGGTTTCCACACCACTCATGAAGTATTGCTTTCAGCGCGTTACAATTTTTTAGTGGGTGGTTCGCCAGTAGCCATATTTTCCACAAGTAACAAAAATAAATATCTACAAAACAGCTAAGTAGTCGAGAAAAATAAACTTTAAAACGGAAAAATAAAATAAATATACTTGCGATTGAAATACAATCATATTTATTGTGTAAGTAGGTATCTACCTAATCTACCAAATCGTTAACACTCAACAAAGACAAAGATTATTAACAGACAAGCTTTGACAAAGATCAGAGCTTGTTTGTTAATAGGTACCTACATAACTAAACCGAGACTAAATTCAACACATTTTTAAAAATCATTACAAATGCAATACATACCTGCCTACCAGCTTCTCATCGCAAAGCGGTTTCCAATACACACACTTTTTACAGCCAATCAAAATTAGAAACTGACCTTGAGGTATTTTACAGTCATTGAAAATTTTCCTTTCTTTTGTGGCTAGGTAGGTACAGGGTAAGTCTCTTAAGATTGACACCCCCCTTATTTCACTTATCCTTTGCCGATTTAACTCATTCAAAAAAGGAGTGGACGCGGTTTTTGATGAATTTTTATAATCTGAGCACGGATATTAAAAATCTCGTAAGATATACAGCGTGCAAAATAAAACATGATTTTTTTAAATGGAACACCCCGTATATTTTTGTACCAAAATAATGTCCTTAATTTTCTGAATAAAAAAATATCTAATTGTTATATAATCACTCCACCTGTTAGTGAGATATTACTAAAAACTTATCACATTACGGGTGTCAATTATAAAACAAAAAACATATCAAGATACCTCTGGAAACAATGCCATTTATTGAGATAATAAATAAATAATATATAGGTGACAATAACAGTAACGAGTAATAACAATAAATAAGCCTAATAAAAACAAATAAAAGACAATATTAATACAGTAACACAATAGAGTAACACAATTTTATTTATTTACACGTAACGTAATTAAATATTTTCACACATTTGGCATCGCTTTATAAAATTGCTTCTCACCCTTTGAAATATATCACCATTTTGGTTTAATTCCGCAATTTTTACACGTATGCATTCTTTTAACTCATTCATATTATTAAAAACCCCAGTTTCGTATATATCTTGTTTTATCGTACTTAAGAGAAAAAAATCCATAGGTGTTAAGTCCGGACTTTTAGCGGGCCAATGTTATAACACCGTGCCTTCCTATCCAAATAGGATATTTTCTGTTTAGGTATTCCGTGACGTTCCTTGCAGAGTGTGGTGGTGCTCCATCCTGCTGCCAAATAACAGATCTGTTGTCCACTAAATTAATATTATCTAAATAATTTTCAACTGGATGTTGAAGAATACCCACATAACCTTGTGCATTTAAGGGCCCATTTATAAATACAGGGCCTACAATAGCATCCTTGCGGATGCCACACCACACGTTTACAGTTTGGTATCCTTGTTTTTTTTATTTTTTTTTTACAATATGTGGATTTTCCGCTGCCCAGTAATGTGCATTTTTTCTGTTAAAAATTCCCGCAGTAGAAAAACTGCTTTCGTCAGTCCAAAAGACATGACTTAGAAACTCATCATCTTCCTCTATTCTATCAAGTATGTCTCTGCAGAAGGTTCACCTGTCTTGAAGGTTGGTGTCTTCTAAATATTGAACGGGCAAAATACTATATGGTTTAAAATTATGGCGATGTAATATTTTTATCACACTTCTTTGTGATATATCCAATTCCATTGCTGCGGCATAGGATGATTTGGATGGATTTTCAGCAAAATATAATAACGCGTTGAGTTCTGTGTCTTCTCCTGTTTTTGTTCTTCGCCTTTCCCTTTTCTTGCCTCTCAGAGATTCGGTATTCCTAAACTTTGCATAAATGTTTTTAAAACTATTTTTGGAAGGAGGTAGCCTTTCTCGAAATAACCTAACATACTCCCTCCGAGCAAGAGACTTATTCTTGTTGCACTGAATATAAATTTCAAGTAACTCTTTTCGCTCTTCCAATGAATATACCATTTTCAAAATAACTTGCTTCTTTACGAACACTACGTATTTTTTACGCTAATATCTAAGAGAGTGAACTACTATCTCACAAAAAAACTGGATGACATCTGTCAACAAATAAACAATGCAAATATGCATTGTTTCCAGAGGTATCTTGATGTTCTTATTTTATAATTGACACCCGTAATGTGATAAGTTTTTAGTAATATCTCACGAACAGGTGAGTGATTATATAACAATTACACATTTTTGGATTCAGAAAATTAAGGACATTATTTTGGTCTAAAATATACGGGGTGTTCCATTTAAAAAAATCATGTTTTATTTTCCACCCTGTATATCTTAGGAGATTTTTAATCAGATTATAAAAATTCATAAAAAACCGCGTCCACTCCTTTTTTGAATGAGTTAAATCGGCAAAGGATAAGTGAGATAAGGGGGTGTCAATCTTAAGAGACTTACCCGGTACACGGTTATAATTTTATAAACAGTCTAGAGAACTTTTAATTTTGCCCACTGATGTAAATTATTAATTTGTGATCTAGGTACCTACATAAAAATAAAGTCAATGGACAATAGGTACCTACTTATGTAATAAACCAGAGAGCGTTTTCAGTTTTGTAAATCCCAATAAAAAACCTAACTTATATCGTTGCATTTAGCATTTATAACCTAGCGGCCTCAAGCACTGGAATATTTTTTGGATAAAATTATTTGAGAAATGTCTTAAGTGGAGGATGTAATAGGTACCTACCTACCTCAGTACACGTCAGTAGCTACTTCGAGCAGCCCATAAATCAACTTTTTTTTTGTTAAAGTCGGCTCTGCTCTAACACCCACTATCCATTTTTGCCGTCAAATAATATTTTCCTTAAATTTTTTTAACATGCCTATCCTATCTTGTAAATAAAGCGAGGTCTGGTGGAAATCTACGTTTTTCAGGTTTCATACGAAACAACAAACATGTTTGCTAACCGCCATACTCTTTTAATTCAACTCTCGTAGCGATGTATACCTACATAGGTAGGTATATAAATAATATATTAGCAATTCCCGCGAACACGCCACTGTAAGATATGCGAACCTGATCCTATTCGATCCGAGAATCCGATCCCGATCCGAGAGATACGATTCCAATAAGTTAAAAAGAGATATACTGCTCGAATATTCGTTATTGGAAAGGGCGTGGATCGGCGTTGCCACTTTTAACTATAAAAATAGATGTTTACGTAATTGTCATATTTAAAGTAGACGAAAATAAATGTAAAAACGTAACATCTTGGCCTATAATATATTATTGTGTGCACAATTATTATTTAATAACATTCATAAATAATATATACAACTTTAATATAGTATTGTGGAATTTGATAGTTTAATTGAATACTGAGAAAATTGAGAATTACATGTGGCAACTGCGCTGTATCTTATACGGGGTCAGTTAACTATACATACATATTGAATGAACTGTAGAGGTACACAATTCCCAAGTTTTTTTGTCGGTCAGACCTTTTGCAGGAAAGAAGTACATAGTGACTGGACTATTAACAGAAACCGAAAAATGGTGATCAATTGCTAAATTTTAAGAACTGGTCGATGGGTATGGTAGCTGGAGAGTATGATAGTAAAGCTGGAATTATAAAAATAAAGAGACGCTGAAATATGTATGGATATGCAGAAGTATGTGAACCATTATATTTTTTGGAATTCAATGGTTTTTTTTATGCAAAAAACTTTCAGTCGCTAGAAAATACGGTAGCGGTAGCAAAGTATTTTCTTGTATAGAGACACGCAATGTCCTGCTGAGAATAGCTTTTTTGTGAACTCTATTTTTTTATTTTAATTTTATATGTACCTCAAATTCGTGAAATGTGTAAAATTAAAATGTTACCGGCATCAAAATTTTTCTATGAAATCAATGATTTTTTATTTTGTTAATTATAATTGGTTAATTGCACAACCCTGGTTTAATGTTATAATGGTAACGGTTAATGAGTAATATATTACTCCTTACCCTAGAGCGTTTAAGAGAGTATAGGTAGTGTCCAGTCTTTAGGCGATTGTGGATAACCACGTCAGTGTTAGTTCCAACATCAAAGGTTAAAGCACCCTTCAGTATTTTGATACATACACTGAGCTCGTAAAGTTTGGAATAAATTCAATTAATCGTTTTTGAAGGATTTTCACAGGAAATCCTCGGACACGTCAACCTTATTTTATAAAATGTCACTTTTTTCAGCCATCGATTTTTTTTTTGTTTTGTTCGTTTTTGAGCTATGACGTCAGCGACAATTTTTTTAAATGACAACCCATATTTTTTTTTACGGATTTCGATAGAGCACATTTTTCTGAGTGCGAATATGTCAAAAACATAGTACCTTTAACGTTAAAGTTTTCGAGATATTCGGTTGCAAAGTTTATAAAATGTACCATGGCACCATGCATAAGCTATCGGGCGGGTCAAGATTTTTAATAGCTTATTGATTCTAATAGCTTATTACATTTTAAAAGATTAAGGAGTAATATTATTTATTTTGGTAGCTTATCGAACATTTTGAAAGATTTGGGAGTAATCTGTTTAATTTTTTAACAACAATTTAAACAAATAAAAAAATATTTTAACAAATAAATGATAAATAATTAAAGTAAAAAATAAAATCAGAGTAAATTTTCAAAGTGACCTCCATTCACTTCCTGGCAATATCCCATCCGCCACTGAAACTCCTGCAGAACCTTACCAACAGTATCGGGTTGAATGGTTCGAATTTCATTGCGAATTCTGTCCTTTAATTCTTCGATGGTATTTGGTCTATTGAAATAGACTTTGCTCTTTAAATAGCCCCATAAAAAGTAGTCTAGGGGAGTGAGATCTGGAGATCTAGGGGGCCATTCGAGAGTTCCCCTGCGACCAATCCAATGGTTAGGAAATACATGGTTTAAATAATCGCGAACGATCACTGCAAAATGGGGTGGTGCACCGTCTTGTTGGTACCATATCGTGTGATGGGGCAGATCTGGATCTACGTCATTTGGGTAAAGTACCGCAAGTGCAGGGACTAAGTCGTCTCTTAAAAATTCTAAATATATTTCACCTGTTAATACGCCTTCAAAGAAAAATGGGCCCAAAATACGATTACCTACAATACCAGCCCAAACGTTAACTTTTTGTGGAAACTGACTACGAGTTTCCATTTTCCAGTGACCAATATCTACAGTTTTGCCGGTTAACTGTGCCGTCGAGATAAAAGGTAGCCTCATCAGAAAAAACAATATTGCGTAAAAATCCGTCGTCATCAATCAGGCGTTGCAACATGGTTTGGCAAAACTGTAACCTACGGTCAGGATCATCTTCGTTTAACTCTTGGACCAAAACCACTTTATACGGATGCCATTTGTTCAATTTCAAATATTTCAAGACGGAGCTTTGAACTATTCCGTTGTTTGCCGCCACTTGGCGGGTGGGTAAATGGGGATTTTCTTGAAGCTCTAGTAGAACATTCAATTTAACATCTTGTTGCACTGGTGGACGACCCGTTCTAGGGCGATCTCTCGTATGACCCACTTCTAAAAACTTTTGTTCTATTTTGCTAACGGTGGACTGTGTAATTGGTTCTCTGTTTGGATATTTGTTGTTAAATAAGCGGCAAACTTCTACTTGTGTGCGAGCTCTGTCCCCGTAACCGATCATCATCAAAATTTCGATTCTTTCCCTTTCACTCAAACGACGGACCATTTTTAAATAAAATGAATTATGATGGAATAATGATTAATCAACTTACTTAATGATATTATTCAACTGATTAAAACACAAACTTGCGAGGAAAAACTTCAAAATTGTGACAGCTGTCAAAACTGTTGTTTTTCCTGCGCTTTCTTGATAAATGATTAGCATTTGGTCATCGCTTGTATAATTCATTCTTAAAACTTTGCAACCGAATATCTCGAACACTTTAATGTTAAAGGTACTATGTTTTTGACATATTCGCACTCAGAAAAATGTGCTCTATCGAAATCCGTGAAAAAAAATATGGGTTGTCATTTAAAAAAAATGTCGATGACGTCATAGCTCAAAAACGAACAAAACAAAAAAAAAATCGATGGCTGAAAAAAGTGACATTTTATAAAATAAAGTTGACGTGTCCGAGGATTTCCTGTGAAAATCCTTCAATAAAGATTAATTGAATTTATTCCAAACTTTACGAGCTCACTGTATGTTAAATGATGTGAAATGAAATTATTAATTAACCATTTTTATCTCTTTAAGAAACCGGTTACAAATATTTTATAGGATATTTAAATTAAACACCAATATACAGGCCAAGCTACATGATTAAAATAGAGGTCAATGCGTCGTTTAATTATAAAATCAGTGCTTCGTGGGTCCCGCAATACACGTAGGCATTACTTCAATAAACCCCATCATATTTTTATTCTGTAAGTAAAATTGCACAAATTTTACCTAGATAGGTATAACACTGGGGGGTTCATGTGTATAAAATAAACTAACTGCCTAAGGCGGGTTTATTTTCAATGTTTATTAATAAAAAAATAAAATTACAATTTTTTCTCCATAGTGCAGCTATTTAATTCGTTACAATATTTTCTTCTGTACGTCTACACCAATAATGACATATAAAATGCCTGCGTAATGTTTAAGTTTCCCTTCAGACAACAATCACAATCATTCGACATTTACTTCGATTTTAATATGATATACCTAGGTACTGATACGGATGATACAAAGTTTTCTATACTCATAGCATGAGGACCATCCGGTCGAATTGCGGAACAGACGTCGCGGTCGTTTCGTTTCTACGTTACAAACTATATATCCGGATGAATTCAAATATTATATTCGGATTCGGCTATTATTTTATATTTTAAGTTTTTAAGTGAGTTACTCGCCGAGCGACTTCAGGATGTGCTACTGTCCACTGGCTCTCCCTCGCCATGCTACAGGCCAGACACAGACACTGGCGCATGCTCATGTAAACACACATGATCACGTGACCAACACACATGATCACGTGACCAGTAGCTGGTAGGCGGCAGCGTTGCTAACCGTACGATAATCATCGTACTCGTACGGTTTTTTGACCGTCCGTACGATTGTACAACTTATTATCGTACGCTTTTGTGCGATAATTTCAATGTGTATGATTTTTCGTACGATATTTTGAAATATTTCGACTTTGGTCGAAGCACCACTCGACTAAATCCACTCAATATACTGCTGACCAGAGCTGCTGCGCTTCGCCCGTCTCCTTTGTAGATGTTATATGGTCACGCGGTCAAGTCACGTTCGCATCTCGCTTGTGTTGTCTTGCCACGAATTGGCGATTTCACGTGAGTGACTTGTTATTGGTTGGCGATTAATAAGCTCGCTGGTACAGTAGACAGCAAATTAGGATGATTGCACGCTGTTTATCATTGTTTATAGAAAAAGGAAATACCTATATGTTTAATGTAAAATATTATTTGTGGTAGTACAGTGATTATAATAAGTAAAGATAGTTGACTGACCGCGTATAGGAAAAACCGCAGTTGCCACATTATGTAATTCTCAAATTTCTCAATAATCAATTAAAATATCAAATTCCACAATACTATATAAAAGTTGTGTATACATTATTTATGAATGTCATAAAAGAATTATTGTGCATATAATAATATAGTATATGTCAAGATGTTAGCCATTTTTACATTAATTTCGTCTACTTTAATTATGGCAATTCCGTAAACATTTATTTTTATAGTTAAAAGCGGCTACGCCGCTCAATTGTTCGATTTAAATCCGGCCTGTGTTTCGTTAAAACAGTCGCAACACTCGGCGAACATGCGTCTCCCTTGCATTGGCGGGATTGCGGGATTTTCGCGCGTATTCTGTAATCTGTAGCGGTCATTCGCGATAGAGTAGTGCGTTGGTTGAGATATTCGCGGATATATAGTGCTGTTTTACTGTGATTGTGGTACAATATAATATCGGTGAACGACGGAAAATTTCCAAAACGCAGGCACTACCGATCGGTAGGTGAGAAACAAATTATTTTACAAGTATTTTACTGCATACAGATAGATCGCCACAAGGATATATTGGTGGATATGTGCCCGGATTATACAGAAGCATCAAAGGCAAGCATGTACACACTTTTAAGAGAAGAAAAGATACATGGAAGTGTACATACTAAATACAGCCGCCGGACCCAAAAAGGGGTCGAAAAGAGATTGTAGTGGAGGAAGATGCAAAAAATGTGATACGTAGAACGTCCACGGTTTCTTTCGAAATAACGAAGTGCCCATTTTAGATAAGGTACTACAAGGTAGTGAAAATGATATTATACCTAAAATATACAGGGCAAGTCTGGCAAAAATTTCGAGACATGAATTTTACGTACCTATGAAAAAGTAGACAGAAAGAGTATTCTCATGGAAAGATATGAAACAGTTGTCTGGCGGATGGATTATCCTCGAAAAATAAAAGTTTCGAAACAACGGCGCATTTATTAGTGACAAAACATGGGTCAACGAAAGACATACTGTGAAGAGAGTCTGGTAGGATGGAAACGTGAAAAATGCATGGCAAGCTGCGATTGAAGGCTGGACAACTGGTTTAAAAATGCCGTCTGGAAAAGGTCGCCGTTTAACCATATTGCATATTGGAAGTGATAGTGGATTTTTGCGTAATAGAGAATTGATATTTCAATCTAAGAAGACCGGAGACTACCACGACGAAATTAATTCCGACGTATACGAGAAATGGTTTGCCAGCGTACTTAAACATTTGGAATCAGGAAGTGTCGTGGTTAAGGATAATGCGCCTTATCCTGAACATGTGAACAAACACCCCAACAATCATTGGGAAAGAAAATAATTCAAGAATGGTAAACAGAAAAGGGCAACCAAGAAAATCGTTACCAAGAAAAGGCGGAATTATTGAAAGCTGCTAAGGTACATTACATGCCCATAAATATAACAAACTGGCAGTGGATGAACTGGCATGACGCATGGAGTCATCGCTTTGCTGAGATTACCTCCTTATCGCTACGAATTGAACCCTATTGAATTGACCTGGGCGCAAGTAAAAGGGGAAGTGGCGAGAGTGAATCGAACTTTTAAATTAGCTGACGTAGAAGAGGAATGGAAAATGCCACAGCAGGAAATTGGCCGGTGTATTTATTAATCACGTGATGAAAGAGGAACAGATAATGTGGGATGTGGATTTGGCGATAGCGACCGTAAATATGAAGTGGAAAGTGACTGAAAATAGCGATATTAGTGATTATAATATTATTAAATAGTAACATTAATTAGTGTAATTAATGCCACTATTTTCTAAGTGGCATTAATTACACGTTTTTAAGGTAATTAAGTAAGTATTAAGGTGTAAGGTATTAAGGTATTTCTATTTTTTGTTGAGAATTTTTTGCTTTATTTTGGAATATTGGTGATTTATTTTATTTCTTATTGTTTTTATTTTTTGTTGAAATTTTTTCTCTTTTGGAATATATATTTCTTTTATTATATTTGGAATATATATTTCTTTTATTAATTTTATTGTTTTTAAGAATTTTTTGCTTTATTTTGGAATATTGGTATATTTATTTTATTTTTCCGTTTTCAAGTTTATTTTTCACGGCTACTTAGCTGTTTTGTACATATTTATTTTTGTTTCTTGTAGGAAATATGGCTACTGGCGAACCACCCACCAAGCAATACCTCATGAGTGGTGAGGAAACTTGCATTCAATATTAGCTGTGGTGTTGAAAATATGCATATAAAAACCTTCTACTTTCAACCCCATAAAAAAAATGGATAGGCCCATGAGAAACATTGTGTAGGTCAGGGCTGCCAGTCGTCCAACTACACACATACTTATTAGCAAGACGTGTGGCATGTCTGATAATTCACATAATAAGTATTAAATAAAAAGAGTATAATCTTACGAACTCTTATTCATGCCACAAACATTCTTGAAAAGTTGTCCAGACATATTAGTCCCGACGCCACATAGGGGTGTCCGTCTGCTGGGAGACGATTAAAACTGAGTTGAAACAGTTTTAATCGTCTCCGGATGATGCCAACTTGGTTGGCGAAACGCGCGTCGAGCGAAGTATAAGTGTTTTGGTGTTTGTGGAAACTACTTCGAGTGTTAGGAATTAAAGTATTTTGATCCCCTAAATAAGAATATATCGGTAACTTTTCTGAAATCGAGCGAGTTTAGAAGTTATAGGGGGTGAAACACTCCGAGAACGAACTTTTTCTCCATTTTTGCCAATATTTGGAAGACCGTGATAAATTTTAAAAAACTAAGAAGAAATTCCTTCAGCATAAAATCTCCTTTAAAATGGTGTACTCGTAGTCTAATTTTGTTTTAACCCTTAAGTTAGATAGAAGAGTTACAAGTTAGATAGAGGGGAGAAAAAAATTTAAGATCGGTAATTAAAAAATATAATAAGAATTCAAAGAAAAATCTATTCTTAAAAAGAAATAAAACTGATTTTAAAAAACCTACAATCCAAAATCAAGTCTCCGTTTTTTGGATTTGGCCAAGTCATAAATTACTTCGTCAATACTAACAGGAACTTCTCAGTGAATGTTAAGAAGTGCTAAACCATTTAACCTATCTTGCCCTGTTGTGTTTCTTAGATAAGTTTTTAACCTTCTTAAAGTTGAAAATGTCCTTTCATTAGAAGCTGTCGTCACAGGAATTGTAATAAAATAGTAAGGGTAATCCTAGGTTTATTACTGTGGTGATTCCTAGTCTTAAATTATTGTAATTAAGTTATAAAATTCAACAAATGGTATCGGTAAATATTTAACAGATTTTGGATAGCATGTAGGTATACGTACTCAAATAAATTTAATAAAGGACATGAGTTTGTTTCTATTTAATATAGTTCCTATATTTCTGTGTCTTATTAATCTCTAAAGATTCTAATAAATTTGGTTTTTCTTTTTTCGCTTTGTTGTTTGAAAATTCTGAGCCTGGGGGGGGGGTTGAACCCCCGAAACCCCCCGTGGGCACGCCACTGTCTAAAACGGAGCATTTTCTGTATTCAACCTAATCCGTATCTCCTAAACCGTGATCAATTTAAAAAAACAGAGGGGACATTTGTTCAGCATAAAATTTCCCTTAAAATTGCGTAATCACGGTATAATTTTGTTACATCCTTAAGGTACAGAGGATGGTTACATTATGAGATATTCACACCGCACATTTAGCAGAAAGGGATCAAATATATACCTAATTGGTGCATTATAAACTCCATTTTCTATACAGGAATACAATTTATTGTATCATAAAACTATTACTTTAATTCTATATAATAAGAATAAGCACCCTTAAAATCCACCCCTACAATTTTTTGAACATGATTCGTTGAATAATGATTTGTTGCATTTATTTTATTTTAAAAAGAGAAGGTTAGAAGTGTCACGGGTTGAAATAAGATCTCAAAAGAAGAATAACAATCGCAATTATTGTGATAATATTATATCTTCCTTTTACGGCCCCTTCTCTCGACTTATTACTGAAGTATTATTCAATTTCTTTAAGCACATTAAACACAAGCACTGGCTGTAACACATGTTACAGCCAGTTCCATAAAAATGAACAAAAGCGCCCGTTTCGAAAAGTGAACTTTTAGAAAAAAGTAGACTTTTAATTCAAAGTCGATTCTGTTCCATAAAGTGAAATGCTCTCCCGTTTGGAAAAGCTTCAATTTGTGAATGTTTATAGTGTTTGTGGACCTGAAATTTACGTGTGAAGTTAGTCAAGAGTCAGAACGAGTGACAAATATGACCCATTTATTTAATAATAACCTAACATTTTCAACAAGTTATTTTGTGATGGAAATTTAAATAAATTTTGTTGGTTTGTAAACATTGTGGTTAATTGCGTTATCGTATATTTTTATCATGTTATTAAAGGGTTAGTATATAATATATAATAAATAATGAGTCAACGTGACGAAGAAAAAGGCCGCAAAAAAGCCACTTTCTCGAAAGAGGATGAGATACAATAATTATTACTGAATGCCATATATTTGCAGAGAAAAGTTATCGAAAATAAAGTGACCAATAAAGAACAAATGCGGAGAAGGGATTTTTGTAAATTATGTGCGAGTATGATAAAAGTTTTATTTTTATTTGAGGACAAGGCTGGGGGGTGGCTGATATCAAAAACGAGGGAAATATTCTATCGTCGCGTCGTTTTGTTGAAAACATCGCAATCGCGGCCTATATTTTTTTCTCTTCTTAACACCGTTGTGTCTTCTTCCTCGCTTCCTGAGGAAGAATTTGAACTAGAATTCACAATTCAGTAAACGATAAATTGTATTTTAAACGCACCAAGCCCAAACAACCACTATTTCCCAGACCATGACAGTAAAAACTAAATTTGTAGGTTAGATTTACAATAAAGTCGACTTTTAACCCTCAAAAGGGCCAAAAGCGAGACTTTACCAAAAAGGAAGCTTTTTAATAAGAGTGCCTTTAAAATCGATTATGGAACACGCTTTAGAACTTAAAGGAGACTTTTAATATTACAGGAAGCTTTACGTCGATTATGGAACTGGCTGTTAATAGTTTATATACTGATTTCTAGTTAATACAACTAAACTACTGTCCTCCATCATTTGCAGTAAGTTATATCTCCACAATAATTATAAAAAATGCACACACCACTAGTCGTCACTACAATAATGCATTTTCCCGAATGTTAAAATAATCGATTTAATTCTGGTTGTTTGGGTAGTACGGTACGGTAAATCACGTGTAAAATTATGGTTCGTACACGTGGTTGCTCTTGCGTATAGCTGGTCTGCAACATCCCACAAGTTTGTGTGTCCGAAAACCCTTTTTACGTTTACCTTTCATACCACATATTCCGAAAGAAAAGTCCATTTTGAGGGTGTTTCAACTCTTATAATTTCTAAGTGCATAAGAAAACCCATAGTATTTCCACATATTTCGCACTCTTTATAGATTGTAATAGAAAATAGAGAATATTTTATACATATATTTTTTTTAACAAGCTATATTCTAGGTTGCTTCTCTGCTAAATGTGCAGTTTGAATATTTCTCAAAATATACCTACTATTCTATGCAACTTAAGGCTGAAACAAAATTGTACTGGATACCTACCCCAAGAAAATTTGATGCTGAACAAATTTCTAAAGGGTTTAGGAGATAGTGGCAAGAATAGAGAAAAAGCTCCTTTTCGGGGTTGTTTAATGTGCTGCAAGCTGGAGGCTTTGAATATTTCTCACAATATAACTCGTCCATGTAACTCCAGGGTGAAACAAAATTATACTATGAAAACACCACTTTAAAGCAAATTTTATGCTGAAGAAATTTCCTCATATACCTACCTAGTTTTTCAAAATTTATCACGGTTTACCAGATATTGGCAAAAATAGAGAAATAGTTCGTTTTCGGGGTGTTGCGCCCCCTATAACTTCTACTCGATTTCAGAAATGTCCCAATATATTCTTAAAAATTGATCAATTTCTGCAAAGGTATAGTGGACTGGAGTTTTAGTTTACCGAGTGTCACAGGTTGTTTTCAGTATACAGTCGGCTAACATCAAAAGCTTCTTATAGTTGTTTGTTTATCCTTTACTCTTTGCCGCCTGAATTGTGACACTTGGAAATTTAAAACTACACTCCACTATACCTCGGGGACCTTTCGTGCAGACAGACACCCCTATGTGACCTCCGTACTAGGTATTTGGCCCGACGATGCGGCATTTTTTCATTCTCATATATGTCTCTTACAGACACATGTTCACTCAGTACCTCGCACTGTGTAAACGTGCCTTAAGGTTGGGATTTTCTAGAATGAGAGGCCAATAGATGCATTTATTTTGGTTAACTATATATTTTATTAAAAAGCTACATGAGATCTGATAATCAAATTAGTTTCAGGAACTAGCTATTATTATAGTAATGATTATGATATATTATATGTTTTGTCCCTAAATTTTCTTAAAAGCCTGTACTGTGGTTTTGCAAGGAAAATATGTCTTTTTCTTGTTAAAATCCCATTATTTTTATGGCAAGATTACAGAACAGGATTTTAAGAAAATGTTAGGACAAAAAAACATTATAATCAGCATGTAATAATAGCTAGTGCCTGAAACTAATTTGATTATCTTATGTAGCTTTATAATTAGGTATTTATAGTTAACCAAAATAAATGCATCAATTTGCCTCTCACTCTACAAAATCCCAACTCCCAACCTTAAACTGAGTACTGAGAGAATACAGTCACGGTCTATAACTAGTTGTGGCGGTGACTGTAGTTGTAGTATTTTATCAACTTATCAACTAGGGCTTTGACCGGGTGTGCGCGGCTTTCTTTCATCTCACGATCATAATAGCAAGTTGATTTTTTTTAAATTTGGAATACCTACCTACATTTGCTTTAAGATTTGATCCAGACAGTGGACATAAAAATAAATGTTACAAAAGGTACAATTATGTACCTACGTATTATGTATATATGTACCTACCCAATAGGTATCTATTATAGAGTAATACCTACCACGTACCTAGGTACTATAACGTATTTCACAATATAACTACTAACATTTATTTTGAATATTATATTATGTGCATTATTTATAGTCTTGTTATATAGCTTATATACTACAAACTCTATTCGAAAGGCCACTTTTAAGACAAAGTAGGTACTTAAGTATAGGTTCAACGCAAAAATAAGTAAATACCTACATACCTATATTTAGATATCGGAAAAGCACACAAATAATGTTTGTCAGGTCAGATGCTCTAATATTTATTTGAAATTATATACTTAATTAGGTAATGCGCCACCACGTGTTCAAGATTTATCTTAGAAAAGAGGTATTTTTATATTTTTAAATTTCAAGAAACTACCTAGCATCAACGCTAGCATCTAGTTCATGCTCATATTTATATCTGATAAAATACTCTCCAACGGGGCATCATGAAAGCAGCTATTGATTTCGCCATGTTGAACCTAGGAAAGCTATGCTAGCCTCCGAACGGGTACACGTAATAACTGGCGGGATGCTATAGGTACCATGTTTACATGATCAAAAATGCTGCTGATTGAAAATAAACATCGAGCAACTTATACCATAAGTTCATAGAAACATTAAAAGGAGTACAGAAAAACCATATAAAATACAAATACCGGCGAGTGGCGGGCGAAATACTAGCGGCATTTGATACCTACTTCACATGGCAACAACAAGCGTCATTTAAAAATTTTAGATAATTGCAGCAAATATTGAGGAATATTTAAACCACATCAATAATAACTTATTTTAAAGGGCTATAGTCATCTCATGAAAACACAAATATCAAATAAGGAGCGTAGACAATATTTAAGAGTACCTATTTATGAATACTTATTTTATAACACTTACCTCCGCTACTCGTTTCGTGCCCTTTAATTCGCACTTTGCCTCTGCACTTTTTTCGTTGTCAAGCTTTTCAACTGCAACTTCTTTATTTTCTTTAGAACTCATTTTGTTTATACTTTATTACGATCAATCCCACTTACGACGACGAAAGTTCGGTGCACTACTGACCGCCTCGCTTCTAGCTTTGTTCAAAAATTAAGATGGCGCCGCTCAAACCGAGTGATACCGTGTACTACCGAATAGTCGGCTTTCATTAACCTGTTAACTTTATTTAATTAGTTAACAGATTTTCATTCGACATTCTATGCTATATTTTTTTATGTAACAAAATGTCCCATGGGCCGTTTCTGTTCTGAAATAATATTTATTTAATTTGGTGAAATGAGGTCTTCGAGAGTCAATGGAGGGTTTTTGATTCTGCTACGAGATTACGCTTTTAATTCATATATGCTTCCGCCAGGGGCGCTATTCAAAATTTTCAATTGATTTATTGAATTTTTGTTTGCTTTCTTGGATTACCTAGGTACCCAAAGCCAAAGTAGTAAAGTATCACAGTTCTAATAAGACGATTATAATGCTAGTTATCAACTGCAAAAAGAAATTTTGCTTTTATTACCTATGGGTAGGTACTTAATTAAATGGGAATTAATTTATTAATGAATAATTAATAAACTCTGAAAGCAGTAACCTGAATAAACATTATCAAGTACCTACCTACCCAAGGTTTAGCTTTATAAACCTTGCCATCTAAATTGTTTCAATTAATTGGTATGCTGTTATACAGGCCTCTATCTAGTATGGTATAGGATGTAGGTACCTACCTAACATACCTACCTATGTGCTAAATTAAATATATTGTCCAGATGTGATTTACCTACAAGGTTTTCATATATAGGTAATAGGTACAATCATGACATGAATATGTCTCTGGCACGATATATATATACCTACCTACCTACTAAATAATAGTTAATAGGTAGTTACTGTATTGCGTACTGTGATACAAAATACAATCTACCTAATAGATACCTACTTATAATAATATGATATGCAGAATATATGTATTGTAGGTAGGTATAGGGACCTGAATGGCCAATAATATCCATATACATATCATTAGATATATGATAATACCTGCTTGTGCTTGAATGAATAGGGGAGATCTACTTATCTACCTAGCTACGCAGTAAACGGTAAACGCAACCATCCGGGGTAAAGTGTATCCAAATTGCAACGAGTCGATAAATATCAATTTTATACTAGTATTATACTTAGTAGGTAGTAGGTATATAGTTTATAATAATAATATAGTATCAATGATAAGTCTCTGATAGTATATTATATACCTGCTGCCTACCTAGGTCTTAAACACGCGCGATTTTTCGGGCAGCACGACGGCGCAGCTATGGTCTCAGGTCTGTGGGCGCAGCCGAGTGCTCGAAATAGAGAAAATGTTTTAAATACAGCTAGGTTATAGGTATCTACAAATAGGTAGGTACAGAGACTACATCATTGGTAGGTAGGTACTTTACATTAATATTTTTATTGGTAGGTACTTAAGTACACTTTGAAATCATAAATATTTGTATTAATACTACAAAAACTGGAAATAAGAACTAATAATGTAAAATGGTTGAAGTCGTGATGTAACATTCAGTAGGTACGTATACCTATAAGGTAGGTACCTATACCTATACCTTTCATTGTCATGGAAATTAGAAAAACATTCATTAAAAAATTAATTTTCAATCTGTCACATCGTCAGATAATAATAATTGTCACCACAGTTATGTGTTATACCTATTAGTTGTATATTGCTTAAAAACGTGTTTTAACATTGATTACTTAAATAGTAAACCGCAAAAATCGGAAGCCACTTATAAAAAAGAATACAAGTTCTTCAATGGAAAGCAAAAGGTACAAGATGAACGAGTTGTGCTTGCCTACCTTCAGAAAATGTCGGAGTCGTACAAGGCGTCGACTATATGTGGGCTATACATTCGAAATGGCAAAGTACCTACCTATGTTGAGGATAAACAAAGTTAACAAAAGGCTCGATATAAAATATAAAAACATTTGCTAAAGTGCATGCATTTATCATTTATGAAGGCAACTCGCAAGAATGACGTATCCAAGAAGTCATGCATATATGGTATCCAAGGAAGACAATTTGCGGAAGTTTTTCACAGATGCACCGGACATTACGTTCTTACGTATTTATTTTTGACAAGGTGGTAGCCATTTGCGGTGTCTCTTTGGCTGACATCAACGCAGAAGGAAGGCCGCTTATTACAGTGTTGCCAGCGCATCAGAAAATATTATACCAATTCCTGCAGATAAATGTACCAGGTTTCACACAATTTTACCAGATTTGAAAAATTGTTTTTATACACACTTTAAATACCTATATGGTTTTTATCACACACGAAATAAACCACATGCACTATACAAATTCCAAATTATTTTTTTTGTACTGCTGTCTGCAACACTGCAACACAAAATACATGTGTATATTATATATAACAAGTTGTCATTGAAGATATCATTGAAGTTGTGATTTGTTTTGGTAAACTGGTTTTTTATTAAACATGTCGTCTAGGGATAATGCACAATAATAGCCTTTAATAAATAAAATAAGTACAAGTGTAGGTTATGTTATAGCGTTGAGTTAAACCTTCAATTAACGGCTATAAAGACAAGTCCGCCGTTCAAGTGGCCGTTCAACGATTGATTCACAGAACAGAAAAGTTCAGATGGTAGAGCAACAGAGGTCTTTGTCTTTGGGCGCGTTTATTCTTTAAAAATGATTTTTTGTTTTAAAGACGAAATTACGATTCTTTTATTTTTAGCGTCTCGTCTAAGGACGTCATTGTTATATGATTAAGAGCAATCACGCGGGCGTATAGTGAATCAAATGTAATCTTAATTATCTTAATTTATTTTAATTTAAATTCATTTTTTAAACGACCGACAAAGCCCAACCACCAACTAACGCCAACTGACTGACTGACACTAACTAACCAGCGATGCGTCAAAATCTCTTTCTGTAACAAGCAGCCATTTTTTTCACGTCACTCTGACTCAGTTTTACGTCTTCTGACTCGACGAGTGATTATAGAATAAAAATACGTGTACATGGTATAAGGTCTGCCCTGGGGAACCAGTTGGTTTCTCAAGAATATCTCGATTGTTATGTAAGAGGAATTTTGTTACATGGTCCTAGGCAATGTTCGGCACGAGACCTTAAATTGTAGGTAGAAATCGAGCCACTATTTAACGTCTCGTAAATACCGAGTAATTTTGGCAACGTTGACGAAGAGTACTCATACGAAATACTATGTTAGCAGATGGCAACACTGATCCCACAGTTCTTCCACTTCCATAGTTCCATCCTTCTTCATCCTGTCGTTGCCGTTCCAAAATGGTATGTTTTCATTTCGAAATTTATTTTATTAAATCTTGTATCATCGTAGTTTACGAACAAGTTTATCTGGATGTCTTTTTATAATGAATACGTCTATATTAAAATGAATTCAGCACAATATATTAATTTTAGTTGCTGTGCTATATTATAACATAATAATATATTGTAGGTTAATGTTCCAAAACAACGCCGTACATTTTGCAAGAAATGCAAAGTACATAAACCACATAAAGTGACCCAATACAAGAAGTCTAAAGAACGTCACGCTTCCCAAGGCAGAAGACGTTATGATAGAAAACAGCAAGGTTTTGGAGGGCAAACAAAACCTATTTTCCGTAAGAAGGTAGGCATATACTAATCTAATACTAATGCCACAGAATATTAAACAAATGTTCATCGTTCTAGGCAAAAACTACAAAAAAAATTGTACTGAGAATGGAATGTACCGACTGTAAATACCGTAAGCAAATCCCACTTAAACGTTGCAAACATTTTGAACTGGGTGGTGATAAGAAACGTAAAGGACAGATGATCCAATTCTAAGTTAACATCCATTGTATAATTTAATGTTATAAGTAAAACAAGTTGGGATAAAACCAGTATTTTATTTATTTACAATTAGGTATTTATCATAATATTTGAAATGACCTGATGCAGTGAGGAGAAGAGGAATTAAAGTTGATCTGGAATTGACTGATCCGTGTAGTGAGTGAAAACATTTGGTTTCTGAAATAGCTATTTTAACAAGTTGGGAAAAGTACTCGTTTGTGTAAAAAGCGGATTTCTGTGAAACGAGCGCTAGCAAATTTCGCAAAAGGATGCGAGTTACACAAAATAGTGTCCCCCAACATGTTTCATACAATATTTTTTTCTAATTTTGATCAATTTTAACTGTGTGACAGCTTGTCACTGTCAGTTTCATAATTATCTACGTAACCTACTGTGAAATGAACTTTTCATTTTACCCCCTACCAAAGTATACTTTTGTTTTAAATAGGCATAGCGAAAGTAAAACGCTATAGGTTTAAATTGTGTTTTAGACTATAAAATCGAGACAGAATGAAAATTTTGTTTCATTAAATGTTGCAATATACCTCGGAGCATCTATCCGAGGTATTCAAATAGTCTCGGCTATTTAAATACACCTCGCACCTAAAAGTAAGCTTTCGCAGCTTGGACTAAATAACTTACAAAACCAGTTGCGTAAAATTTTACTTTTCATTACTGGTTATGAATAGTAATGCCGTACGAAACTATCATCGATTTGAAATGTGTCACTTTACATGTCAAGATTAGAAAATAGCTATTTATGTAACCAGTTGGGAAAAGTACCATTTTGTGTAACAAGCAGATTTCTGCGAAACGAGCGTTGGCGAGTTCCGCAAAAGGATGCAAGTTATATAAAATAGTGTTTCCCAACGTGTTTCATTCAAGATTTTTTCTAATTTTCGCCAATTTTATATTTTATGAGAAGAAAACTATGAATTTTATACTTTTAAAAACAATCCAGTAGGTTGTAAGGGTGTGACAGCTCGTCACTTTCATAGCTTGTCAGGTCTAAATAACCTATTATGTAATAAACTTTACACAACCAGGTGCGTAATATTTTACTTTTCGTAACTGGTTGTGAAAAGTACGGCATTTCCTAACGTCAAAGGGTTTTGAAAAGTCTCACTTTACATGTGAAAATTGGAAAGAAATTTCCTTATAGAAAATAATAACTATTTTATAATCAAAAAGTTTTGGGGTGTATAACTATTAAGACCAATATTATTAATGTGCATATAATATGTCAGTCATTAATCTGCCAGCCTAAAATCAAGTGCCGTATCTACTGGTGATATCAAATGGAGAAACGGTTTTTGTTCATGGTGAAATACAATATAAAATGTTATTTAAGGAAAATGATATGTGATATAAAACGATGTGAAAGATCGTAAATAATTCAAGTTTCTAAAATAGTTAATGAATCTACGTTATATTGGTATTTATAACACCGCTGTCCGGAGGAAAAAGGCGGCAAGTTGCGAGAAAAAAATCTAAACCGATTTAATTTTGTCTCACATTAACAAAGCCACTTAAACAATTTTTTTTCTGTTTTACTTGATATTCTTAATTGAAATAGGACCATAAGTTTAAGATAAAAGACGGAGACCAAGGGAATTCGATTCACATGCCACCTTTTCCATTCAAAGCTTCTGGAAGACCGCTATTTTACCTGTCTTAACGTACATGTTAATTTTAATTATATATTTACCATTTACTTATAAATATTTTCTTGAATAATTTTTTATATTTTGGTTAAGAGGTATAATCATACATTTTACATAGATTTTATGTTGCAAAATTATCTAATAATTCAGAGAATAAAGACAAAAAAAGGCCAACTTTCGCAAAAATTCCCAGATAGCTGGATTTACGTATAACCCTTCTCTTTGTGATTCTAAACAATATCCCAAAAAAGTCCCCATTCACGTTGAATGAGAAAATTAAAAAGAGGTGCAACGCTTATGGCAAAATGCCTGATAAATTCACACGTTTAAGGCCCTGTATCTTGAAAATGAAAACCTTAATACAAATTTTATATATAACTAAAATTTACAAAAAAGCTGTAAATTGATTTAATTGCGAAAGTATTTTATTACCATTAGTTACGTATGATTTTTTGAAATGATTTTTATCTAGAAAACATTTAAATATAAACAAAATTTATTTTATTAATGGAAAAAGTATTGCACACAAACAACTATATTTTCCATCTTCATTTTTGGATTTCAGGTATTGCTGCGGCTTGGAACAGCTACTGATTGCCTTGCATTTTTGCAGCTTTTTACAAAGAAAATTAAACTTTTTAACATCTTCGGCATATAAAGTTACTGTAATACAAGTTGCCACGGTTTACTTTAATGTGGACCATATTAGAGAAATGTAGTTGGGTTACATATTTCGTTAGGGCAACCTCAGACTTGAAGTCTGCGCTAGATAGTTTGAAATTTATTTTCCTTTGGCTTTGACCTTTCCTGTTTGCGCTGCATCGAAATCATAAGTTTTGTCCTGTTTTTAAGCGATGATTCCACGTGGTGGTGGAAACTGATAACATAAGGGTCAGTCCTCGTTCAAAATAATTGCCCATATTAGTTAGGTTAGGAAAATCCTGGCCTGAAATTTAAAATGGGTTCCTAAACACACTTCAACAAATTTGACTGCCATGTATTTCTTATGGGAGATTCAAAACAGTGATTTTCAGACGGGAATTTCTCGGGCTTTTGATATTTCTTAGTATTTAAACCTATTATACATCCAAATTCAAACATATTTCTGTACAATTCAAGCGCAAATTGTTTTTTTAGACCTGAGTTAAATATACAAATGATTTTAAATTAAAATGTTTTCCATGGATGTACGTCACGTATTAGCTTTAACATTTCTTATGCAAGACCGCCAGGAGAGGCCAGCTGGAAAAGTCAGGTTAAGGGTTATGTTAGGATACATCTTTTTCCATTTGTGTCCATACATTTTCTATCGGATTTAAATCCGGCGACTTAGAGGGCCAAGGCAGAGTGTTCATATGGTTTGTATTCAGCCATTCAGTAACAACTCGTGATTTGTGAATAGAGGAATTATCCTGAAATATAAATCTAATTGAAATATGGAAAGAGGAAATAAAAATAGTTTCCTGCTGTAAAGTGAAGTTCTCGGGATATAAAATGGAAACGGAAGGTAACATAACATATTCCAAAATGCGAGCGTAGCTTTGACCAGTAAGACTCTGATTCTCCAAGTAACACCTGCTCCTTGGCAACATATCCATGCCCACACGTTGATAGAGAAGCGACCACTACGAGATGTAGGATTTATAAAGCGCTCTTCATATCAGCAATTTCTTGGGCGGTATACACGCACAGAGCCATCATAGCAGGATTGAAAAACTTTTTCATCTGAAAAAATTGTGTTATCCCAAAAGTCCTGTGGCACACCGACAAATTGGTTGGCAAAGTTTAACCTCTGCTCCTTATGCCGTGGCAACAGAGCAACTTTATTTGCAGCCGAAAAATTCTTCAGCTCTGATACGTCGTCTTGCGGTTTCCACCGAAGCAGGAAAATTTGTTAAGAAGCAGGCAGTCACTGCTGTATCAAAAGGATTCTGTCGGAGGTGGTCAAGGACGAGTTCGTCTTCCTCCATAGTACTGAATTTCTGACGGCCCCCTCTATGGACGTACTCAACAGTTCCTTTTGCATTCCATTTTTGCTTAATTTTGTAAATACAACCTTTACTCACATTCAAATATCTGTAACTGCTTGGATTGACCATCCATTCTGCAGTAACATCAATCACAGCTCTCATTTTTTGCGGTTCAGTTAAGCGCGGCATAATAATAATAATAATTATAAGGAAAACTTCAAAATATAGAATAATTATTAGTAAATTGACAAATAAAATTGACAATCAAGTTCTGATTACTTACCTGAAAGCCTGTTTTACATTAATTAAAAAAATCGTTTACTTTCAATTGAACGGCACTGTACCTCAAGTTTTAATTTTTTTCTTGTTATTTTAATGATAGAGATTTCATTCTTATTAAAATATATTTTTATCTAAATTTTACAATCCTCTCAGGGCCGGATTAGCCGCATACGCCGCTGGAAGCAGATATTTCATTGCCGCGCCTCAACCTCAAAAATCCCAAGAATTTTGGCATTTTTTTGGGTCAAACGGTTTAATTATTATTAAATGTTAGCATTGTAATCCCCCTCAAAAAAATGTCATGGGCAGTAATTTTTAGTTTCCTGAAAATATTCTCGACGAGACACGACGGCTGCGGCTCGCGCACTGGTGTTACCAACCTAGTGTGATGAAAATCCCTATAATTTCTTTCTGAAACCCTTTCTGAATTTTATACGTTTAAAAACAATCCAGTAGGTTGTAACCATGATACTAAGACTGCAAGATATGCTAACGCGCATGCGATCCCCTATCTCTCTCCCTCTGCTGACGTCATTCCGTGACAAATTTCAAATATTCTAATTTGACACATCTTTAAAATACATTATTTTATAAGTTAAATACGTTATTTTAATTATTTTGGTCATTTGTGATTGTGATAAACAATGGTTTATTGTGCAATGAAGGGTTGTACCAGTAACAATATTAAAAAAAGTAAAAATTCTTCCAGTACATATCGATACTTTAGTTTTCCAACTGCAGCAGAGATTTGTAAATTATGGGTACAAAAGTGCTACCAAACGCATGATTATAACATTAAAAATTCTAGAATATGTTCGAAGCATTTTTCTGATTATGATTTTCATGTTACAGAAAAATTATTGCAATTGCCCAAAAATAAGTGGAAGTTGAAAGATAATGCTGTACCTTCACGTCTTTGCCTTTTACTTTTTTCTTTTCTTTAATTATGGATGACATAATTATATTAATAAATAATTAAGAGTATGAAATATATACGTTATAAAAGAAAATCTTAGCTAAAGGCTAAAGATGCCAAATAAAACTTAGGTTATGGTTATGTCAAAACTTACCTTTCGTGAGGTTATGTGTTATAGGTACCTGCTAAATTGATGCCTGCTCTAAATAGTAAAAAAACTGCACTATGTACGAATAATAATTATTGTACGAATTTAATCAGCATTATAAATTTAACACTAAAAAATCCAAAACCCAAACAAACATCCGACATCTGCAAAATCAGAACAGCAACACGACACGGGAAGAAAATAAAAAATGACCGAAGCTAAATTGGCGTGTATGTTTAAAGGAAATGTGAATATTATTAGTTATTTTGTGACGGTTTTGAAAATTATTTAATCTATATTTTAGTAATTTTTATGTATAAGCAAGTCAACGGGTAAATAGGTACCTTTATTTACCCGTTGACTTGCTTTAACTGTAAAGACCCCGTGCAGTTATAGAAAAGTAAAGGTCTAATGCAGTAATTACTAATTAATGTACAAGTTCTTTACAAACAATCCTTCTACTAAGTGCCATTCTAGTTCAAGGATTATAGACCTGGATAGTCATTGATTCCAGTTCGTGCCGTAGTAGACGTTTAACGGCAAAGTACCAGCTCCCAGCTCTCCGACACCAGCTATTTGCCAGTGTTCGGGGTACAGGCCCTTTAATCAGCGGGAATATCATGTTGGTTAGGTTGTCTTGTTCTTTTTTGTACCTACCTATACAGGGCATTTAATAACTTGGGAGATTATTTATATTTCATGATAATATATTATGCTAAAAGTAAACGCTTTACAAAAAATAAACCTAATGAAAGTGCTTTAATAACCGAGAAAAATTAAAATATAAAATGTTTCTCAAGTTCGTAAACACCCTGTATACTTAAACAATGTCCAAAATAGTTATAACAGTCGGATCATAACGAAACTTTATAATAAAACAATGTTAAAAGCTGTCGTCTCCATATATCGCCATACATTTTTGTCACGGGGTGACGTCATGCGCAAGTTTGTTCAAAACGCGTTTCCCAAGTGATCTTATCTTGTACTCTTAGTATCATGGGTTGTAACGGTGTGACAGCTTTTGGGCGAATTTGATATTTTAATTATTGAAACATTGAGAAATTTGAATTACATGTGGCAACAGGAATTGTTCTTTTAGACAGCCAGTGAACTTGTATACATTTTATACAGACTGTAGTTACATCTTCTGGACTATATTGCAGTAATTCACGAATCCGGTATGATATTACCCCTTTCATTAATGTTACCCAAGAAAATTATCCAGAGAATTTCTTTCCAGTGTCTTCAAGGGACGTTCCCTTGACGTTATTTATTCAAGAAGCTGTATTGAATTTAGTTTTTACATCATTTCAACACAAACCAAAATATCAACAGTAGACAATATATTATATATAATTATAATAAACAGACTTGGATTCCAGATTGAAGATAACAATGAATTATTTTTCAATAATATTTACAAATATGTATTGTATTAAAGGTAAGGCAACAACCTCTGAAATTTGGATGCGCAATGGATTTGGCCAGTCTCACACTTCTAGTCCGGAGGATTGCTGTAAGAATTATGTACAAGAGGTTAAAAGCGATTTATTTTTTCTGTCGTGTCAGTAGGAACCTAAGGACCATATTCAAAATGGGAGCCCATCAGATCAGTCACTATTTTTACCTTGAGAATGGAAATGTTTACACTTAAAATAACCAATGAAATAGATACAGGGACAAATTTCAAGTAAAAACTGTTTTATAAAGTTTTTTCGATATATCAATATTTTTCAAGTTATTCTCGATTGAAACATGTTAAAAATGCATGTTTCTGGACGGTTTTCGCGAATAACTCGAAATCTTCGCGTTCTCTCAAAAAAGTTGAAATTACCAAAAATTAAGCTTATAAGAACAAAAGAGACTGTTTTTTTATGAATACGCTAAGTTAAAAATAACAGGAGCTATGGCTCGTCGAAGAATACTTTTTTTTGCAACGACTTGGTTCGAGGTATTCAACGTTAAATAACAGAAAACTGATGCATTTTTCGGGAAAAACTTAGAAAACATTTTTTGTAGTACTTGGAAAGACCTTTAAAATGGTTACTTTATATTGCGTTATAACTAAGCGAGATACGATCTCGGGCTCTCAGATTTTTGCGAAAATAATGAGCGCTAAAATCACAGCCATTCCCAGCAGAATGGATATTGACCGTTCTCCCTTTACAAATTACTTTATTTTCGTATTACTCTATTTAGTATTACTTTATTTTAGTAATAATGAAAAAACTGATATCATTCAAATATTGAAATAAGTACCCGAGTTATAAATTCGAGTGATCAATAAATCGTTGTCACTGAAACTCAGTTATTGTAATTTATAACTTATATTCTCAATACTCTGTGTGTGTAACTCAAAACTCGTTAAATTTTAATTGATGCAGGTTCATTCTAACTATTCATATGCTATGCAATGGACATTGCGCGGCTAAAGTAACAATTAACAAAGGAATATCCTTACCGATGGACGTTTAAAATTCATATGTGAGTAAGTAGGTTAGACTAACACTAACCTAAGAAAATCAGAGTTCCACCGCTTGCTGGTTGTTATCATCTGTCTTCAACATGCTCTGACAAACGAAAAGAACCGAACAGAGTATTTCCCAGTTTTAAGCAGTTTTTTTAATTTAATGTTATTACCGTGGTTGGATTCGAGTTTCGAATGAAAATTAACTCGAGCGATCACAAGATTATTGAAATCGCTCGAGTACCGCGGACTCTGTTATCTAAATTGGTCGGTTATACCCAACACTAGTTAGAATGAGTATTTTACGAGTGAGTATGAGAGTATTTTACGAATGAGTATTAAAAATGTGATGAAAATGAAAACGTATTTTTTAAATTTCTTAAAAAAATATTTTATTTTCCAAATAACTAAATTAAAAAACATGTAAAAAATTATATAGCGTAAAAATGTAGGTTTTTTTCTTACGAAATTGTGTACGAAAATGTGACAAAATCATAATTTTACACTAGAAAAGAAAAACATTTAAAATCAGCAACTAGTAAAAAGTTCGTAGAAAATTTGGTGAGACTTTTTATAAATTCATCAACGTAATTTTTATTATAGTTTGTATTCTTTTCTCTTTCAATTGGTTTATTATAAAAAAAAAGGTACATTGGAGCAGAGTTGTCGGTAATTGAATTAAAGTAATTGAAAAATCGTGTTCAATTACTATTTGTTAATTGAATTACTTTAATTAAATTACTCCTTGAACAGGGTAATTCTAATTGATTTTTTAATTACTATTATAAAGTAATTGTAATTTGTAATTGGTCTCTATAAATCTCAAGTAATTCAATTACTTAAAATGTAATTGAATTACTCACAAGTAGTTCAATTACTTACAAGAAATTCAATTCCTTAAGAAGTAATTGAATTATTTTAGAGCATTTTAGATTTTCTATAAAAAATTGTTATTTTGAAATCACATGAATGAAGAGTTGGTTATTTTGAAATCAAATGAATGAAGAATTGGTTATTTTGAAATCAAATTCAAAAAAATACCATGTCTTTTAAGATTTCCTGTTTCCAAAAATGTTGTTCTGTTTTGTAGTTTATTTGTTTTCTAGTTATTTTACAGAGTTGCTACACTTTCATGTAATAAATAAATCATATTTAGAATACAAAAGTAGTTTTTACTGTTGCTAGTAATATTCAGCTGTTCTAGGTTTTAATAAGTTATATAAGGTACCTATTCGTCCGCCTATTCAGTTTAATCACATTTTTGAATTTCTTCTCGCTATAATGTGACGTGTTAAATTAAATTATACTATTTACTATTACTATTAAATTATACTTACAAATCTTACAATACATGATATATTCAATTGCTAAAATGTAATTGGTTTACTTTGAGAGTATTTCAATTAGTCACCTTCACGGTAATAGAGTTACCAAAAAGTAATTGAATTACTTAAGAGTAAAGAGTAATCGAATTAAACTTAGTAATTCGAATACGGTACGAATAGGTTATTCAAAGAATCAATTACTTTTAGTGGTAATTGGTAATTGTAATTGATGTATTTTTTGGGAGAGTAATTGGTAATTATAATTGACGGGTTTTAGGGAGAGTAATTGATAATTATAATTAAATTAATTTTCAAGAGTAATTGCAACAGCTCTGCATTGGATGTATTTTGTGTTTCTATTCACATCGGAGGAATTTCCTTGTTAGATATGAGTGCTATAATAATATTATTATTGCAATGACTGTTTTACAGGAAAATCGAATACTTTTTACTAAATAAAAATACTGTTGGGATAAAATAATATATCAAAAATGGAGAAACAACTTTATTTTTACAATTTATATTAATAAAGTTAGGCATTAAAATGTTTCCTTCTAATTGTCTTGATTGGTGCGGAAGGCTATCACAGGATATTTGAGTTTAAAACCGTAACTAAACTTTAGCAAGTGCCCTCAATGATTTTTCCAAAGAGTATGATGATTCAATCGAGCAGCTTTTTTTAGAGAAGGACACACCATGATGGAGGCCCATTCAAGTTTTAGATTTTACATTTTGAAAATATACGAAAAAATATGAATCCATCAAATTTTAGTTCAATCAGATCTGGAAAACGAGTATTAGATCCAGTGGTAATAGATATCAGGCACCTCAAATATTTACCAAATGGCAACGAATTTTATACGTTCCATTATACTGATACCCGGCAGAGTCTTTCCGCCAGAAAAGAAACCAAAAATTTTGCCATCCTACCAAGCTTTGTACAAATGCCGTTACCCATATCCAACGATAAATTTAAACATTTGCAAAACCACCACCCCAATCAAGAAAAAATAAGAAGGGAACATTTTAATACCTAACTATTAATATAAAATGTAAAAATTATAATACGCACAAATTAACACCCCGTAGTTACTACAAAATTTTATTCATATAAACTTATATTTAATAGAACATAATATTCCGCCTGCTTCAATACGCGACGATATTCTGACTGACTACCCATATTTGCTATTTTTAAAGCCTAAACTGCGTGTACATAATACTCATTGAAATCTCATAATCATAAATAAAAACTAATAAGAAAAACCGCCATCGACTGACGAAGCCAGTTAGTTGTTACATAAATCTCTTTGTTGAGATAAATAATGACTCAATACATTGTTTTGCGTTCCATACGTCGAAACCGGCGTTCTACCGTCAGCAGGATCGGGCGTCAGGGAGTTTCCCTTAGTGGCGTGTTGTTACAAAATAAAGTTGATTCTCCATTTTTGATATATTATTTTTATCCCAACAATATTTTTAGGAAGTAAAAAGTATGCATTCGAATTTCCTGTAAAACTTGTCATACAATAATAATTATTATATCACTCATATCTAACAAGGAAATTGCTCCGAAGTGAATATAATAGAAACACAAAATACTTTCCAATGTACCTTTTTTATTAAATAATAAACCAATTAAAAAAAAATAAAAGAATATAAACTATAACAAAAATTACGTTAAATAACCTATAAAAAGTCGCAACAAATTTTCTAAGTAACATTTTACTAGGGTAAACCTACCAGTAAGTGAACCAGTGAATGAACAATTTTTTATATAAATCCCATTTTTAAGGTCTACGTGATATTCCACTGAAAATCAAGATCTTGTGCGCAATATCTAGTTCTCTCTTTCTTACGTATTGTGTTCTTTCACTTGGACAGCTCATCACAAAGTCAATTTAGCAAAATGGCTGTAAGTGAGGTGTCTGTAAATGGCGTTCTCCGGGAGATAAATCCTTATAAGGTAAGCTGATGCATGCATCTATGATATATACACTTTACTAAGAATTTGATTACATACGGTCTTATATGTTTTCGCGTTATGTAGATATGTATGTATGTGTGTGTATGCGTGGGTATATATGTGTATATATGTATATATATCTATATGTGGGTATGTGTATACTCATTAAATAATTTATTATTTATCTAATTTAGTAGATATTTATACCAGTAGTTACTTAACAAAGGCAAAATGAAAATCAGTAACACGGTTACACTATTCCATTGTATGATTACTCCTTTCTTTTCTTTTTTTTATTTCATGGTATAATTACAACTTTGAGATTGACTCGATTATTTGTGACTAAACAACCAAATGGTTAAAAAATTTCTGTGGCTAATCGAACGAGTTTTCGGAAGCCAAACCCCTCTCCAAAAAAAAAAAAAAAATATATATGTTTTCGCCTTAGATAATGTTATATGAACGTTTACATTGATTAAACTGCTATTCTAACCTATAATTATAATAAAAAGTAAATGTTCATTCACTGGCTGCGAGAAATTATGCTAATACAATAAATGAACATCTGTTCATTTACTGGGGTTTGATCCTTATATACAAATTTAAAATAAAATGGTGCCTACAGTTCATTCAATATGTATGTGTAGTTAACTGACCGCATATAAGATAACGCACAGTTGCCACATGTAATTCTCAAATTTCTCAGTATTCAATTAAAATATCAAATTCCACAATACTATATTAAAGTTGTATATATTATTTATGAATGTTATTAAATAATAATTGTGCACACAATAATATATTATAGGCTAAGATGTTACGTTTTTACATTTATTTTCGTCTACTTTAAATATGGCAATTACGTAAACATCTATTTTTATAGTTAAAAGCGGCCACGCCGCTCTATTCTTCTGCGTGAACTCGAGTATATCCCTTTTCAACTTATTGAAATGACGCGCCGTCTGTGTTTAGTGAACCCTCTCTTACATAGGCGGATCCATGGGTTATACGCGTTATTAGTAGGTAGGTACCTACTTACACAATAAATATGACTGTATTTCAATTGAAAGTATATTTATTTTATTTTTCCGTTTTAAAGTTTATTTTTCTCGACTATATGTAGATTTTTATATGCATATTTTCAACACCACAGCTGCTATTGAATGCAAGTTTCCACACCACTCATGAAGTATTGCTTTCCCCCTCTGGGTTCGGGGCCACAATTGTAGAATAGACCCAGGGTACCTCCTACGTGTCGTAAGAGGCGACTAAGGTGACTGAATGGGACCGCCTAGCCGCTTAGACATGACCGGTAAGATCCTCAAAGTTATGCTGAGCGGGCGTTGGTGGCACTTGGATGGGTGACCTAGACAGGCTTGGGCCCGGACTGTGGCGTCTGCCCGAGACCTGGGAACACTCAACACATCTGCCGCGGGCGCGTGATCCCAGATAAATGGTAATGAGGACCAGAGTAATTAATCTCGGTAACTCAGAACCATACGATCATACATACAAATTGTAGAGACTTTGCCACCCGTAATAAATAGGATGGTTTGAAGAAAAGTACTCAAGTAAAAAGGAGGAATGCACAAAGGGCCTAATGAGGCCTAAGTGCTGTGGTGGAATGGGAGTGTAACACTACCTTCCACTACACTCCGACCCATATACATACATACAAGTATTGCTTTCAGCGCGTTAAAATTTTTTAGTGGGTGGTTCGCCAGTAGCCATATTTCCCACAAGAAACAAAAATAAATATGTACGAAACAGCTAAGTAGTCGAGAAAAATAAACTTTCAAACGGAAAATAAAATAAATATACTTTCAATTGAAATACAGTCATATTTATTGTGTAAGTAGGTACCTACCTACTAATTTTTAATTTTGCCCACAGATGTAAATTATTAATTTGTGATCTAGGATGGTAAGTACCTACATAAAAATAAAGTCAATGAAGAATAGGTACCTACTTACAAGGGGTTAAGTAAAGGGGTTAAACTACTTACAAGGGGTTAAAGTAGAAGGTGTGGAAACTTGCATTCAATATCAGCTATGGTGTTGAAAATATGCATATAAAAACCTTCTACTTTCACCCCTCTAAGAAAAAAAAATGTCTACGCCAATGAAAAACATTGTGTAGGTCAGGGTTGCCGGTCGTTCAATTACACATACATATTGTATGTCGTATATATATATATATATATATATATATATATATATATATATATATATATATATATATATATATATATATATATATATATATATATATATATATATATATATATATATATATATATATATATATATATATATATATATATATATATATATATATATATATATATATATATATATATATATATATATATATATATATATATATATATATATATATATATATATATATATATATATATATATATATATATATATATATATATATATATATATATATATATATATATATATATATATATATATATATATATATATATATATATATATATATATATATATATATATATATATATATATATATATATATATATATATATATATATATATATATATATATATATATATATATATATATATATATATATATATATATATATATATATATATATATATATATATATATATATATATATATATATATATATATATATATATATATATATATATATATATATATATATATATATATATATATATATATATATATATATATATATATATATATATATATATATATATATATATATATATATATATATATAATATAAAACCAGTAGTTTACTTCAAATGTATGGGCAGGTGGCTAAAATGTTATTTTCCAGTAAATGAATGGGGTCATAAAGTCATTCATTGGACAGCTGTTCGTTAGAGTCGCAAGATCTAGTGAATGAACAATATGTTTGAAACTTATTTTCTTTTGTATAATTATTTTGTGTTTTAACTTGTATAATTATTATTTTACAGAAAGTGGAAGTCTTACAAGAAAAAAAGATGAACAAGTTGTATAAAAGATTCAGATATTCAGAGGAACCTTGGCTAATGCTTTGAATAAAATTACAGCTGGTGAAATGAGCTTAAATGAGGCCAGCAGGGTATTTTAAAAATGAGCCCTTCATCGATTCTGCTTCCTGATGAGGAAAAACGTATTGAGCAATGGATTTTATCAAAGGCCCAATTGGGTTTCCCGAAGCACAAAACTGAGGTTCAGGATGCGGTACAGAAGATAATGAATAGCGTAAATCGTGAAAATCCATTTAAAGACGATCGACCCAGAAAGAAGTGGCTTCAACTATTTTTGAAGCAACATCCGCAAATAATAAAAAGGAATTCGGAAATAATTTCTAAGGCGCGCACATCTGTGACCGAGAAGATGTTTAGAACATGATTCTCCGAACTACAAGATTATCTGACGTCTGAAGGTTGTTTAGATATTCTCTCCGATTCCTCTCGAGTGTTCAATGCTGATGAGACCGGCGTTCAATTTCGTCCAAAACTAAAAAAATGCGTAAAAATTATAAGGACGTCTATCAAGTAGCGACTGGGCAAGAAAAAGAAAGTATTACCGTCCTTTGCAATTTTTCTGCAGACGGTGGAATAGTCCCACCAATGATAGTTTATGCTTATAAACGAATACCAGCTGTGGAAAATTCGGTGCCAGAAAATTATTTTATAGGCAGACCAGATTCCTGGTGGATGGTATCGGAAACATTCATCGAATATGTGACTAACTGCTTCCGCAAATATCTTTTAGGTAAAAGTATCAAGCGGCCAGTAATCCTTTTTCTGGATGGACATAAGTGCCACATCAATTTGGAGTTGTCCAATTTTTGCTCTAACAATGGAATTATCCTGTACTTCCTAACGCCACACATATTCTTCAACCGTGCGACGTTAACATTTTCAAAGCCCTCAAAAATGCATGGAAAATTGTTGTTGCAAAAACCAGCAGGACATTCAAGCCTACATCATGACAGCTACCTTTGAAGAAGCCTTTTCAGTCTATTAAACCCGGTATTATGAAGAACGGTTTCCGGCGCTGCGGCTCATTTCCATTTGATGTCAATGCAGTGGACTTTTCAAAATGTATAAGCAAACGCCATGAAGAAAAGGACGTTCAATCACAGACAGAATCAATTCAATCACAGACAGAAGCGGAATTTGAAAATTTTGGGCCAAATGATTTTAAAATAGCCCAAAAGATTGTGGGAAATTTTGTTACCAAAGAAAGACTTCAGAGGTATGAAGACAATTTAGTAAATGTATATACGCGTCATGATGACCTTTCCCCATTTTGGAAATTTTGTAAAGATTCTTCTGGAGATAATTACGAAGGAAATTTTAATACAAAATCTCCATTCTCAGAAAGTTTTATAAACTCACTACCAATTGATTTCATTCTCGAAAATGTTGATTTTATTGTTGATGCATGTGGCATACCTACTAAATGAATATCCCAACCAACTATTACTCGACGATATAGTGGTCCCAATTATAGACGAAATTATATCATTGCAAATTAACATTGTTGAAAGGAAATATATTCAATTTCTTCAAACAATGTTGTGGAATGTGGTCGATTCAGCCATTAAGATGTCTGAATGTGTATCTAGAAAAAAAATTAAAATCCTTGACATGAAAATAATAAAAGTGCCAGAAGATGTCTGGAAGAAGCATCTTCATTGGCCTTCTATTATAGCGCCAGTAACAAATAGGGATGGGTAATCCAAAGATTTTTATGGATCAGGTCCAACCTGATCCGGTTCCAAACATATACCTGTTCCATGGATCAGTTCCGAGTACGCGTACGCGCGCGTACACATTGGGAGTTTCAGTTCCGCGCAATGCAACGGCCAAATCGGTACTCTTACTGGCCGCATGCGTCCGGACTGATTAAGACTGTACTGTACATAAGACTGTACTGTACGTGTATCTGCTCTGTATAGATCTGTCCCACTAAACTAAGCCCTTTGTTGGTTTTACTCGTTCTCATAGTAGATGCATGACGGATCGCGTACACGTTTATATGTAATAATAAGGTTTATAGTTTTATCAGTTGAAAAATAGAAATGGCGACAGTTAATAAAAGAAGTCCTGTATGGCTTTTTTTCACTATATTGAATGACGATACAAAAAGCGCAAAATGTGACACATGTAAACAAACTTTGTCTTACAAACACTGAAAAAACATTTGAAGAGAAAACATCCGACAATTGAATTTCCACAAAATGCAAATTCAGATAAAACTACAAATGATGAAAATGCAAGCGATTCCGATAATGATTCTCCTCCAAGGAAACGGTTGCATATGACCGTTAATATACCTGATACAGGACCGTCTTCATCTAAAGAGAATAATAACCCGGGGACCTTTGGCTCGTTTCAAATAAAACAAAACCAGTTCAGGGGAAAATATCAAATTTTATATCAACAAAAATTACGCTAAATAGGAAAAAAAAGATAGACGCACATTTAGTTGGATTATTTACTATGGATTTCCAACCATTTAGAATAGTTGAGGATAAAGGTTTTCAAACATTCGTAAAGGCACTGAATCCGTCCTATGAACTACCCACCAGAAAAACAATATCACAATCTCTTATTCCGGCAGCATATGAAGAATGTTTGACAAATTCAAAAGAAATAATGAAAAATGTTTTAAATGTATGTTTAACCACTGATTGCTGGACTTCCTTAAAACATGAAAGTTTCATGGCTGTGACAGCTCACTTCATCGACTGTGATTTTAAAATGAAAGCAATTCTTTTAAGTTGTAACGTTTTTGAAGATAATCACACTATTAATTTGGCTACAAGACTGAAAGAAATTGCGACTGAATGGGGTATAGAAAAAAAAATTGTAATGGCAGTTTCTGACAATGCAAGCAACATAAAAAGTGCAATATCAATGCAATTAGGCTGGAAACATTTTGGGTGTCTTGCACACACCCTGAATTTAATTGTGCAGAATGCACTTAAACTAGTTCAACCCATTACTGATAAAGTAAAAGCCATAGTTATTTATTTTAGAAGAAGTACACACGCAAATGCAAAGTTAATGAACTTTCAAAAACAGTCAGGTATTGATATACCGAAGAAATTGATTCAGGATGTTCCAACTCGATGGAATTCTACATTTCATATGATTAAGAGATTTGTGGAATTAGAAAGTTGTATTAGGTCAACTGTTGGACTTTTAGATGAAAGTTTATCACATATATCGGCAGAGGAATGGAGAATTATGAAAGAATTGTGTGAAGTTTTAGTACATTTTGATGAAGCAACAAAATGTGTTAGCGGAGAAAACTATATTTCAGCTTCACTAGTAATTGTTTTAAATCGCGGTTTATTTAATGTCTGTGAAAAACTCAAGGAAAAAAACTTTTCTGACGTTTCAAAGGATGTGGTAATGGATCTTGAAAATAGACTGCGTAGAAGATTGGGAAACGTAGAATATAGTAACACACTAGCTTTATGTACATTCCTTGATCCAAGGTTTAAAGCATTTGCATTTAAGCATAACGACGCCGCAGAAAACATAAGAAAATTATTAACAAATCTAGTCGCAGAAATGGTAACACAAGTAGAAGAAAAAAATAAAAGACTTGAACCAGTCATAGCGCCCAGTTCGGCGACTACTCCCAGGAGTCCCAGTAAGGTTAACGAAGATGCGAGTCAAGATGCTACTAATAATAATAAGAGTGTATCTTTGTGGGATTGTTTAGATGAAACAGTAGCCAAAAGTAAACCCAAAATTCCCAGCAATTCGAGAGCAATTATGGAAGTCCAGAGGTATCTGGATTGTGATACACTAAGTCGGCAAGAAACTCCGTTACTGTGGTGGAAGCAAAATGAGTATAATTTTCCGTTTTTAAGCCAAATAGTCAGAAAGAGATGTTGCGTATTGGCTACTTCAGTGTCATGCGAAAGACTATTTTCGAAAGGTGGCAATATACTTAATGAACGCCGTACGCGATTAAGTGCTGAAAAATTAAAGCAGCTTATGTTTCTTAATACTAATCATTAATCTATATTTATAGAAATTCTTTCGTTACCGATATATATTCCTAATATATATATATATATATATATATATATATATATATATATATATATATTTATTTATTTTGTTACCAAAGTTATTTAGTTTCTTTCGTTTTTTTTTTTATTGTGGCTTTATTTATGTTTTACTATTATAATATATATATATATATATATATATATATATATATATATATATATATATATATATATATATATATATATATATATATATATATATATATATATATATATATATATATATATATATATATATATATATATATATATATATATATATATATATATATATATATATATATATATATATATATATATATATATATATATATATATATATATATATATATATATATATATATATATATATATATATATATATATATATATATATATATATATATATATATATATATATATATATATATATATATATATATATATATATATATATATATATATATATATATATATATATATATATATATATATATATATATATATATATATATATATATATATATATATATATATATATATATATATATATATATATATATATATATATATATATATATATATATATATATATATATATATATATATATATATATATATATATATATATATATATATATATATATATATATATATATATATATATATATATATATATATATATATATATATATATATATATATATATATATATATATATATATATATATATATATATATATATATATATATATATATATATATATATATATATATATATATATATATATATATATACTATTTACTCTGTATAATTTTTATAAATATAATAAATTATTATCATATTTAGTTTTTTTTAGGTTCTTACAACTATGACATTTCTTATTCATTTTCAAAGCGTTGTTATAGCAGCCGTAAATACACAATCAATAAATACATGATTGTATTAGAAACGAATGAAACGATACACTCCGGTCCGGACTGGAAAAATGTCGAATCATCAATCATCCGACAAATCAGAATCTGGCGCTGCGCCGATCGCACATCATCCCTAGCTCGTATCAGTTCTGCGTCCGAGTCCGAGCGACTAAGTTCAACTAAGTTGATCCTGCACTCGTTCGATCCTCAATCACCAACTGCGGCTCGTTGGACCTGTTGGACTCGTACGCTATCTGTTTTATCTATGGATCAGTTCCGCTGATCCCAACTGTAATACCTGTTCCAAAGTATCAGTTCCAGTATTGGGTCCCTAGTAACAAAAAGGAAAACCAATCCAGCACCTTACGCAATAACTTCAACAAAGTGGAAAGAATATCATGCAGCAAAGCAAGATAAAATGGGGAATCCAAAGAAACAAACAGCTAGATACAGTATCATCAAAAATGGTAATAAAACCAAAATAGAAGCCAGTTCAAATGGAAATGATGGAAAGGTTCCTAAAATTGACAAACAAAATAAAGAAAAAGCCAGTTCAAATAGAATAGAAGAAGATGAAAATTCCCATAAAAGAATCAAAAGCCGAAAGAAGGTAAATACTTCCAAAAGTGTTTATCATCAACACCAGGAAGTTCTATTAAGTCACTAGAAGTGGGTGACTATGTAATAGCATTTTATGAAGATGTACCTTATCCAGGTAAAATACTTGAAGTTAACCAAGACAAATATAAAATAAGTGTGCTGCATGGTGTGAAAAAACAAAATAAATGGAAGTGGCCCACTAAACCAGACAAATGTTGGTACGACTCGGACAATGTCCATTCAAAAATAAACACTCCTTGTTTGCAAGAAGACGGTTTCTACAAAATACAGTGCAACCTCCAGTATTTGAACTAATTTTTGTCTGGTTAATTAATGTGTTCATATAACCAAATTTAAATTAAAAACAGTTATTCTACCAACTTCTCTTTTTTTATTCATTCAAATATGTTTATAATTAAATATGTCTCGCGCCAGACTGGCTGTATTCAAGGCATTGTATGCATCACATGTGTCCATTCTGGCTGGCCAAGATGAAGACGAATATTTTCAGCGAATATTTAGATAAATAATGCGTTGTTGAAAAACCAAGTTTGTACTGTAAATTAATTTTTTTAAATTTAATTAGTAAATAAGGATTTATTGTTCATTCACTGGATAAATGTCCATTCTGGCTGGCCAAGATGAAGACGAATATTTTCAGCGAATATTTAGATAAATAATGCGTTGTTGAAAAACCAAGTTTGTACTGTAAATTAATTTTTTTAAATTTAATTAGTAAATAAGGATTTATTGTTCATTCACTGGATAAATAGTGAATTATATCTGTCTATTTACTAGTGTTCTGATTCCTGAATATATTTAATTTTTTTTCTCAATACTGCCGTCCTAAGGAAGACCACCGCATCTGCACATTATACAATAATGAGTAAATCGAGCTCAAAGTTTAGGTAACCTTTATAATGTGCACAAACTTTTATTAGGCTGCAAATGAAAATAATTTCACTTTATGTGAATGAATCTTCAAAATAATTGTTTTTTTAGAAAAAATTTCAGTTTCTCCCTATATTTTGCATAAAAAGGTAGATACTGGGAGAGAAAATTAAATTTTTATTAGAAAATACTAAGAAAAACCATAGCATCTAGTCATTTTATCTGCATCTTCAAGTCATTTAATGAAAAATACTGGGTGTAACGAATATTATTACCAAAAAATTTATGCCTTTTTTATATTTTATTTATTAATTTCTGGGATTCAGCAGCTAAAAATAGAAATTTCTGTTGCTTAAATTGTTTTCGTATCTCGAGTCGTTTTCAAAAAAAAATTTTTTTTATTTTAATGCTTGTGTAGTTCAGAGACAGTGGTCTTTATTTTTTCTCTTGAAAACGAGGTAAGATATGAGAACAATTAATATATAAATAATAGAAAAATTAGTGGCGTGAATTTTTCGTCAATAATATTCGTTAAATTGCCTCTGGGGATGTAATGTAACTTAGAAATTTTAATCTAATGCGAAACCTGCGAAACTAGCGAAACTAGCCCCTCATCACTACAAATATGTCTACCAGTTAAAAAAATTGGCCAAAGCATCTTTCAGATATTTTTAGGAAACTGTTATTTTTAAAGATATCTTGGATTTTGTATTTCCGGGCCTATGTTTAAATGAACTGTTTTTCATAGAATAACACTTTTCCTTTGTACAGGATGTTTAAGGACCCTCTGTATCATTTCCACTGAAGTAAAGCAAACTTGTAATAGCTATTTATGTAACCAGTTGGGAAAAGTACCATTTTGTGTACCGAGCAGATATCTGCGGAAGGAGCGCTATTCCGCAAAAGGTTGCGAGTTACACATAAGTGTTTCCCAACGTGTTTCATACAAGATTTTTTCTAATTTTCACCAATTTTATATGTGATGAGACGAAAACTTATATATATATTTTATAAGTTTAAAAAAAATCCAGTAGGTTGTAACGGTGTGTGACAGCTCATCACTTTCATAGCTTGTCAGGTCTAAATAACCTACTATGAAATGAACTTTACAAAAGTTGTGTAATATTTTACTTTTCGTAACTGGTTCTGAAAAGTAAGATGTTTCCTAACATCAAAGGGTTTTGAAAAGTGTCACTTTACATGTCAAAATTAGAAAAAAAGATATTAAATTATATCCTTATTATATGACTTATCATGACGGAAATTCGAAAATATATGCAAATTACTCAACAAAAACACCGCATTTGCATTTTACTTAGAATAAACACAGCTTCTGCAGGCGATGACAATATATATGTGGTGTTTTTCCTAAGTAGCGTTGTAGTTGCGGGGTTCTTCTTCAGTTTAGCAAATCTTTTTTCAGATGCTAGGTTTAGAATTCTTCTAAAAATATATATTTGTGGTTGTAAATACGGTGTTTTTCTTATGTATATATGTAATATAAGCTGTCTAGAACTGATTTTCACGCTTAACTCTATTTTCACAATTTTTGCACATGCGGTGTTTTTCCTAAGGACGGCAGAATACTGGTTTCTTATTTCAATATTGCTACTTAGCGGTTTGAAATCATAAAACATACACAATACAAAAACATAAATAAGATAACATAACATAACTTATATGCTTCGCATATAATGCTTATAGCTACTAAAATGCGAAATTTCAAAATTCTGATTGAAAATTGAATTTTTAGTGCTTAATTGTTCATTCACTGGTGCCTTTACCCTAGTTGCTGATTTTAAACGTTTTTCTTTCCCAGTATAAAATTATGATTTTGTCACAATCGAGAAATTCGCGGCTCGACGACGATATGTATCGTGACCTATGTACCTACTATGGACCCCGAGACAATTATAATCAGGTTTCTCACCGCCAAAAACATAGATCTACACCCAAAAGTGATCTCATTACGACTGAAAGGGAATAATTATTAGTCCAAAATAACATTAGGTCCTAAATTGTACTTTGCGCCACTGTACAGAAGTTAAAAGTGACTAATTTGATGGGCTCCCGTTCTGAATATGGTCCTTAGGTCCCTACTGACACGACAGAAAAGAGAAATTACTTTTAACCGCTTGTGCGTAATTCTTATGAAGTTAGGTTCTAATTCGACGGACCAAGACCGATTGTCTGTCTCTACCACACACTGGCCAGCCTACGTTGCCTGACCTGTACACATAACCCTATCTTGCAGTTGTTGCACGAATGTAAATGGTCCCTCGTTGTGGCACTACGCCATGATTATCTTCAAAAAAGCCCAAACTGCCTTCACATTCAATCATCCTGTGTTTGCGCACGCCCTGGAACCAACGATGCAGTTCTGAAAAACAAAAATTTGAGAAGTAATAATAAGAGTAATATACGAGCTCAGTCGCATATGAATTGGACCAAAGGAAATTTGCAACATTATTTTATTTTTGTGAATTAAAATTTATTTATTTATGATAACTTCAACAGACAGTATAAGCTTATTGCATGTGGTTAGCATGTGGATAGCATGTGGTTTTAACAAGTAATCAACAATATCTGATACTTATATCAACTACAATAACTATAAAATAAACAAAAAGGAAAAGTTATGTCTGGCGCATATTTATTTGACCAAACATTTTTGACCTAATTAGTCAGAGTTACCATTGTGTGGAGTCGCCTTTTCGTTAAAACGGCATCAATTCTCTTTGGCATGGTTGCTACTCAAGAACTGTAAACTAGACAGGATAGTTACATGAAGCAAATCTGTCAGTCAGCATTACCGCAACCCTCTATACACCGTAACGTAAACGCGGGTACAATATAGAGAACTCAGACTTGTGGAAGCATTGAACAGTATCTTTTTCACATATTTTACGTCTTTTTAAATAAATCAGCAGTTTTTTAAAAAGTTAGATTCCTTTATTGTAGTCTAGTACGTATTTTCTGATAATTGAAAATATTGTTACATTTATATTATTATCGGTGTAGGTACTAATTAATACAAAATAAATTATAGGTATAAAACTGTAATGTAAAATACAAATAGGGAGGAAATAATGTTGTATTCCTTTTTTTAATGATTTTAAATAAATTTTAAACAATTTTTAGACTTTTATTTAATTAATTCCTTCGGGATTTTTCTGAATTATGTAGGTATAAGGTTGTATAGGTAAAAAATAAAAAAGCACTATCTCAAAAATAAAAATCAAGATATTAAAATAGGTATATACCAGCCAATCATATACCGATGAGGGTATAGCTCAACGTACAACTCTGATAGGTACTGTGTACTAATTACGGATGAATGGACAGACATATGGATCTAATTTGATTTTTTGTTATTCTTTAAAATTGGTAACATTCTTTGTGCTCTGAAATTAATATATATTTTAATAGAATCAACTAAATATTTAAAAAAGCAATCAAATACAAATAGCTTACAGATAAAACCTTATTCAACAGGTACACAAAATATTTTTCCTTAATTCGTCGGTATGACTGCACGAGCAATTTCAAAGAATGGGTCTAATAAGCCGGTCTGTTAAGCAGGCTTAATAATCTTTGCGATGGGAGTAAAGCTTGTATATTTTATAGTTCTAACATGACTAGTATTTGTGAAAAGGTTAAAAGAGTTTTGGGAAAGAGCAACTCATATATGTATACCAGCGAACAATGATGAAATTCAAATATTAAAACTATTATTTTAGAGAAAACCACACATTTCAAAAATGAAATATAATACAATTATAAACTATCGTACATAAAAAGTGGCGCACCTAGATTTTGTCCCAAATTTGATGTGCAATAAATTTTAAACCAGCCCATCGATTTTGATAATTTTTTTTTGTTTGAAAGGGCGATTCTTGCGGATGACTATTTTGTAATTGGCTTTCCATAAAAAATGTATTTTTTAATACATACAGCTTTTAAAAACCGATTATGATTTTGACACGAAATTTGAGTGTCGCTGTGGAGTGAAATTTTATTTGTTTTGAATTCTTAGGTTGGTCACGGTGTTTACCATTCTTTTTTCAATATTCTCTTTTTTGAATCATCTCTCAAGCCCCTTCAGCAACGAAGATGCGACATTTTAGATGAAACGGTGTTATTAAGTTTGATATTTAACAAGGAGGCTATGGTAACGGTTAACACTGAAACGTCAAAAGATTCAGTTGAAATTCTCGTGAAAAAAAAATTCAGTTAACGTTCTAAAAGAAAATGCCAGTGCAAATTAGTCCACTTCAAGTAGCTAGAGTTGTGGCTTTGGTAGAAGATGGAAGGAGTCAAAGATATGCAGCTCGTATTGTTGGTCTACCAGAAACAACTGTCCGAAGAGCGATCCAGCGCTACCGAGAAACGGGCCAATACAGCAGACGTCCAGGTTCGGGTAGTTCCAGGATTATTAAATATTGACGATCGATTTATTGGTCTGCAAATATCGAGGAATCCCTATCAAACAGCTGTGATCACAAACCGAAATTTAAGAAACGCACGAGGAACAGTTGTGTCAGATCGAACAATTTGTCGGAGATTCAGGAGTTTCGGTTTTATCGCAAGAAGACTGGTGCTATTGGAATGCGATTACTTCGAGGACATCGAGTAGCTCGTTTGGATTTTGCTCAAATTCATCGTGTTTGGAATGAGTTGCTATGGTCTCGAGTTTTATTCACTGACGAATCAAGATTCATGTTGAGATCAGTAGACGGGCGTCGGAGGGTTTGGAGAAGGCGTGGGGAAAGATACGAGGATGGTATGTTCAGTGAAAGGGAGAGTTTTGGCGGTGGTTCACTAATGGTATGGGGTGGAATTACCAGCGATGCCCGTACAGAATTATTTGAACATGTTGTCCCATTTGCACCTTACATTGGCGAAGAATTCCTCATAATGCAAGATAATGCACGACCGCATACAGCAGTGATGATAACACAATATTTAAACGATGTCGGAATTAATCCAGTATGCCGTGGCCCGCTAAAAGCCCTGATATGAATCTCATTGAGCATTTATGGGATGAATTGGGACAACGTGTTAGTAGACGCAACCCAGAGAATCTGAATGAATTGAGGATTGCTCTTACAGAAGAATGGGACAATATCCCTCAAATCACTATCACAAATTTGATTGAAAGCATGCCTAGGGGTATGGAAGCTGTTATAGCAGCCAGAGGAGGAAATACTCGTTATTAGTTAGTTTGTTGTTCAGTTATTTTTTAAGTTTATTGTTTTAATCATTAATAATTACAGTCGTTTTACTAAATTGTCGAATAATTTTTTGTTTGTTATTTCTTTTTGATGTTGTGTGTAAGTAACAATTATTTCAGCGTCCGTAATCGAAAACGCTAAGCATTTCTTAAACGATGAACCTTTTAGACATTTTCAGCTCCACGGCCTCCTTGTTGAATATCAAACTTAATAACACCGTTTCATCTAAAATGTCGCATCTTCGTTGCTGAAGGGGCTAGAGAGGTGATTCAAAAAAGAGAATATTAAAAAAAGAATGGTAAACACCGTGACCAACCTAAGAATTCAATACAAATAAAATTTCACTCCACAGCGGATTTTATGGCTGTACTATGGCTGATGATAATCGGTTTTTAAAGGCTGTACATATTAAAAAATGCATTTCTTATGGAAAGCCAATTACAAAATAGTCATACGCAAGAATCGCCCTTTCAAACCAAAAAAAAAATTATCAAAATCGATAGGCTGGTTTAAAAGTTATTGAACATCGAATTTGGGACAAAATCTAGGTGCGCCACTTTTTATGCCCGTCAGTGTATTATAACCAATATGTATATAATTCTATTTTAACATAATATATGTTAAAAATAATAAAATTTATGTTAAAGTAGCTTTTTTTACATGTTTGTTTCTCGTGGTGATAAAAAATAACTGGCACTATTATATGTCTCTGCTCTTAAAATATACCTAAACTTAAACTCACACAATGAAAACACACATTTAAAAAGTCATCCAATAAGAAATACACAAAACAATAAAAATAAACTAATACCCCGAAAATCAGAAAAACTTGAAGGCCATTGTAAAACAGGAATATTGATTTCCTGCAGCCACAATATTATGGATTTAGCCGTATGGCAGGCTGCGCCATCATGTTGAAACATGAATCCCCCTTCTGTTACTGCCGTTGAATATCATTAACAGAAGGCAACAATTGCTCTTGTAAAATTACGTTATACTTCGCAGCATTGACCGTACCGTCAATGAAAAGAAGACGTCCAACTTCTTGTGAGGACATGCATCACCACTCCATCACAGATGCCGGAAACTTAACCTTTAGTTTGAAGCAAGTTATGGCTCTGTGTAGTGCCATAACGGCCACACGTGCTCTCAATATCTTATTTGTTATTCAATATCATATTTATTATATGTTATTACTCTAAAGTAAAACTAGTTCACGCGTTGTAAACATATCCAGTAAAATTGCCAACTAAGACATTCTTCAGATCAAGGCCGACTTAATGCAACTATTGTAGATACATACATACTGACCTAGTCAACGTTATATAAGGCGGTAACTAGGTCACCCGCATACATTCATTCTTAAGACATTCTGCACATTATACATTCTGTGCTATGTTACTATCCAATACGATGTCAATACCAAATAAACGTTGTTACTTGTTCCTGGCGAGTTTCATTCAAATGCCATTAGGGCATTACACGGCGACCCCGACTATCCAGCATCACATGGCGATCCTGCCACTGCATTACCAACGCAGGGCAATGTAGGGCGATTATTGGAATTTATGGAATATGGCTTATGGTATCTATGATGCTGAAAACGTGTGCTAAATGGCAATTGATATGGTACAATATGGTCCCGATTGGCAAAACTCCAAGTAAGTCCAAGTAAAATAGCAATAATAATGGTAAAATGGAATATATAATAATTGAATGGAAGAAGCCGCCTGGCAGTACGGGCACCATCCAGCCCGTGACGCAGCTCAACATTTTCAAATAATGGAAAATGAATAATAATATGGTACTAATGCCCGAGTGCACCGATTGTACGTTAAGTTGGGCTTATTTAAGTCGACTTAAAATATTAAGTCAGGCTTATTTTTAATTCAAATGCACCGTTAAAAATTCATAAAGACTTAATTAAGTCCAGTTAAAATATGGCAACGTTGCCTTTTAAGTCGAACGCCTAGTGACTTTTGACGCTTTTGGGTTATTTTGTTGAAAAATGCTGTGAAAATTGACATCAAAATAATTTCAATTTGAATATTCGAAGGTAGGTATTTAATTTTGCATCAAGATATCTTCTCTCTGTATGGTCGAAGATCGTAATATCATTATACATTATAAAGATACAACTTTTATGCCCGAGTGCACCGATCGAACGTTAAGTTGGGCTTAGTTAAGTCGACTTAAAATATTAAGTCAGGATTATTTTTAATTCAAATGCACCGTTAAAAATTCACAAAGACTTAACTAAGTCCAGTTAAAATGTGGCAACGTTGCCTTTTAAGTCGAACGCCTAGTGACTTTTGACGCTTTTGGGTTATTTTGTTGAAAAATTTTGTTAAAATTGACATGAAAATAATTTCAATTTGAATATTCGAAGGTAGGTATTTAATTTTGCATCAATATATCTTCCCTCTGTATGGTCGAAGATTGTAATATCATTATACATTATAAAGATACAACTTTAATATCTACATTTATCCAGCAAATCATGGCAGATGAAAGTAAGAAGCAAACTTATTGTTCAAACTTTACTCCTGAGGAAAAATAACACTTTTATTTTAATCGCAGAAATTGAAAATATAAAGATTGATGGTATTACATCTGAGGAGAAAAATAGGGCGTGGGTAGAAATCGTAACAGATACGAAGTCTCCAAAGATGGTAAAGAGGTCAAAAGTAAATTCACTAAAAAACGGTTTAAAAAGCAATTTTGAGGCAAAAAATTGCCGATGAAAGGAATAAATCTAGATACATGACCAATGGTGACCCTGCTCCTGTAGAGAGATTTTTCTGGAATTGACGATTTTCTAATTAATTTCATAATTAATACCAAAATTTATGTATGTACCTATATATGGTTTATCAAATCCAAATGATGTTATGTTGGCCCAAAGACCCATAGGAGTATGCTTTGTCATGTATATATATGTAAAATATGTGTTTAATTATTAAATTCCCTCATTTTAAATCTTGCTTTAATTCTGCTATTATTGTTAATTGATAATACCCACCATTATCAAGAATCATGAGCGCTACCGGGCCATCTTGACACAATATCTAATTTTTAAATCACTGTCCCCTATGGCTTGAACATTTATTGAAAAAAATGTGCTATAGGAAAAGCCTAAAAGCGCATAAAATACGTAATAATGCCTGAAAGTTTTGTAAAATAATGAAACATAACCTATTTGTGACTAGACATAACGTTAAACTGTCTTAAGCCCTCGAAATTGGCGACTTTAATTAAAGTCGGTCTTAACACATTAATCCGGGCTTTGATACACGGTGCAACATAAATGTGTCAAAATAAGTCTCTCTTAAATTTAATCCAGGATTAAGACTACGGTGCACTCGGCCATAAGGGATTAAGCAATTTAAAAATGGAAAAAGCAAAGACATAAATAAGTGATTAAATAAAATGGACTGAAAATGTGTAATTATGTAAGTTTATATTATTTTATTTTAAGTGTATTTATGTTAGCCAATATTTGTCTGATGACGCAGCATTATTAAATCGCGTCTTGCATTATTTTATATATAGTAAATCAAATAATTATTACTCGTTGCATAATTTTAAATTCGATTGGTTGAAATAGGATGTACCAGGAAACGAGTCCGTACATACATATTAAATTTCGCGATACAAGCATATATTTTAGCTTATTCTTGGTTCACGATGGGTACGTCTATAGTAAAAATGGACCAGATGGAAAAGGAGATAATGTCCAAGTAAGTGTTGACTAACTACTACTATCTAATAATGGGGCAGTCCGAATCAAAGGAGCTGGAACAAACCGAGAACGGCGCGGTAAATGCGAACTTCATAGTCCAGGAACAAACGCTGGATGTGGGCATAATGATGGCATGATTATTATTGCACTGATGATCCTCCAGTTTGTGATGACACTATACAAAATCCACAGAGGCCACTTAAAAAGGAACGCGAGGAGGAATTTGGCAGCATCCATGGCGTCCGTGTCCCAGGTGTAAGTGTTCAAGTGCTCTCTTTTAGGATCAAGCGTAGATGGAAAGAATATGGGCTTAAATGATAGAGAAGAAGCAGTGAGATGATCAAAGACAATGTGACGTAATAAAAGGGACAGAAATTGAAGTATATAATAATATGTAAGTTAGTATTATTATTAGTTATTATTTTGTATTTTGTGTGTATCGTATGTGTATTTATATGTACCTATATGTGTCTCGAATTTGTCTGGTCTAATGATAAGATATTGAGAGCACGTGTGGCCGTTATGGCACTACATCTGTGATATTCTTCCCCCCGCATTGGAATAACTCTACTTCGTGTATCGCCAACTCAGACCTCAAACATAGATTCGTCACTCCAAATAATTGAGTTCCATTGCCGTTGAACCCAATTTTGCCGCTCCTTTGCCCATAAAAATTGGTTTCGTTTCTGTTTTTGAGAGAGAAGCAGCTTTTCCTTCACCTAAAGTGAAATATTAAGTTAGGGTGTTATTTTACATGTTTGTAAAAACTTCCTTGTAGAATCCATATCCCATTTTTTTCATTCTCCCCAAACATGTGTCTTTTGAAATTGATCTGCCAATTGCATCTGCCCATTTTACTGCTAATTCTCGTGAGGAAGCTCGTCGATCTTGTTTAACAAGTGTCCGTAGAGCACGCTGATCTCTTTTGGTAATCTTTGAAGCACGGCCTTTTGTTTGAATATTTCCGATATTTTTAAATTGCGAATTATGTTTTTAACTGTTCCTTGAGGAATACTTAAATTTTTTGCAATTTTATGCCCAGATAGTCCATTTTTTTGGGCTGCAACAATGGAATTTTGCATATCATAAAATAACGACTTTCCACGAACCATTTTGACAAGTAACTAAACTAAAACACCGAACAAAGGCTCTCATTTGTTTCTTCAATGCACACTTGATAATATATTTTTTATGGCCCAATAAATATGGGCCAGACGTAACTTCTCTTTTTTGTTTTTTTTTAGTTATTGTAGTTGATATAAGTATCAGATATTGTTGATTAATTGTTAAAACCACATACTATCAAATAAACATATATGTCTCTGTTAAAGTTGTAATAATTAAATAAATTCCAATTCACAAAAATAAAACTGCTGCACATTTCTTTTGGTCCAATTCATATACGATTGGGTCGTACTATTAGTGTGGCGTCATGTATCAGTCAATAGAGTCAATAAAAGCATCAAATACCGCATGTATCTACGATTTTTGTATATGTTATGAGGACACCTGAGAGTATAGTTTATACCCAAGTTTGCAACCCTGAGAACCCTGTGCTACTCCCGTGGTGCTCGAAAAACTGCGAAATTCTGGTAACTGTTTTAGTTTTTTCGAATAAACTACCTTAACGAAGCGTTTTTCCGGTATCTTCACTTATACTTTTGTAAAGCAAACTAAATGTGCTACAATTTGAGCTTAACCCGATCTCACTAGGTCCATTTGTTGCGGAGTTATAGTTTCAATGAAATATGGGATTTTTTTTCCAAAAAGTGAACATTTTCGGTACCGTAAAGTGAGGTGAAGTCGACCAGTGGGGTTGACCAAAATTTTGGCAAGCTTCATCAACTTTGGTGTTGTGCTCTTAGCTAAAATTTCAATATTTCTTGAACGGTTAAAGTCAGTGGTTAAAGAGATAATCAGGTGTGAATTAAACAGGAAACAGACATTCTGTAAGTAATTTTTAACTACACTCAGGGCACAAAATTCGAACCATCTAGTATTTACAAAAAAATCATTTGAAAATATTTTCCTAACTATAGGTTTGATTTACATGATTTTTTTTAAAATTGTAGGTTTGTTTGTGCGGAATGCAGATGTGCTACTGAATTTCAGCTCAATTTTAAATTTTGACCATATTGCTTGCACTGTGGTAAGTGCAAGCAATAAAAAGATGAAAATTTTGGCACAGAACTTAGGATAGTCTCTTCTTAACAATCATTTTTTAATTCATGTCAATATCTCTATTAATAGGGAAGATATGATTAATTAAAATAATGACTGTGTCATGGTAATTTTCAATGCAATTGCCAATGAATTTTTGCAAAGTTGCTTTAGCATCTTCGTTTGTTTTTTTTTGACAAGTGTCGCATGTGTTTCTAAGTTAATTGTTGCGATTTGGTCTGAATTATAACAAAGTAACGGTAAACAACAAAAAGTAATAATGGTCTTAAGTGCAACTGGCGCCGCCAGAGCCATAACTTTAATACAGGAAGGGCACAATACTATGCGCAACAAGTTCTAGGTGTTTCGAGATGTAGTATTCAAAGAGCCGTGGAATGGTTTCGAGAAACTGGAGAATACACCAGAAGAATGGGATCAGGGAGAAAGAGATGTACAACTCAGCAGGACGACCGTTTTTTAGCCCTGAGAATACTACGAAACAGGGACTCTACTTCAGTTAGTGAGCAGAATGCTTTACAACATGTACGTGGTGTATATATTAGTGTACAAACTGTGAGAAGAAGGCTAAATGAAGTTGGCTTAAAGGCAAGAAGACCTGCCAATGGCCCATTGCTGACTAGAGAACATCGTAGACAGCGCCTTCTTTTCGCCCGTGAACACCAAAATTGGGAAATTGAGGAATGGCGTAAAATCCTGTTTACTGATGAATCGAGATTTTGTATGTTACCTCCAGATGGCCGTCACAGAGTATGGCGAAGAGGTGGCCAAAGGTTTGCAGAGTGCAATATTTTACCAAGGCTCAGTTTTGCTGGTGGCTCAATTATGGCGTGGGGAGGAATTAGTCTTGAAGCTCGTACAGAGTTAGTGGTGGTAAATAGTGGGGCAGTGACTGCTGATAGGTATATTACTGACATTTTGGAACCACATGTTGTGCCTTTTGTCCCATTTATTGGAAACAATTCCATGCTAATGCATGATAATGCCCGTCCACATGTGGCAAGAATCGTTTCCGAGTATTTGGATCGGGTTGATCTTAACCGTATGGTGTGGCCTGCAAGAAGCCCAGATCTTAACCTTATCGAACATGTTTGGGACATGGTAAGAAGACGTGTTCGAGCCCAAGTTCCTGCTCCTGTGAACCTGAGGGAGCTTAGTGCAGCTGTCGTACAAACATTCTTCATTTATTTGAGGGGATGCCAAGACGCGTGGAAGCTGTAATTCTTGCTCGGGGAGGCAATACAAGATATTAACTGTTTTTTTAAGTTTATTTTTGTTGTTAATTTTAAAATATTGTTACATTCATTATCGAGAAATTTTGTATGTTGGTTCTTTGTTTGTGAAGGTAAAAGTTAATTATAAATTAAAAAAACTACGTCATTATTTTAATTAATCATATCTTCCCTATTAATAGAGATATTGACATGAATTAAAAAATGAATTGTTAAGAAGAGACTACGCTAAAGTTCTGTACCAAAATGTTCCACTTTTTATTGCTTGCACTTAACAGAGAGTGTTGCAAACTTTATGCAAAAATCCAATGTAATTGGTACACCTTATACAGGGTACATCACGGTGAGTGGCCTGTTAGACGTTTCTGGGAAACTGCATATATTTTGGAACTGAAAATTTGCACACAGAGGTTGCTCTATTCAATGAAAATATTGCCGTGTATGTGCCACTTCCTATTATACACAGGGTGTCCAATAACTGATGTCAAACTTCGACTAATTGGACCTTCAATAAGTGTCTTATTTTAAATGGGACATACTGTATTTTATAATCCAATTCGTTTCATTTTTTGATTACCTTTCAACTCATATGTAGTTTGCTATAGCTAAATTGCTATAGGTTCTTGAGTTATTTAGAGATATTTAAAAATATTGTTGAATAAAAATTAACATCGAGTGCAGTATGCCATGGAAAACAATTATAGTTATGTTATGTCTATTAAATATTCCTTCATGAGAAAACTTCGACTCGTCACTCTACAGATAATTTTTTTTAAGAAAAAGTCATCTTCTTGGATGCAAGTTAATATCATTTTACAAAATTGAACTCTATTACCAGAATCTTCTGCATACAGGGCTTGAACTTTAATAAACTTAAAATTACGCATTTTGTGCTTCCACAAGATTCTTTCCATAGAGGAATAAGAAATACCTATGTCATACACTGCAGTGTAAATAGAAGCTCGTGGATATGCTTCGAAATAAGCCAGGGCAGTTATTTCGTTATTTTCATTTCCAGTGACTGGGCTGAGATTAATTTTGGTTGCTTTAAAAGTACCAAATTCTAGGAAATTATTCTAAATTCTTCTAAACTTCTTTACGTTCATTGGTGGCAGATTAGGATTTATTTCGTTAAACCTTCTGCACGTTCTGCTAATAATTCTGTTACATTCTCCATGGATAAAAAATAAGTTGAAATAATCCGCATTGGAGTAATGATTTTGCATATTATCTGACCACTAACAACAATAATACGTTGACACTTACAGAATAATTTAGAATGACAAGACGAACATAATTTTTTGTTTTCCATGGCACACTGCACTCGATGTTAATTTTTATTCAACAATATTTTTAAATATCTCTAAATAACTTAAGAACCATCCAATTTAGGTATACCAAACTACATATGGGTCGAAAGGTAATCAAAAAAGGAAGCGAATTGGATTATAAAATAGTATGTCCCATTTAAAATAAGACACTTATTGATGGTCCAATTAGTCGAAGTTTGACATCAGTTATTGGACACCCTGTGTATAATGGAGCATTTGTAGTTTATACATACATAAGCTCCATGTCTTTTTAGTATGTGGAACAAAAATTGGTTCTTGAAAGTTACCATAGTGAAAGTTATTAATTTCTAACGTACGGGTTGTTTTCGCATAAGATTTTATTAAAATCGAAATATCTTAAAAACTATTGCTTTTAGGGATAGGGAATAGTATTGAAAGTTACCTTAAAATAACGAGTAGAATTCGAATCTGGCATAAAAAATTAAAAAATATAGCATGCCATTTAAAATAAGGAAGTTGTCGACTTCCGGTATAACCGGAAGTGGCACATACACGGCAATATTTTCATTGAATAGAGCACCCCTGAAAACCCCTATGTGCAAATTTTCAATTCCAAAATATATGTGGTTTCACAGAAACGTCTAATAGGCCACTCACCATGATGTACCCTGTATATGGTCAAAATTTAAAATTGAACTGAAATTCAGTAGCACATCTGCATTCAGCACGAACAAACCTACAATTTAAAAAAAAATCATGTAAATCGAACCTATAGCCAGGAAAATATTTTCAAATGAATTTTTGGTAAATTTTAGATGGGTCGAATTTTGTGCCTCTGAGTGTATTATAATAATGCATTCAGTGTTATCCTTTAAATTGACACAATTTTAACCTCAAAACTTTATATTGCGGACATGTTACGGAAATATTTAAAGTCGATTTGATTGCTCTAATTTACATTTTAAAGTCATAGTTATCATTGTCTTGGGCAGGTAATGTAAGAGAGTAATATTGGAATGATTAGAGAGAAAACTGTAAAAATAACGACACATTTTTATGCTTTCAGGGGTAAAGTCGATCAACACTATCAGGGCTCTCAGAGCAAACTTTCACATTATTTTATATATAATTATTTATTATTATTAATTATTAATATATTTATTTATAATTATTTTATGATTTTAGGACAATATTTTGTAGAATTTTAGGATGTTTTTAGGACATATTAATGAACATTAAGTTTTACTCTCAATACTATATTTTATGTCTCCATATCAAATAACATTGTTCAAAATGAATTATTGTTTTACATAATAAGTAATTTATGAAAAATACTGGGAGAATATTCTTATTTCCTTCTTTAAAAAATAAACTCATCTGGATATTCCTGTAATATTTTCTGCATATTATGTTCATTTAATATGTAGGTATATTAAATCGAATATTCTATGAATAATCCATTAGAAGAAAAATATTCCTGGGATATTTTATGGATATCTAAAAAATAATATTCCTTCCGGGAGGTTCAGAGAATATTCCCATATAAAAACAGCAGCCGTACATAATAGCAAAGTAGCAGCTACTTTTAGCATAAAATGTGATACAAACACAGATATCCTTTGCATTTGCATGTATTAATCATTAATTCAATTGCATTGCATTTGGCAACCCACAACAGCAATACCCATTTTTTAGTAATAACTACACACAGGTGACCAAATACCTGACAAAATACTTGCCACAATGTGGGTATAGAACTAAAAATATAAATATATATTAGGGTGTTTTTTTAAAAAAAATTTTTCTTCTGTCCCATTGGTTAACATTTTAGCATTGGACCTAAAAAAATTCTCCCAAAATTTCAGATTCCTATATCAAACATGTGAACGGTGCAAACCGAGTTTGTTTCCCATTTAATGGGATAACGACGTTTTTACTCTAACATGAATAGCTGGTAGAATTTTTTTTTAGTAATAATTTCTAAAATTTTAAGCCAACATAAACAAATTACAGAATTTTTTAGTTTTCATTGGAAAAAAAATAAGAAATCTATCTTGCATTAAAATAACAGTTTTTTAATGAACTTTTTAAATTTAAACAAATGATCAATAGTTTTTATAATTTTTTTTTTATTAAAAGTAGAATGTTTTTGTAACAAATATTGAGTTTGTTCTTCATTCTTTGTTACACAATTATTAAAAATAGCGCTTAATAATATTAAATTAATAATAAAGTTATAATTAATAAAATTTTTATTCATATAATAAATTATTTTTGTTTTTTCAACTGTTAAATCTGGTGCAATACAGTTTTTAATCTTTAATTATTTGAATTCTCGGAATTAAATTAATTAAAGTTGTCTAGAGTATAAATTCAGAGAATTTCAAGAGAAGCGAATGAAGAGTTTAAAAACAATACAGAAAATCGATGTATTTAGGTGAAGTAACTAAATATCATAACAATTAAATATTAAAATAAAGTTCTTGTCTCCTACTCACCCCTTTTTTTCACCAATCACATTCTACTTTATACTTTCCAAAGCACAAAATTTAAATATCAACATCATAAATTAGTTTCAAATAATATCAATCGGAGAGTTCAAAAATTTTAGATCTTTCCTTTAAAAATTAATTGACTGAAATCCGATTTATAAGAGAATGTTTAAACGAGGACCTTTTTTGTAGGAAATTTAATTCTCTATAAAATGCTGCCATCAGAAATTTTCTACCAGCTATTCATGTTTGAGTAAAAACGTCGATTTTCCCATATTAATTAAATGGGAAACAAATTGGTTTGTGGCGTTCACAGGTTTGATCTAGGAAGCTAAAATTTTGGGAGAAACTATTTTAGGTCCAATGCAAAATCATTAGCCAATGGGACCGAAAAGATACCGCCAACGCCAACAAAACATAGGTTATGTTTGTCAGTCATACAACAGTCTACACTGACTCTACAGAACAAAGAAGTAGTCTATGGTCATACTCTTCTTCTTCTTCAAATGCTCGTGTACGTGTACTTATTATAAGATATGAAATGAACTACTATTTTATTTGTTTAATTTTACGAATTTTATGACAGATGCTTCCATTTTAGGACAAAATGGCAAATTTTATGATTTTAGGACACTCTGAGTGCCCTGCACTATATTCAACAGATTCCGTTTACACACGTCATCAAACTAAAAAAAACTTACCCCCCACAAAGAAAATTCCCCAGAATTCGGACCGTCAACATCAACAGTTAACCCTAAAGCAGTGGAAGCTGCAATTTTAATTTAATGGAAACAGATTCAGAAAAATTTACGACATAGAATCCCACAAGGTTGACACAGATTTTAAAATCGAAGATTTAGAATCACAAAGAAATGACAAAGAATAAGAAAATAGCGGAGCAGAATCTGAATATGGCGATACAGAAATCTGCAAGACCGAAAATGAACTAGATGTTAAGGAGGGTTCATGGGTGTTGGTACCATACTGTAGAAAAAAAAATCATTTTCTAGGAATGTTATTAAAATTGAACATGACACGCAAGATACAAAAATAACATTAATGCGAGCAAAAGTTTGTTTAGTCAAATAAGGATTGTGCATTGTTCTACTACGTGACATAATTAAGGCAATTCATCCACCTGAACAAGGTAGGAAGGTGAATTATGGTTTTATGAAAACATTTCTGCATACAATACGCTATACATTTATTTGAAAATTTGGGCCATGCTGTTTTCAGACATGCCCTTCTCAACTAAAATAACCTCGTCCATATAACGCTTCCGATTATACGGGACGTTGATGTCATCTTCGTTATTTTAAATGGAACACGCTGTATATTATTTCAACTTTGGATTCTACGTCAATTTTTGGTGTACTCTCATAAAGGTTTCCTATTCTTAAAGCATACCGTTTTTAATACATTTAATTTTTTCAAAAAACAATTAAAATCATTGCGTAATTAAAAAAGATATGTGTATTTTACAATAATAAAGTTAGAGCGATAAAATTTATAGGAGACATAACTAAGAATTTTATACATGGCGCTAGACATTTAATGCCGAATTTAATCAACTTATAACAGCATCTTAACGTATATTTTTTAAATGGAACACCCGATATATTTTTGCGCAACCTGATGAAAAATTTTATTCTCTTACGCATGGTATAATGGTTCCCTATAATACCTATCTCTTCTGGTTTTTAAGGTATTTACTGTGGATATCGCATAATTTCTTGCGAGGATGGCTGTGAAATTTTTAGTGGAACTTCAAAACAAGCACCTAATCTGTCACCAGTTTATTGTGGTCAATTTAACACATATTATAGTGAATGTTGATATGAGTATTATTTATTGTTAAAGAATGGCAAACATTAACATTTATTCAAATGCCTGACATTCTAAATTTATTATTTTTATTCATGGAGAGTACCTACCACAAGATAATAAATACAACTTGCAAAGTATCTAATGAGAGATGCACTCACTGACTAACAATGAGTAGGGATAAATTAAAAATAATTTTAATAAGAACAGAATTAAACTAAGTACATACTTTATACGAATAATAATTATTTTCAGAAAGTGACCGACATCTACTTGTAAACAGTTATGTATCCTTCTTGTTACCCCATAAATATCAGCTCCGGATATTAGGCCAGCAGGTAAAGTTTCAAAGGCTTCTCTTATACAGGCAACTAGGTTTTCTTTGGAATAATGTGGTGTTAAGTACACTTTCTCTTTTATTGCACCCGACATATAAAAATCTGGTGCTGACAGATCTTGAGATCTTGGTGGCCAATCTCAGGGTCCTACACGTCTAATCCATCTGTCTTCAAACATTTCATTTAAGTGGCAACACACTTTGTTTCCACAATGAGATGGAGCACCCACTTGCTGATACCAGCAGCTTCTTAGTTGATCTAGGGGTAGATCCTCTAAGAAATTAGTAAATAACGTACCTCACCTGATTGTCTTTAACTAAGCAAAATACTTGGACACTAAACTTTCGTTGAATATTTCTTTCGCGGATGACACGTGGATTATCTGTTGCCCAAGTGTCGATTGTGTCTAAAAATACTAAATTTTAGACTCATCTAACCAACTGATTTTGCGAAAAAACACTGGAACCTCTGGTGTTCGCCTTAAAAGTCCTGTTCAGCAGCACGAACTGATGATTCAGGGCAAGCATGAAAAAATGCCAAAACATTGACGATGTTACCTTCATCTAAAGTTACCTGACTGTCAAAATTCTATGTGCAGAAATTCGACCATGCTCTGATTGATTTCTTAAAATTCTTCTTCAAATGTGTCTACTCATTGGTGGTAAATAAGGATATCTCTCATGAAATACCCTGCAAGTTCTATTTATTATCTTGTGACACTCCATGAATAAATAATAAATTTTGAATGTCAGCATTGGAATAAATGTTAAAGTTTTCCATTCTTTAACAATAAATAATATTCAAATAAACATTAACTGTATGTGTGTTAAATTGACATGATAAACTGGTGACAGATTAGGCGCTTGTTTTGAAGTTCCACTAAAAATTTCACAGCCAAAAATTTCACAAGAAATTATGCAATATCTGTTGACTGCATGAAAAACCAGTAAATACCTTAGAACCAGCAGAGATAGGTATAGGGGACCGTTATGCCATTCGAAAGAGAACAAAACTGTTCATCATTAAAAAAATACAAGGTCTTCCCTTTAAAAAAAATAACTTAAGATGGTTTAAAGTTGAGTAAATTAGGCAGTAAGTTTCTACCACTCTGTATGAAATGAAATTATGGCAGGGAAGCTTAGACTCTTAGTTATGTCCCATATAAATTTTATCATTCTAACTTATTCTATTATTGTAAAATACACATCTTTCTGAATTAGGCATTGCTTTTTAATTTTTTTTCAAAAAAAATCAAATGTATCAAAAATGGTAAACTATAAGAACAGGAAACCTTTATAAAAGTTCACTTGAAAATTGACGTAGAATCAAAAATTGCAATAACATACATGGTGTACCTTTTAAAAATAACGAAAATGACGTAAACTTCCGGTATAACCGGAAGCATTAGGTGGAAGCCATTATTTTAGTTGAGAAGGGCATGCCCGAAAACACTATTGCCCAAATTTTGAAAATTAGAATCAAAATAATCTGAAATATGTCTAATGTCTTGTCACCGTGGGACACCCTGTATACTGGGTGTTTTTTTTTAAAACTATGGACGGATTTCTCTAAGAAACAAGAGGGAATCAAATCAAAGAAAAGAACTACAAGCCGAAATAAAAAAAAGTTCAGACAAAAGATGTTTCTTTTTACATAAAAAACAATATGCGCCCATAAAAAATGGAGTTTCCCATTTAAAAAACAAGACCCCCTGCCAAGGGGTGAGGGGTTGGGGGTGGATATTATGTCCAAATGATTTCCCCCTTCCCTCCCCTCACTCTGCAACTTTTGTTTCAACTTTTTTTTTATTCACACTGTTTTTTAGAGAAATCCGTACACCCGGTAGATAAGCGTCTAATTAATGTACTAAAAAAAAAAAGGAAAATACCTACCAGATAGTCAAACTAAAAAATGACCAAGTAGGTATGTTATATTGCTTTTGATATTTTACACTATAAGAAGGAGTACAATAATAATATGCCTAACTACGGTAAAACAAGCAATTCTTATCATCAAAAACCAAATCGAAAGCTCTATTTATACTTACTCTAAAATAGCGGGATCTAATCCTTCATAAAGCATTTTCAATTTAACAGCAGGTTGTGGAACACCAAATTGCAACATTTTAAAAAATTTATTATACCGAGGATCATTAATGGCAGTAACAGCTTCCTGTTCTGTTGTATTTACTATACTTTCCGTATGTTTCTCTTCTGAATCATGTTCATCGATATTTTGCGTTTCTTCTATAACTGGAAGCTCGACTTTATTAATATTTACTATTGACGAAGAGGTATTTTCTAAATTATCTAATCCGGAAATAGATGATAGCTGGAAAGTAAAAATTTATCACTATCAGTTCCGTCTATCATTAATTTACATGCCAAACATGTTTAGGTACTTACTTGTGACTCTAATATAAGTAATGCGGCCTCAATTTTCTGAACTTTATATTCAAATTCCATAAACCGAGATTCACAAGATTGTGCAAATTTATTCAAAGATGAAACAGCTTCCATTAGAAAATGATTAACGAATGCTATTGTACGTTTTTGTTGTATCGGTAAAATCTATGTCCAAAAATATAAATTTATTAGTTAAGTAGATTCAATAGCAATATTCACTACTCACCTGGCTTAAATCTACGCTTGAATCTAAAATAGTATTCTCGCCCCCTTGCATTTCTGTAAGGTCGCTCAATTTTTCTAATGTCCAATGTGCACTTGCGCCAATAAGATATCACAGTTATATGAAGTATGAGTTAGAAGCAGTGTTTCCATAGGTTTATAGGTTTTTAAAGTACTGCTCTAACTGTAAAATGTATCTGAAACTTGTTAAAACGCAATTTTTAGGTTAACGCACTGAAATACACAGACCTGAAATTATCTATGCCTCAAATGTCAAATTGTTGTAGTTTGTAGTCTGTCAGTCTGTGTTGTGTTGTTATAGTAAATCATAAACCATGCACAAAACACACAAACACAATTGAAACCTTCAAAAATATATTATAATGTATATTATACTTTATAAAAAAACAATAGGACCGACATTTCCTAAAATTGGTAAACATGTTTTTTATTACACAATGTTTGGGGAGGTTCCCAATCATAACACTTATTTCTTATTTGGTTTAATTAAGCAGGGAGTGACAATAATAGGTACTGCACTGTCCAGACAGTACTCTTAAAAAGAATAGTACACTGTCCATTGGCCCTACAGAGGTGCCAGCGTTTTCCACGTAACAATCTTTAAAAATAAATTTGGGAAACCTCTTGGAAGTCCTTGGCAGACCTTATGCCATGTATACGTATGTGGTTAGTAAAAAAATAGAAAAAGAAAGCAAAACTACTTCGGGGGTCGAACGCGTAACCTTCGGTATGGCAAATAATTTTAAATTTTCAATTCAAAACAGTTTATTTGATAATTGAGGAACAGCGTAAATGTCGTGCACGGATAATACCTACCCCGGGAACAGCCGGACATCCACGTGCAAGCAGCAGCGTGGCAACTGACCGGTGCCGTTGATTGATTGATTCCGGTGCCCAGCTCGGGCACCGGAATACGTATAACCACTTACCTACCATTAAGAGTCCTGAAGAGTCGCGTTGTATCGCGTTGATAGGTACTGTCAAGGTAAAACATGCATAAACGCGGAACAAACCCTACCACGATGAAACGCTTTGCTCTGCAGCGTAGTATACAGTGTCTAGTACATGACGTTATTTCAAGGACAAATTCTACCACAATCCAGCGCTCGCGTTTCTCGAGGAAACAGAATACTAATAATTACGTTGTCTTCAATTCGTATATTTTTAAAAACGCTGTTCTAGAACGCTGTCGATCGTTTAACGATTGTGCATTAATCGACTTTATAGCAAGTTTCTGAATATTACCACAAGAGGCGACTTTTAGAACATGCCAATATCCGACAGACCTCAAACAAAGTTGCATACTTAAAGTTTACTATAAAAATTGATGGTTTATGTATAACTAAAATTGCAAGAAATGTTTACCTCGTGACATCGCTATCGGACAAACAACTACCGTATACAATATAAACACTGATATTGCCATGTGTGAATGCCCATTTAACCAAGACGTCGTTTCTACACACATTTATGTGCAGTTCAAGAAAAATGTGGAATTAAGATACACACGGCTCCATTATTAACTACGGATGATAAACAATATTTTTTAAAAACATGGATGACACTCATAATAAATCCGCTGAAAGGGCTGAAAAATAATAACATATACATAATATACAAGAAAAAGTATGGAAAAGAATGGAAGAAGTAAATATATCCAACATTAGTCTTAAGAAGAATCCATTGAAAAAATTTATTTAAAAAAAACATCTCAAGGCTGCCAAAAATCTTATAAATATAAAGCATATAAAAAGCCTCACTTAATTTTCTGAGCTTGTCCGAAGATATAATTACGTTGTAGTTTCCGTGAAATCTACTCGTCAGCACGAACTTTTTAGAGTTCCTAAAAGAAATGTATTACTCAATCCTTATCTCTGGTACTTCGTTTATTCATTATCTTTGGTTATTCCTTATCCTTATCTCTGGTCGTTCCGTTTATCGTGCTCGTTGGTGCCGGACGTAGAAATAAAAATAGTGTGTAAAGTGTATTATGGTGCATGTGTAAGTGAATTATCAACGAAATTCCCAAAAGGAAAGTGACAGTTTGCCCAGATGCAGGAGCAATTAAATAAATGCATTCCAGTTCCTCCTCTACAGGTATGTGACCTATTATGTAACAGGATAACGTGTGTTACTCCCATAGACGTATTAATACAAGAGACAGAATTGTTTACGTTTTTGGCCGATCCAAGATCGTTCCATCACGAACGGCACGTTTGCCAGGCTTACTGTGAAATTCACGTGAACAAGTCTTTGAATACCGTAAGAGATTGTCAAATAATTTGACAATTTCAACGAATCTGATTCATTTTAATACTAAAATGTTATTGAAAACAGCTTCTTGGCAAAAGTAATCTATTGTATTGCGTTAATAATATATGGTGAAAACCATAGACAACCGAAAATGTACTGTGCCTTGAGATATAAATCTCAACACCGGCAACGTGCGTCGTTTGATGAATTTTACTCGAGTTTTACGACAATATCTATTAATCAATGGAAATAAATTTGCGAGGTTGCCGCAACGCTACCGCTTGTACCTAGGTACTTGTGTTTTCTTAAGTGTATTCTACGAATCTTTGTATTTATTGCGATTCAGGTGTGTAACAATAAGTGTGTAACTATGGTGCGTTCTTGTATAGTTTGTAAAAGGGTGGATCATTTAAGTCCGGAAAACGTTACTTTTCATCGATAAGTAATGTAAGTATTTTTAAGGTTACCTACAAGTTTTAACGGCTTGGCATGGCCAGGGGCGGCGTTGAAACTAAAAATGAACTTTTTATATTACTGCAATAATTAATCAATAATTATTTCATTAATTTTTATTATGTAATTTATATGGTAAATATTCAATGTGCGATATTTATTTAAAATGATTTTTATTCTGATGATGCAAAATACCATTTTCATCTCCATGTAAGTTGATTCTCTATGTAAGTTGATCAACTACTTACTGACTACCATATTCAATTGGTCAAGGTGGTATAGAAAACATTTTTCAAAATACGTATTTATTATGAAACAAAAAAAATAGAAAACAATAGGCGAAATAGAATATGAAGTTTGAATACAAAACTCATATTATTTAGGAATTAATAGATTCAATAAGTATAGTAGGTTTGATTAACAAACTTTGATTTGCTGTGTTCTTTGTATATAGGACATGAAGTTTGTAAATTTTAGAAACTGATTTTATAGAACTGTCTTTAATATGTTCAGTCTATAGAATTTGAAAAAAGTTTTGCTTTTATTTTATTATCTATATTTATAGTAGTTCATGTTGACTTTAGTATGATAAACATTTATGAATTTTGTAAATCCCAAAAGTATGTTGTGATTTTATTTTAGTTATAGTATTTTCTTATGTTATTCTAATGAAAAATCTAGACGTTTTTCCATTTCTTAGTTTAAATACAGCACTCATATTATTAGGATTGTTGCATTTATAATAAGTCGAGTAATAGTTTTACTTTATAATAACTTAATTTGAATGTATGATTAAAATTCTTAAATATATGATGTCATTTTATTATGTGACAGATGTAAGCTATTTTGACACAAATTTTGTGTTCCTCCTAAACACCATGTTCACATTCCAGGGCGCTTATTCTTGAAGTCATAGGAAATGAACGATCACCCGAGAGAATAAATTTTACACATCCTCTGGTTTTTCTCACACAACATATTTTCCGTATTCTTGAATGTAGTGATATGGATATGGAAGGGATGTCACATGGATTTCTACAGAGCTAGGTTGTCAGATCACTCCTGTCATTTTTATCTACTTTTGCAGTACATTATGCCTACCTTTGAGGTTATGTACCTTTATTTTACAACCCTAGACAAAAACAGTTGTAGTTGTCTGTGCTTAGAACATAGAACATACAACGTACAACGCGGGTATGGTGACTGGTGTCAGTTCTGTTAGTTTAATATGTAACTGGAGGTGTTAAATAACAATAATGTTTCTTAAATCTCGTGACTGAATAATTTTAATAATCGTCTGTGATTGCTGTTATATATTTTATGATTTGTAAATGTCATAAAATATGGAGAAACATCGATTGGCCCCTATTAACCCAAAAGGAATTGATTCAGTTTTTGGAAAACCACAACGAACTCCCCTGTTTGGACTTTTTTATTTGATTAAATTATTAGTTTATCAAATAAAATTAATAAGATTATTTGATTAACAATTAATGCTTCCTCTGGTTCCATTCTATACGAAATTATTTGTTATTAATACAACCACACGCAAATAAGAGGTAATCATTAAATCATCTGTTTCCCTCAAAATTGTGACAGTTCTACTACAAAAGACTAGTAGAAGTCTCTTCTCTCGAAAAACATAAAATGTGAACATTCCTATCTTTGAAGAATACGGTTCCCGCATTTTTAAGAGAACCACGTCCACTTTTCTCTCAATCTTTCTATTCCTACAACTTCAAGAATAAGGGCCCTGAGGAAGGTAATGACATGTCTATGTCACATATGCTACAAAACAGAAAATTATGAGATTTCAGAGAATGAAGACAGCGACATTGAAAATGAACAATGTGAATTTGGCGATGAAAATGTAAAACGAGGAGGAAGAGAAAGAATAAATAGACATACTTTATGAGTTGTTTCAGCAAACACGTAAGGAAAATTTTTACTAAGTGGTCAGACACCTATTAAAGTGTCTTTTTTTTTATAGAATTTAAATTATTTACAATGTGTCCAATAAATAATATTAACTGTACTTTTTGAACTACAAAACACATAACAAAGTTTTATTGCAGTTACTAACTATTATCTTAATGTACATGAATTAAACTATGCTCTGAATGTTTTCTATTTTCATTTGATTTATTGCAACGTTCAGATACAGGGTATTCAGAATTATTCTTATGTAACTATGCAGTTTACCCTAACTCATTCATTAAAGATAAGTAGACACGCCACTGGATGGGCTTTGATAACACGAAGCGGCGTTGCCGAAAGGACACCGCCGCAGAGCTGTCTTCCATTTTCTCTCTCCCACTCATTGCAGTATTTAGAACAATAATAGATCGGCTCTTCCAGCGTTTTATGAATGAACCGTTGGCCCATGCCCCATATTAATAGGTCTATGATATACACGAGCGCGAAATACATTAGTGATGAAACAAATATATAATCAAACAAACAAAAGCAAATGTACGAAGTCAAGCTAAATAAAACCGTTTAAAAACCAAAACCACAAGTCGGGCATAATATGTCACTTTTGAAGTTAAGGGCAAGCTGAGTTATAATTCCAAATATTCATGAAAATAATAATGATGGATGTTTAAAGGAATTGGGAGTTAATAGCTTATTTTTACCTTCAACGACTGGACTATTATTGTAAAATTGTAATCTATACTTTGGTATAGGTAGGTACCATGATACTATAGTATCATGGGTAGGTACCTACGAACCTACGTCTGTGCCGTTAAGCGATTACTCGGACCTCTGTCCCTAGTGCTGCACCAGCACTATCAGTAGATAGATGAAGCAATCTGAATACAATATATTATAAACAGAATAGCCGTCAACATCCAACTTCATTGCGTAAACAGATAGGTAGGTATTTTAGAATAGGTAGGTACCTATAGTTATCATTCACTGGATTTAAAAAAAATATATATATCCACATCGATAAATAATATAAAGAGTAAAAAGGGTGACTTAGGCACAGCTAATGCTCGGCCCCCTACTATGGAGGTCACATCTTTACCCAAGAATATTGGCGCGCCTTAAGCTGTGACCTGTGACTTAATATAGGTAACATAAATTTCCGGACACAAATATTTTTTACTTTCGCTTAGTTGATCTATTTATACCTACGTGTGTAGATGTGAAAAGTATTTCATTCATTCTTTATAGGCATCTAATTCTGTATAACGCAAATCGCTTTGAATTATGAATGACAATAAGGTAACAGAACAGACTGTACCGTACCACAAGACGGCTGTACTCCGCGCTCGGCAATGTAGGGACACAGATGTACGGAGAAAGGCAACAAACCAACAAACAAACAAACATTTAAAATGTACATGGAGGCGTTAACCGAGATTGGTGCTGCAACGCATGCGCATTTTTGGCGACCGCTCTGTTTAGCACAGGAACAGAAACGTGTAAGATCTGTAGAAAACAGCGTCTTCGCGGAACATTGAATGCCTAAGTGAAGTGCAAGATAATTTGCTTGTATGTTGTATGTGTTAAAATAATCTATCTACCTAACAGCTGATAACAGATTGTCCCATTAATTTTGTACGTACTTACGTTCGTAGAAACGTAAACACACGTTTAAAAGCAATGAACACGAGCTGACAAGGCCGCCGCCGCCGTGCCGCAAACATCTTGTGTTGTGTGTGCCAATGTGTGATATTACGCGACATGTGCCCCGCAAAAGCACGGGGGCATTTTCCTCACCCGGCGAGTGCATGTAGTGCCACCCTAGTGTCAGTGTCAGTTGAGGTTGAAAATCAAAAATCAACAAAATCCATTTTGCAGTGATAGAGGAATGTTGTGTAACATGTTACAACAGTCTCAACAACCGGAATATCACAGAGCACAGTAGCCGAGGTAAGTGTACTTATCTTACGTGTATTATTATTTATAGACGTTGTCCTGGTACGTAAACAAATCATTTACACATAATCAGTGTCGGATTAAGATCTTTTGGGGCCCGGGGCCATTTTATCAAAAGGGACCCCTAGAATCGAAAGCCACTCAAAACCTTATCTAAAGGATTAATGAACATGCAAAAATGCAATTTTCAACTTTTGTTTATTTACGACATTTTGACAGCATATTCCTCAATTAAATCTGAAAAATATATTGTTCTCATTAATTTATTTTGGATTGACAGTAGCAAAGTGAGGATAATCTATTTTAGGTGTCCCCCATTGCAGAGCGATATTTGTTCTTAATGTACCTAAGTCAGGGTACTAAAAGACCTTTCACACTCACTCTCTCAATTTGTAATAGGTATGGATACCTAAAATACTTCTCCAAGAAATGAACGCACCACCATAAAATAATTTTGTTTTATTCAATACCTACAGGGTGTAACAATGCGACGTGTTTTTCCATTAAATTTGGTAACACCCTGTTCAACAGTCATACCAGCAAGTTGGAATTTAAATCGTTCTCTAGCCTTATTTTTTCTTAACATTCCATTTTGGATTCAGTTTATTATCTTTATTAGTACAACCTGGGGCTGGCATTGGTCCACTTTCAAACTTTAGGGCCCGTAACTTTAGATAGGAGGAAGCTGTACCATTTTTTTGCACCAAAAGATATGTCGGTAATATTTCAAACGAGATTTCAAAGTAATACTATAAAAAAATCAAAATTATCATAATTTGAAAAATTCCATTTAAAAAAAAATGTTGGTGGCCAAAGCTAGAAGACAAAGTTGAAAGTTGGGTCACTTTGACCGACTACTGTTTTATCACTTAAATGTAAAGACCGGCAAAGAAATAGGCAACTTTGGCGACAAAAAGTGTTTTTAAAAAAGTAGTTTAATAATTTTAGGGCCCATGAAAATAAAAGAAATCAAGTATAATATGCAAAAAAATACATTTTTATTGATAGGTATTTAATAAGAGTAATTAAATTTTATAATAAAAAAAAACAAAATAAACTTTTGAGAATATAAAATAAAAAAATATTCTATGTACAGGGTAAGTCTCTTAAGATTGACACCCAAGGGGGTCAATCTCACTTATCCTTTGCCGATTTAACTCATTCAAAAAAGGAGTGGACGCGGTTTTTGATGAATTTTTATAATCTGAGCACGGATATTAAAAATCTCGTAAGATATACAGGGTGGAAAATAAAACATGATTTTTTTAAATGGAACACCCCGTATATTTTTATACCAAAATAATGTCCTTAATTTTCTGAATAAAGAAATATCTGATTGTTATATAATCACTCCACCTGTTCGTGAGATATTACTAAAAACTTATCACATTACGGGTGTCAATTATAAAACAAAAAACATCAAGATACCTCTGGAAACAATGCCATTTATTGAGATAATAAATAAATAATATATAGGTGACAATAACAGTAACGAGTAATAACAATAAACAACATAAGCCTAATAAAAACAAATAAAAGTCAATATTAATACAGTAACACAATAGAGTAACACAATTTTATTTATTTACACGTAACGTAATTAAATATTTTCCACGTAACCACCACCATTCTGAATACACATTTGGCATCGCTTTATAAAATTGCTTCTCATCCTTTGAAATATATCACCATTTTGGTTTAATTCCTCAATTTTTCCACGTATGCATTCTTTTAACTCATTCATATTATTTAAAACCCCAGTTTCGTATATATCTTGTTTGATCGTACCCCAGAGAAAAAAATCCAAAAATCCAGGTGTTAAGTCGGCCAATGTATAACACCGTGCCTTCCTATCCAAATAAGATATTTTCTGTTTAGGTATTCGGTGACGTTCCTTGTAGAGTGTGGTGGTGCTCCATCCTGCTGCCAAATAACAGATCTGTCGTCCACTAAATTAATATTATCTAAATAATTTTCAACTGGATGTTGAAGAATATCCACATAACGTTGTGCATTTAAGGGCCCATTTATAAATACAGGACCTACAATAGCATCCTTGTGGATGCCACACCACACGTTTACAGTTTGGTATCCTTGTTTTTTTATTTTTTTTTACAATATGTGGATTTTCCGCTGCCCAGTAATGTGCCTTTTTTCTGTTAAAAATTCCCGCATTAGAAAACTGCTTTCGTCAGTCCAAAAGACATGACTTAGAAACTCATCATCTTCCTCTATTCTATCAAGTATGTCTCTGCAGAAGGTTAACCTGTCTTGAAGGTAGTTGTCGTCTAAATATTGAACGGGCAAAATACTATATGGTTTAAAATTATGGCGATGTAATATTTTTATCACACTTCTTTGCGATGTATCCAATTCTATTGCTGCGGCATAGGATGATTTGGATGGATTTTCAGCAAAATATAATAACGCGTTGAGTTTTGTGTCTTCTCCTGTTTTTGTTCTTCGCCTTTCCCTTCTTGTCTCTCAGAGATTCGGTATTCTTAAACTTTGCATAAATGTTTTTAAAACTATTTTTGGAAGGAGGTAGCCTTTCTCGAAATAACCTAACATACTCCCTCCGAGCAAGAGACTTATTCTTGTTGCACTGAATATAAATTTCAAGTAACTCTTTTCGCTCTTCCAATGAATAGGTATACCATTTTCAAAATAACTTGCTTCTTTACGAACACTACGTATTTTTTACGCTAATATATAAGAGAGTGAACTACTATCTCACAAAAAACTGGATGACATCTGTCAACAAATAAACAATGCAAATATGCATTGTTTCCAGAGGTATCTTGATGTTCTTATTTTATAATTGACACCCGTAATGTGATAAGTTTTTAGTAATATCTCACGAACAGGTGGAGTGATTATATAACAATTACACATTTTTGGATTCAGAAAATTACGGATATTATTTTGGTCTAAAAATATACGGGGTGTTCCATTTAAAAAAATCATGTTTTATTTTCCATCCTGTATATTTTTCGAGATTTTTAATATCTGTTCTCAGATTATAAAAATTCAAAAAAAACCGTGTCTACTCATTTTTTGAATGAGTTAAATCGGCAAAGGATAAGTGAGATTACCCGGTACCTACCTAAACATTAAATATAAATAAAAAACAACTTATTCATATTTATTTCTCATGGATTGTAAAAAAAATCCTCTGTTGGAGGGTTGCGGTGTATTAATGACCTCTAAAATGTCTTCGGGTTCATACCAAAGGACATATTCTGACGAAGACCACTTCCATTGATGTACGTAGACCACTTTTTTCAAGAGCTTTAATCTTAAATGTTTTCTTATTTTCATGTACATGAAGTTAGCAGGTCAACTTTCGCAAATCGATCTCGCTATGGCATAAACATTTGTCGTTTTTAAGCCGTTAATTAATCGTGAAAGAAAAAAAATTGCCGCTCTTTAATTTTTTTTATATCGGGTGCCCTGCTAACTTCATATGAAGTTAGCAGGGCACATAATATATAAAAAATTAATTTAAAAAAATTTAAATTAGCTTAAAATTTGCCGTTTTTTTGCCGTTAATTAATCGTGAAAGAAATAAATTTGCCGCTCTTTAATTTTTTTTTATATCGGGTGCCCTGCTAACTTCATATATGAAGTTAGCAGGGCACATATATAAAAAATTAATTTAAAAAAATTTGCCGTTTTTTTGCCGTTAATTAATCGTGAAAGAAATAAATTGCCGCTCTTTAATTTTTTTTATATCGGGTGCCCTGCTAACTTCATAAGAAGTTAGCAGGTCACATATATAAAAAATTAATTTAAAATAATTTAAGTTAGCTTAAAATTTGCCGTTTTTTGCCGCTGGCGAATGGTTATAAGGAAAATGTTGTAGGCTTCGTTTTATAAACGGAAAATTTATTTATTCGAATATCGATTTCCGAATATAAATCAAATTTCCTAATATTAATAAACCAAGTCGAATGGCAAAATTGCATGCAGAAAACGAGTTAAAAAAATTTGAACCGAAAAACTTAGTTGCCCCGCTGAGATAAAGTGATTTTGATGTTTTTTGTCTATTACTATTAATAAACAAATAACGACAAGATCGCACTGTTCACGATTAAATCAAACAAGCCGAACGGCAAAATCTCAGCCAAAAAACGAGTCAAATAACGAATTTCAAGCGAAAAACTCGGTTGCCCCGCTGAGATTAAGTGTTTTTGAAGTTTTTTGTTTATTACTATCTATAAACAATTAACGGCAAAATCGATCTCTTCACCATTAAAGGAAACAAGGCGAACGGCAAAATCTGAGCCAAGAAACGAGTCAAAAAAATGTTTCTAAGCAGAAAACTCAGTTGCCCTGCTGAGATTCCCGGATCTCGAGGTTTTTTATTAATTACTATCAGCTATCAGTAAAAAATTAACGACAAAATCGCACTCTTCACGATAAAATAGGCGAACGGCAAAATCAGAGCCAAAAAAACAGTCGAAAAAAAATTTTCCAAGCAAAAAACTCGGTTACCCTGCTGAGATCCCGTGATTTCGAGGTTTTTTGTTTATTATTGTCAATAAATAATTAACGAGAAAATCGTATTCTTCACGATTAAATCAAACTAGGCGAACGGCAAAATCAGAGCCAAAAACTAGTCGAAAAAAGACTTCCCAGCGAGAAACTCGGTTGTCCCGCTGAGTGCCCTAGATGTCGAACCTAGATGTCGACGTTGTCGAATCAGCATTCTTATTTGAAATAGTTAAAATCTAGTTAAATAGTTCTTAGTTCTATTTTAAATAGTTAACAGGCCAAAACAATATCTTGTAATCGTTGTAATGGTAGAGCGATTCTGCCGTTAATTGTTTATCGATAGTAATAAACAAAAAACTTGAATCTCAGCGGGGCAACCGAGTTCGGCTTGTTTAATTTAATCGTGAAGAGTGCGATTTTGTCGTTATTTGTTTATTAATAGTAATAGACAAAAAACATCAAAATCACTTTATCTCAGCGGGGCAGCCGAGTTTTTCGGTTCAAATTTTTGTAACTCGTTTTCTGCATGCAATTTTGCCATTCGACTTGGTTTATTAATATTAGAGAATTTGATTTATATTCGGAAATCGATATTCGAATAAATAAATTTTCCGTTTATAAAACGAAGCCTATAACATTTTCCTTATAACCATTCGCCAGCGGCAAAAAACGGCAAATTTTAAGCTAACTTAAATTTTTTTAAATTAATTTTTTATATATGTGACCTGCTAAGTTCATATGAAGTTAGCAGGGCACCCGATATAAAAAAAATTAAAGTGCGGCAAATTTATTTCTTTCACGATTAATTAACGGCAAAAAAAACGGCAAATTTTAAGATCTTAATTTTTTTTTTAAATTAATTTTTTATATATGTGACCTGCTAAGTTCATATGAAGTTAGCAGGGCACCCGATATAAAAAAAAATTAAAGAGCGGCAATTTTTTTTCCTACACGATTAATTAACGGCTAAAAAACGGCAAATGTTTATGCCATAGTGAGATCGATCTGCAAAAGTTGACCTGCTAACTTCATGTACATCTTATTTTCTTATAATTTAATTTGAATAACTTGTCCTGGGTAAACTTGGTGTTCATATAAAAATAAAATAAAGTTTCCAGTGTTAATACGGTCAATTGTCTTGTTGTCATTGTATGGTGTTGTCAGACCTTCATCGGCAAGGTCCTCATCAAGGTGACCTTGATCGGCAACTCCCTCATCAAGGTCATCCTGATCGGCAATTACCTCATCAAGGTCACCTTGATCGGTAACTCCCTCGTCAAGGTGACGGTAATCCTCCGTCTCCAAATGAATGGAAATATCACAGGAGGACTGTGAGGAGGATTCATAAAGTCACTAGAAATTATTTTTGTAATTTATTTTTATAATTGTAATAGTTTCTACTACCGAGTGTTTTTTTTTGTATCGTCCCATGTTCTAAAATTACCACCAACAGTGCTAAGTATATATATATATATATATATATATATATATATATATATATATATATATATATATATATATATATATATATATATATATATAAGTATATATATATATATATATATATATATATATATATATATATATATATATATATATATATATATATATAAGTATATATATATATATATATATATATATATATATATATATATATATATATATATATATATATATATATATATATATATATAAGTATATATATATATATATATATATATATATATATATATATATATATATATATATATATATATATATATATATATATATATATATATATATATATATATATATATATATATATATATATATATATATATATATATATATATATATATATATATATATATATATATATATATATATATATATATATATATATATATATATATATATATATATATATATATATATATATATATATATATATATATATATATATATATATATATATATATATATATATATATATATATATATATATATATATATATATATATATATATATATATATATATATATATATATATATATATATATATATATATATATATATATATATATATATATATATATATATATATATATATATATATATATATATATATATATATATATATATATATATATATATATATATATATATATATATATATATATATATCTATGTATTATAATAAAATTTATTTAAATAGATTTATTACTCGCCAAGAACAATAAAAAAGTACCACAAAAACGTGAATCAGCGGCGGCGGCGGCCAAAGTCACCCTCTAGCGGCTAGGGGTGAAAGTTTAACTTGATTTCATATGAAGAAAAATTAATGTTCAACCGATTGATTTTTTTTACCGATGCCGATATACCTATCGATATACCGATACCTATATAAAATGCGGGCACCGATATAAACTGACGGACATAAAAAGTGGCGCACCTAGATTTTGTCCCAAATTTGATGTTCAATAACTTTTAAACCAGCCTATCGATTTTTATATTTTTTTTTGTTTGAAAGGGCGATTCTTGCGGATGACTATTTTGTAATTGGCTTTCCATAAAAAATGTATTTTTTAATATGTACAGCCTTTAAAATCCGATTATGATTTTGACACGAAATTTGATTGTCGCTGTGGAGTGAAATTTTATTTGTATTGAATTCTTAGGTTGGTCACGGTGTTTACCATTCTTTTTTCAATATTCTCTTTTTTGAATCACCTCTCTAGCCCCTTCAGCAACGAAGATGCGACATTTTAGATGGAACGGTGTTATTAAGTTTGATATTCAACAAGGAGGCCGTGGAGCTGAATATGTCTAAAAAGTTCATCGTTTAAGAAATGTTTAGCGTTTTCGATTACGGACGCTGAAATAATTGTTACTTACAAGTACAAACAACATCAAAAAGAAATAACAAACAAAGAATTATTCGACATTTTAGTAAAGCGACTGTAATTATTAATGATTAAAACAATAAACTTAAAATATAACTGAACAACAAACTAACTAATAACGAGTATTTCCTCCTCTGGCTGCTATAACAGCTTCCATACGCCTAGGCATGCTTTCAATCAAATTTGTGATAGTGATTTGAGGGATATTGTCCCATTCTTCTGTAAGAGCAACCCTCAATTCATTCAGATTCTCTGGGTTGCGTTTACTAACACGTTGTCCCAATTCATCCCATAAATGCTCAATGGGATTCATATCAGGGCTTTTAGTGGGCCACGGCATACGATTAATTCCGACATCGTTTAAAAATTGTGTTATCATCACTGCTGTATACGGTCGTGCATTATCTTGCATTAAGAGTAATTCTTCGCCAATGTAAGGCGCAAATGGGACAACATGTTCATTCAAGATCTCTATGTATCTAACTGCATTTAGAGATTGCCGTGGTGGAAACACAAATAATTCTGTACGGGCATCGCTGGTAATTCCACCGCATACCATTAGTGAATCACCGCCAAAACTCTCCCTTTCACTGAAAATACCATCCTCGTATCTTTCCCCACGCCTGATCTCAACATGAATCTTGATTCGTCTGTGAATAAAACTTGAGACCATTGCAACTCATTCCAAACAAGATGAATTCGAGCAAAATCCAAACGAGCTACTCGATGTCGTCGAAGTAATCGCATTCCAATAGCAGCTCTTCTTGCGATAAAACCGAGATTCCTGAATCTCCGACAAATTGTTCGATCTGACACAACTGTTCCTCGTGCGTTTCTTAAATTTCGGTTTGTGATCCCAGTTGTTTGATAGGGTTTCCTCGATATTTGCAGACCAATAAACGATCGTCGATATTTTGCATAATCCTGGAACTACCGAACCTGGACGTCTGCTGTATTGGCCCGTTTCTCGGTAGCGCTGGATCGCTCTTCGGACAGTTGTTTCTGGTAGACCAACAATACAAGCTGCATATCTTTGACTCCTTCCATCTTCTACCAAAGCCACAACTGTAGCTACTTGAATTGGACTAATTTGCACTGGCATTTTCTTTTAGAACGTTAACTGAATTTTTTTTTCACGAGAATTTCAACTGAATCTTTTGACGTTTCAGTGTTAACCGTTGCCATAGCCTCCTTGTTAAATATCAAACTTAATAACACCGTTTCATCTAAAATGTCGCATCTTCGTTGCTGAAGGGGCTAGAGAGGTGATTCAAAAAAGAGAATATTGAAAAAAGAATGGTAAACACCGTGACCAGCCTAAGAATTCACTACAAATAAAATTTCACTCCACAGCGACATTCAAATTTCGTGTCAAAATCATAATCGGTTTTTAAAGGCTGTACATATTAAAAAATATATTTTTTATGGAAAGCCAATTACAAAATAGTCATCCGCAAGAATCGCCTTTTCAAACAAAAAAAAAATATCAAAATCGATAGGCTGGTTTAAAAGTTATTGAACATCAAATTTGGGACAAAATCTAGGTGCGCCACTTTTTATGTCCGATAGTTTATATAGGCCATATTTATTTTACCAAAAACGAAATAGGTACTATAACTTTCTATATGTTACTAATACCAGAATTGTAAATATTGGCAGCCAAGACACATTATAGGTTACAGAACTAGATCGTAACAAACACGATTATCATAATTTCTGGGCATGATTGAAGATGATTTAAATCAGTCAGTTGATTAAATCACGATCAAAATCATGATTTTAGTCGATCTGATTTTTTTAAAATAAAATCTAGATTATTTTTTTTAATTTAGACACTTTAACTTTAAAATGTATTTATTCATAAAGAAACCTAGACAAATTTTTATGGTCATATGTAATAATATGAAAAGGAATTTAGCTGCTTTTTACAATAATAAAAATACAACTATTTAATCTTCTATAGGGAAGTCTATAGTTTGGCTTCGTATGTCTGTATATTTAAGGAAATGGCACGTCAAGCCGATATTGGACAGACAACCGGATGGTGGGTGGTTGCCTGTCCAATAGTCTGGGCCGTTGAGTAGTACAGAGCCCCCTCGTAGCGGCCAAAGTGACCCCAAATGGGCAGTGGCGGCGATATGGGGTTGGGCAAAATCGAAAATTTTTTGACAAAGCAATCGGATAAAAATGCGGTAGCATTGAAGGTAATACCCTAATTATATGATAATTTTTTTTGCCAGGCGAAACACGGGCCGTTTTTGCACTAGCGAATAAAAAAAAACAAGAAAAAAATTATGAGGCAACCGCCTCAAAATTGGTGAGCGTACTTATTGACACCACCAAACATTTGGAAAAAAATGCCATCCGATCCTGATGGGCAGTTTCGGAGATACAACCCCTGAAAGTCGCCGAAAAACCCTTTTTTCGATTGTTTCAGATTGTTTCAACAATAATTAAAAAAACTAAAAATTGTTGTCGCACAGCACATGAGCATGCACAGACTTTTTAAAAGTCCAAGCAGTCGGTAAATATTCATTGAAAAGGATTTTCAACAATTTTGTGCAGCGTATCGCATTATTGTAATTTTAATGAGGTTTGGGGGTTGGCTAAATAGGGGTTAATTTAATCAAAATCGGATGGCATTGATACACACTATTATTTGTACTTAGGACAGTATAAATTTCGAACAATTTTTTAGTGTTTTTTTAAATTATTGTTGAAACAATCGAAAAAAACAGGTTTTTCGGGGACTTTGAAGGGTTGTTTCTCCGAAACTGCTCATCAGGATCAGATGGAAGTTTTTTTCCAATGTTTGGTGGTCAATAAGTATGCTCACCATCATAACTTTTTTCTTGTTTTTTTTTTATCGCTAGTGCAAAAACAGCCCGTGTGTTTTATTATATAATTAGGGTATTACCTTCAAAGCTAGCGGCTCGTGATCAAATGAAACGGGTGTTCTGCAAATATTTATTCACCTATTTTTTGAAAGTCAATTCAATCCTACTTTATTTTTCATAATTTATAATTATAATAATAATAATTTAGGTTTTGAGAGGTTTCAGCTTCGTCATATCCTCGCAGCGTCAGTTCAAAGTTCAAAGGCCCCACAAAACTTTATGCAGTTTATAATTCTTGACAAAACGTATCTATTTTTTGTCACACATTATTTATCATTATGCTTTTGCACATTTATCCAATAAGTTGAATCTAGCTGCGCTTTAATATTAGTTGTTCCTAATAAAGCTAATTCCATTGTATTATGTAGATGGCTTTTGGAGTTGTCGTGCTTTTTATTTTTTTTCAGTTAAGTGCACCAAATCTGTAACCCTTACCTCCGACTCCGTCCATGCTTTATCACCGCCAGAAAGTAAACAAGGAAAACAAAATAACGCATGTTTTTTGTTGCACCCACAAATCCAATTGTTCTTCGAATAAATGTCTCTATTAAATTGACGTTTATATGCTTTTCCGCGGCTAACACATACCCGCAGTCTCAATAACAATATCGGGCAATGGCCTACTATTGTTTTTTAAATCAATTTTTTCTTCATAAAAGTATTTAAAAAATCGCTCAGATGAACTAAATTATAAACTAAATCCATTGTCACTATCACAGTATATAAATATTAATAATTAGTACAATAAATCACTACACAAATTCCAGGGCCGTATTATCCATTAGGCAAGAAAGGCAGATGCCTAGGGCGGCAGTCTTTTGGGGGGCAGCGGAAAATAACGAAATAATTCTAATAACAAATGAAACAAAAACTCAATACCTAATTAAATACATTCAAATATCATTTTAAATTAAATGTAAAAATGTATTCGCTCGATTGTACTTATTTAGTTTGAGCGACTATATTTTTATTTCATTTTTGAACTTGGATAATGAAACAATAATTAAAGAAACTGAAAAGCTAATGGATATTTACGGTAAAGATTTAGATACAGCCTTCATTCACGAATGCATTCAATTAAACACGTATTTAGATTTAGAGAATAAAATTGAGTTACAATCTCCACCGGAAATTGGTAAATATTTGAGCAAAAACGGACTCAGAGAAACATTTCCCAATTTAGACATCGCCTTTTGAATTTGTTTGTTAATTCCAATTGCTAATACGTCATCTGACAGTCTATTTTCAAAGTTGTCTAGAACGTCTTAATTTAATGCGTTATCTGTTTTGTCTTTGGAATGCGACATAACAAAAAATGTAAGTTATGATGAAGTTATTAATGATTTCGCTGAAGAAGAGTCTAAGAAGAAGAAAGCCTTTACTTCACAGAATTGAAGTGTTTCTGATTTTACCAAATTCTATTAATTTTAATTATGAGTAAAGAAATATACCTATGTATAAAGGGGGCGGCAAAACAAATTATGCCTAGGGTACCAAAATGTCTAAATGCGGCCCTGACAAATTCACAAAACAGTATTTAAAATCTCAAATTAACACGAAATACCAAATAGGTACGGTACGATTTACGCCCGCCAATTCTACGAGTAAACATCATGTAAAAATTCACTCATGCTGCCTTTGCTGGAAAAAATGCAGCTCACTGACCGTGTAAATTCCCGCATTGCGAGTGTCAAGTGTGGATTGTCGCGGTAGGTGAGGGGGAGGACGGGTGTGACGAGCCGGGCACAGACCTACCTCGTGTGGCCCAGTTCAAGTACCGCGGCGCGCTCGCGTAGAGACCCAGATAATTCATCTGGTCTACTGTAACCAATGGCTCGACGTACTGTAATCAATGGCACGATGGCTCGACACAGCGGCCAGCGTCGGCGGGCGTCGGATGCGGTTTAACTGCACTAACTAACCAAATTATAACAAACAACTAACAAAAACTGACGATGTCAAGAAACTGAGCCCGGCACAGAATATTACCTCTTACAATTTATCCCGTGTAAAATTTTATGGACTACGTTTATCTCTGTCGCTCACACAGGATTCTGGAACATCTATTTCATTTCATCTGTGCCACTCCATAAATAACACAGGGAACTTGCGTGCGCAGATTAAACAAGAAACCGGCTAACCGTTTGCGTGCGTCGCGTCGACGGGGCAGTGCACTATTGCCAGACTTTCTATAAACTATTGAAGAATGGGGAGAAATGCACTAGATAAAATATGTTTAAATGAAAGATACGATACAGTTAATATTTATGTATTTTTACGAATACGTAAGGTGGTGCCATGACTCCGTGGCACTACCTCACCAGCCGGCACAACCTTACCAACCTCTGTCAAACCAATGAAATTCATATGTATATTTCTGCCGTTACCAACATGAAAAATGCAAATATGCATTACGTCAAATTGATGAAAGGCTCGAAACTACCGATGAAAATGTTACAGGTAAGTTCAAACATTTCTTTTCTTTCATAATCACATTATTATTTTTAGATAATGGAGAAGAATCAGAAGAAAAGTATTCAAGCCCTGATGAAGATTTCGCTGATGATGAGAAAGCTACAAATACCGATGACGAATAATCTATAAGGATAATTTCTTCATTTATACCTAGGTATATAATTAATTCAACCTAAACAATTTCTTTGTCATTTTATTTTTGTATCCATTCATTTTTTTTCAATGCGCTGTGTTTTATTATACCTAATTAATAAAAATACAATTAAATTAAAATAAACTGTAAAAAGTTAAAAAATACTATGATCGGGAATCGTTTAATTACTCCATTTTTTTTAACGTCGTCACGTGGTCTTGCGAGAGACAATCGCACCGCAGCGATGTATACGCTGTCTCTCACACTTCAACCTACCTATGGCGCTATTCTTGAGAATTCTTGATCACCTGGCATGTAGAATGTCCCATCTTTTGACCTGTTATGACGTTCTCTTCTTCTTCTTCTTCTTCTTCTGGGTTCTTATCTGGAGCGCCACTATCTGTTTATAGTGCAGACAGACCACTTTTCCCTACAGACAGTTTTGTAGGGGCCTCGAATAGCCGCGAGTGGAGATGGACGGAAACCCAGGGGTCCCGTGTTTCACAGATATACCTTTTGATTACCACATCTTAAAAATCTGTATTTTTTAAGATGTGGTAATCAAAAGGTATATCTGTGAAACACGGGACCCCTGGTTTCCGTCCATCTTCACTCGTGGCTATTCGAGGCCCCTACAAACCTGTCTGTAGGGAAAAGTGGTCTGTCTGCACTATAAACAGAATGAATGGTTTCAATAGGTTTATTTTCAATCTTGGTTCGGCAGATTATGGACAAGTCAGCATACGAAAAGACGGTCCGTTGTAGGTCCCCCTACAATGGCCCTAATCACTACGGGGATCCAAAATGGCGGCGAATTAAGCAACAGCGGCTTTAATTTATCGTGCGCAGGGGAAAGCAGTAGCAATACAGTTTACAGCAGTACGTTTTTCAGTATCGCAGTGGTAATTCCGGGAACGCAGGGTAAACTAGAGTACTTATTTAGCTTGACTATTGTGCTATGAGTGAGTAGTTCCTTCCTATTCCTTCTGACCCACGTACAGACGAGGTGCACAGCTAGAAATGATCGATGGGACGGGACAGGTACCTAGTCCTCCCCCGCGCGACATGCAGACGAAGTGCACGAGGTAAAAGGAGGCGTCTCTGAGTCGAAATACAGGCGAAGTGTACAACTTGAGACGGGAATCTCCATGTCGAAGTACAGACAAGTGCACAACAAGGAAGGCCGTTGGAACTATCCACTTTGGGATGATCGCGGTACCCGTTGTTCCCTGGCTCGTTACTTCACTCCAGCAGTATACCAGATGGGGCAGTAGTGAAAAGAAAGTGCGAGTAGGCTTTCTTTTCGCTACTTCCACTGGACGACGGACTGGACGGTTTTTTCAGGTGCTGGTAGGCGCTACTAGGCGGAGATGCTTACTGAATAATTTACATTGCGTATATTTGCTCTTTTGTGACATCTTTTCCGTCTGGAAAACTTTTGGCGGTTATTGTTGTTAGTATTAATAATTTCGTGCTCTCGGCTTTCCGTTTTTATGGTTTTCCGTCTATGACCTATGTTAATTGTTGGATATGAAAGGATGTTGCGGGTAGTTGTTAGTTAGTTTTACAAAAATAATAATAAGCTTGGGTAAAGCGCTGGTACAATATCTACTTAATCTGCGTTAGTTTATTTTTGGGTCTTTTACGTGTGTTTTCTTTTATTATTATATTTTATTATTTCTCTGTCTATGCCTCTTTTGTTTCTAGCTATTTTGTTATGTTTTAAGCTCAAGCTTTGTTTTTTGTATTATTTGTTTTATTTTATTTTTGTTTTTTACATATATATATATATATATATATATATATATATATATATATATATATATATATATATATATATATATATATATACCCCCTAAAAATCTATAACCAAGCGTCCAACCCCATTTACTAATAGAATGAAATGTAGAAAAAACAAAAATAAAATAAAAGGGAAATTTAGGGAAGGATGTTTTGGGGGATTTCTAAATTTGGGTCCCATTGCCGCTCTGATTGTGATGTTTGTGTGTGTGGGAAGTCTGTTTATAAATGGTGGTATAATGCGTGATTCTATGTGCGTGTCTAATGTGTGCATGCCTGTATTTTGGTGTAATGTGGTTATTTTTGTGTGTGTGTGCGTGTGTGTGCGCTGAGTCGTGTGTTTGTAGCTAATCGAAGAGATTTATTTTGAATTATTTGTAATTATTTTTTCTGCTGTTCGGTAACCCAGGGGTACCAGACTGGAGACGCATATGTCAGAACTGGTCTGATATATGCCTTATAGAGTGTGATTGCTGTTTTGGTGTCTGCATGTAACCTTATATATCCTATTTGGACGAGTCTGTATTTGGCTTTGGTTAGTATATCATTTATTTGCTTTCCAAATTTATAGTTTCTGTCAATGTTTATTCCAAAATATTTTAATATTATCATGTTCTTAATGTTTATACCGCTGATGGATACCTTCAGATCAGGTGTCTCCCTTTTCCGGGTAGAGTACGACTTGCGTCTTTACCACGTTGACTTTTCACCCCCATTTATCGTAATAGTCTACTATATTGGATGTTTTCTGTTGCATTAGTCCGTGCATCGTTGGGATATCGTGCGTGTATATATTAAATAATGTGGTAATAATACGCATCGGAAAATCCGCGATGTGTAATTTATATAGCAGTCCGGGATGCCAGACTTTGTCGAAAGCCTTCGACAAAGAGGTCTAGGGAGACAACCCCTGTGTATTGACCTCGATTCAGGTTAGTGATAATATACTCGCAGATGCGAAACAGCTGTTGGTCGGTTGAGTGGTAGGGCTGGAAGCCCGTATTGGAATTTGCTCATGACATTGTGTGTCACTGCAAACTCCAATACGTAGGGTTGGATGAGGCTATCTAAGAGCTTGCCTATGGAGGGTAGTAGGTTTATTGGGCGATAGCAAGCTGGATCGGTATGTGATTTCTTAGGTTTGTGTATTGAGACGACCTTGGCTGTTTTCCAGTATGTAGGATAGTGGGTGAGTCTCATACATGAGTTGAATAGGTTGACAAGGAGCATTACTGCAAGGTGAGGTAGGTGTTTAATGGCAAAGTTGGGAATACTGTAGATGGCGGGTGCTTTTCTCTTTTTGAGTGCCTTAATGACTGTATAATTGCTGAGGTGTAAAGAAAATTGAATTATTGTTGTTGTTTAGTACAGTATTATTTAGTTCCTTGATATGGTTAAGGGTTGTTTGTTTGATGTTATTATTAATGTCGTTAGGCGTGAATTGTTCAGCGAATATTTGAGAAAAGCACTCGACCTTCTGCACATTTGTTTGTATATCTCCACGGGCTGTGTTTAATGTTGGTATGGGGGGTCTTGCTTTTGTGAATAGCCGAGGAAGATAATACGGATCGTCAAGGTGCGATTCTATGGTTTTCTTCAAGTTAATATCCTTGAATTTAAGTATTTCTCTTTTAATTTTGTTTGTAAGGTTGTTTATTTGATTTTTATATGCGGGGTTTTTGGTTCTATAGACAATCTTTCTTATTTCCGCTCTTTGTTTAATTATTTCGATAATATATCTTGGCAAAGGATGGGATCTCAAGTGATTTCCCTGCGTTTTCTGGCTTGTCAGTGCTGTCTGTATTGTTTCTGTTATATATTCTGCTGATGCCTCAATGTCATCCGTAGTTATACAGTTTGGGTTTGCAGTTATATTAAAGTTAATTATGTTTTTAAATTCTGCCCAGCCGAAATCTTTTTCTCTGGGATATCTAAATGTTTGTTGTGTTTCGAGTTGAAAATCTGATATTGACATGATTGTTGTATGGTCGCTTTGTATTTCACTTGTATGTTGTAGTATGATATAGTTTCTTTGAAGTTACTTGTTACTATATCTATAATATTTTTTGAGACGGGTCTAGTTGGCCATAAGGGCGTTATAATATTTAAAGTTGGTTTGTATTGTGCATAATTATATAGTGTTCTCCCATCTGTATTTTCTGTCTGATTTTCTGATAGTGTTCCAGGATTTATGTGTGCAATTGTGTCTAGGTCTGTTTTGTCTAGTTTTGTTTTAGGTTTTTTATATGCCGATATTATTAGGATTTCTCGTGTTTTATTTTTGATAGTAATGGCTGTCGCTTCAATCGAGTTTAGTCTAGGGAGGGATGTTTGGGTATAGGGTATGTTATTTCTGATAAGTATGGCCGTGCCACCTCCTCTATCTTTTCTGTCTGTCCGTTGTACGTCATAGTTTTGTATGTTGTAGTTTTGGTACGGTTTTACTCTAGTCTCCTGCAGGCAGCATATGTCGATTTTGTTGACTGCTAGGGCATGTATAAGCTCTTGCTTTTGTTTGTTGGCTCCATTTATGTTCAACTGCATCATGACTATTTTACCTTTAAGTTTTGTGGTCATTGTTCTTTATTTGATTGTTGTTTTTATGATTTAATTTGATTTATGTTTATTTTTGTTTTGGTTAATTTACTCTAAGAGTGACATTATTGCTATCGGCTATTGGGCATACCTTATCAAGTGTCAAGTGTGGGTTTTGTTTTTAAGTTGTAAATTTGTAATTACTGTCCATATTTTACTTAGGTTTATGATTTTACTAGGTCTATTATTTCCCTGAGGGGGTTGATGTCTTCATTGTTTTGTGTCGTGTTTGTTTTTACATTTGGATTTTGGTTTTGATTTGAATTATTAGTTATAGTGAATTTTTGCCATTTTACTACATTTTCCTGTGTTTGTTTTTCTGCCTGCTGGTCAGTTAGTATTATTGGAGGGGTGACCTGTCTGTTGGGTCCCGTCATCCTGGGGGCAGTATGTCTGTTTATTGTTTGTTGTGTTTGTCCGTTGCGTTTGTTGTTGTTTCGCTTTCACGTAAATGGGGCACCCTCTGTAGTTAGCGGGGTGTTCCCCGCCGCAGAGAGCACAGGTGCATTTTGTAGCTGTACACGTAGCGTTCGGGTGACTTTTAGAGCACCTAACACACCTATGCTCCCTGTTGCAGAAGTGTGATGCATGCCCCAACTTCTGACAACGGTGGCATTGAGGCAACTCGGTCCTCACGTAGTCAGAGATTGTTACTGATAAATGGCATATGTTGGTAATCTTATAATATGCATCAGCGGCATATTCGGGTATAGTTAATAATAAAATATTGGATGGTTGCTTTCTAGCGTCCTTGCTTATCATGACTCTAGCTAAGTTTTACAAGGGTAAGTTTTTGTCTAGGAGGTCTGTTTTTTTTTTCATTTTTCGTATTTGTTCATTTGTAATATCTAGTAGGACGTACTTGGCTACGACTTTTATCGGTTTTTCTGTGCTAGAATTGTGAGTAAAGAACGCAATTTGGTTTTCTTGTAGCTGTGCTGCGATATTTTTGTGCTGTTCCGTTGTATTCGGGAAGCAAATCAACGACGAGTTATTGAATTTAAGTCTAATTTTGGGTGTAAAGTTATTATTCAAGTAGTTTATCATGGGTACATTTTGTTTCGTATATATATGTATGTGGTCTAATTGTACGTGTAGGTGGTGGATTATTTTGATTATTATTTGTGTTTAATCTAGGTGGTGTTTTTTATGTATGTATTTTGGGTGTACTAGTTGAATGTTTACTATTATTATTATCTATTTCGATTGTAGTTGAGTTATGTTTCTGAAATTTACGTTTCTCTTTTCTAGGCTTTTTATTTGTTTGTTTGTCCGATTCTCCGGTGTTGTCTTTATTTGTTGATTTAGGGCTTGTGTTTACAGTAATGAGTCTCTCAGTTTTTATATCCATATACCTACTAGCGAATTCAAACTCTTTTTCGGCATTGTCTGTATTTTCTGATTCTCCGGTTTCGCTTGTGGGTGAATTTATGTGTATTGTGTCGTGTAATGGGGATGTACATGATGTGTGTGGAGAGTTGATAATTGCTTGAGTTGTGATTATGTATGTAACTTGTGTGCTTGTGAATGTTATTGTGTTATTGGTATTGGTACTCGCAAATCCTGTTGTAATATATATTTTATATATATTACAATATATATATTTTATATATTTTTGATATATATATATATATATTAACGGTTTTTTATCGGCGTTTTAATGGGTGTGGTCTAATTTGATGTAGGGTTAGGAATTGTCATTTTGCTAGCGTGACGTATTTAAAGGGGTGCGTATATGTCTCGTTTCGCTATTACTTACTCAACTGCTTGTTGTATTATTCGGCTATCGCAATTTAGCAGATCACTACGAGTTGGAGTTCTGCCGCAACTAGTTTTGATCAGCGTCAAAGGTGATTACCCAGTGAATAATTTACCCATTGCGTGATTGATTTCTCTTTGGCTTCTAGTTTGAAAATACTTTAGCCGGTTGATATTGTTGTTAGACGTCTCCTGTTCGTGACTGGCATTGTTATTGGTTGTGATTGTTTCGGTGGACACGTTTTTGGCAGTAGGATTTTGGGTTAGGGTTTTAATATCTAAGTTATTGTTTGTTAGTAATTACATTTTTGGGGGCTTATAGCCTTGGTACAATGGTAACTTAAATCTATGTTATTTGTGGGTCTTTTCTGGTTTATTAAGTGGTCATGCTTGTGCCTCTTTTTGTAGTTTTATTGTTTTTTTTTGTTTTATTTTTATTTTTTGTTTGTTTATTTTTGGTTTTGTTTTTATATATTTTTTTGTGCATGTTGATTTTTTTTCATATGTTGTTATGTGGCGGGGGCTAGGGGGTGTATACAAAGTTGAGGGAGGGGTATTTCGGGGGATTGTTAAATTTTGGTATCATCGCTAACTGTATTGTGGGGTTGGGGTGATGTGTAAGTCTATTGATAAAATTGGGGATTATAATATTTTCAATGTATGTGTCAATGATTGGTATACCAGACATGGTATGCAGTGTGTGTGTGGGTGTTCTGGAAATTAATGTGGTGTTAGTGGCTACCCTAAGACATTTATTCTGTTGTACTTGAAGCTTTTTCTTTAATGCTTTGGTGATGTATGATTTATAGAGTAACGTGGCTGTGTTGATTTCTGCATTAGTGATAATGTAAAATAGTTTGTTTAATCTGAATTTGGTTTTGTTTAAGATTGTTTCTATGTGCTTGTGGAATGTGAATTTACGTTCTATTTCGATTCCTAAATATTTTAATGTTTGAGTGTTTTTGACTGTCATGCCGTTGATTTTGATTTGGACTTGCGGTGCTTCCAGTTTTCTGCTGAAGACTATTATTTGCGTTTTTTTTTCGTTAACAAGTAGCCCCCAATGGTTGTAAAAATCTGTGATTGTGTTTGCTGTTGCATTAGTCGTTGTAGTGGTAAACTTGTCGTCGTCGCAATTGTCGCAGTGTCGTCAGCGTACAATGCAACAGTGCTTCTGGGGTCGGTGGGGTTGGGTATGTCGTGCGTATAGAGGTTAAATAATGTCGGTCCGAGTGATGATCCCTGTGGGACACCAGCCGACACTGGGCGGGATAGGGAGGTATCCTTTCGAACTGTTACTACAAAAGTGCGATTAGAAATGTAAGATTGTATTAGTTGTATAATACGAATCGGATATTTTGCAACGTGTAGTTTATATAACAGTCCAGGATGCCAGACTGTGTTAAACGCTTTTTTGAGGTCGAGGGACCAACTCCTGTGTACCGACCTCGATTTAGGTTGGTGGTAATTCTTTCACAAATGCGGTATAGCTGTTGGTCGGTTGCGTGGTAGGGTTGGAAACCGTACTGGAACTCGCTCATAACATTGTGTGTTTGAGCGAACTCCAGTACTCGGGAGTGGATGAGACTATCGTAAAGCTTGCTTATGGATGGTAATAGGTTGATAGGGCGATAGCAAGCTGGATTGGTGGGGGATTTTTTGGGTTTTAGAATAGGGACGACCTTGGCTACCTTCCAATATGTAGGGTAGTGTGTTAAGCGGGTACAGGAGTTCAAGAGGTTGGTGAGGAACATTACTGCAAGGTGGGGAATTTTCTTAAGGGCGTAGTTGGGAATATTGTGCAGGCCGGGTGCTTTTCTTTTGAAGGTGGCTTTAATTACGTCATTGACGTTTTGGGGTGTATAAAATATAGGATTATCGTTTGTATTTAATTGAATATTATTTAAGTGTTGGATGAAGTCCATGGTTTTGTTGTAGTTAAGTCTAGAAATCGGGTTTGGGGTGAATTGTGATGCGAACTGTTGTGAAAAGCACTCGGCCTTTCCCGCATCTGTGTTTTCCTTACCACGGACGGTGACTAATGGGGGTATGGGTGGCTTAGCCTTTTGGAAAATTCTGGGGAGATAATGTGGATCTTCGGGGTGGGATTTGATGGTTTCTTTGATTTTGTCGTTTCTGAATTCATTTATTTGTTTCGCTATAGTGTTTGTGAGTTTGTTTATTTTTGTTTTATAAGCGGGGTTTTTGGTTCTATAGTGCAATTTTCTGATTTGAGATCGTTCCTTGATGCGGGTAACGATAGGACGCGGCAAGGGATGGGTTATTAAATGATTTCCCAGTGTCTTTTGGCTGGTTGCCAGTGCAGTCTGTATTGTCTCTGTTATGTGTCGTGCGGCCTTTTCGGTGTCCTCAATTGTCGCACATTTGGGGTTGACTCCCCTTCTTTCATTGTTTCTGCAATTATATTATAGTATAGCAGCTTTTTTCTTTCGTTTCTTTTTCGCCTTCTCAATTTCTTCCTCTTTGAATTATTATGTTGCTATAATTTCCTCATTCTCTTCATCTTCTTCAGCCATTATCTTTTCTAGATTTCCATTCTCCATTTCCATTTCCATTTTTTTTCTTCAATTTTAACCGTTGTCTTTTTTCCTTTTCCTTTCCTCAAATATTTTAATTTTTTTTCGCTTGAAGAATTTATGTTTCTATTCTATCCATTGAAATGTTCTGAACAAATGTTTTATTCAATAATGTTTCAAAATAAATGTTACTCTACAAGTTTACATATGTTCCTGTCGCTCTGATGCTAATGTCTTTCCAGCATTCGTCCAACACTACCACTGACATGTCGTGATCGATGGCACTCCTCTCATAGTACTAACTAGTATAGTGTCCTTTTTTTACATACTTTTGCTATATATGTTTCATTTGATCCTTTTTTTCCTAGTTCCAGGTCTTATCCATGTTCATTATATAATTTATTCTCTTATGTATGCATTTTGTACTAGCTATTATCATATCTGTTTCTGTTGCTAGGTTGCCTATTCTTTCCCCATTGTCGTTTGTTTCCTTTTTCTGACCAACTTGTCCTTCTTTCTCTTTACTTATTTTCTTTTATGCTTGTATTTCATCTTCTACTCCATTTTCGGATATCTTATGTTTATCTCCTTATTGCGGGCAGCAGCGTCACCCGACACCACAGACTCAGCCGGGGTTATCTAATAGAGATTGATGTAATATACAAAACCCGTAGACTAAGGAATATTTTTATAGTATGATTATATATTTAGTTTTTGTCAAGCAATCGTTGAATGCACATCATTGTAATTAGTGTTCAAGGATTTTGGTATTAATATACAATTGTGAATTGTATACAGTGTGTTTGTGTACCCGGCCCCAACTTCTACATTATATTGTGACATTTTTCTCAGTTTCCCTATTCATTGCCATGTCCGTTGTCAATTTTTGTCCGTTCCTTGTCTTTGCCTTTTGATATTTCTTTTTTGGCCCTTGTTCCGATTATTCTTAACATTTTCAACTCTATTTTTGTTTAAGTCATCATCAAAGTAAATTCTGTCGGGTGTGATATTTTGGTTTGTGTGTTTTTTTAAGGTTTTATCTTGTTCTGTGTTTCATTCCGGTAAGTATATTATTTCTCCTACATTATTTATTTGTCTCTATTCACTATCCAGATACCGCTTTAAAAATTCGTACATTGTTTCCTTTTCCTTTATAATTTGTATAACGTATGTTTCTGTTTTCATTCCCTTCACCAAGACCCAATCGTAGGTCCCAATCGTAGTCATCTTCGCGTGGGAATCTGAAGTTGTTAGCAAGGTTTATTCTTAAATTGATGATTGGTTTTATGGGGGTGTGGTCACTTGCTAGGTCCTCTATTTCAGTAATAGTGATGGGTTTATGGAAATTACTTGTAATGATTATATCGAGGATATTGTCTGAACTCGGTCTGGTTGGCCATGTTGGTGTTATAAGTTTAAGACTTAAATGATAGCACAGGGCCATATAGATACGCCAGATAGCACAGGGCGGGGTTGGGATGTGTCCCTTTTGACTGCTATTACGAAGTTGCAGTTGGAAATGTATGATTGTATTATTTTAATAATACGTATCGGATAGTCCGCGATGTGTAATTTATATAGCAGTCCGGGATGCCAGACTTTGTCGAAGGCTTTCTCGAGGTCTTGGGAGACAACCCCTGTGTATTGACGTCGATTCAGGTTGGTGGTAATATATTCACAGATGCGAAACAGCTGCTGGTCGGTTGAGTGGTAGGGTTGGAAGCCGTATTGGAATTTGCTCATGACGTTATGTGTCACTGCAAACTCCAATACGTAGGATTGGATGAGGTTATCTAAGAGCTTGCCTATGGAGGGTAGTAGGTTTATCGGGCGATAGCAAGCTGGATCGGTATATGATTTCTAAGGTTCGTGTATTGGGACGACCTTGGCTGTTTTCCAGTATGTGGGATAGTAGGTGAGTCTCATACATGAGTTGAATAGGTGGACAAGGAACATTACTGCAAGGTGAGGTAGGTGTTTAATGGCAAAGTTAGGAATACTATAGATGCCGGGTGCTTTTCGCTTTGAAAGTGCCTTAATAACTCCGTATAGTTGTTGGGGCGTAAAATAAATTGGGTTGAATAATTTACAGCGGCGGAGCTGCTTTTATATGATTTGTTACGCGTTATTCGTGACGCGCTCTTTCTCCTTCTACAGGTGTCTTCTACAGGTGATTTCTGGTACTTTTTTACTACTTGACTATAATCAGAACTGAACGTATAACTAAATATAAATATACAGCGAAAAAGAAATGGAATTTTACGGCCTACATTAACAGAACAAATTATAATATAGGATTAAATACCTAACAAAATATTCAGAAATTATCCTAATGAGAAAATTATTACCACTTCAGTATACTGTGTTTTTGAAAAAAAAAATGAAGGTGCCAATGTTATCCTGTCTAAATCTCGACGTACCTTAAACATATCTTTTAGATATATTTATGAAATACAATTTTGAAACCGTCCGGCAAAATTTGTCAATTAGTCAGGTCTAAAATTTTGCCGGACTGTCTTTTTTATTTTTATACATTAAATACTAAATTTGAAGTACTGGATAGGGCTGGAACCTTTGATGTAATTATAACACTCGGAGTAGTTTCCATAAACACCAAGACACTCTCACTTCACTCGACGCGCGTTTCGCCAACCAAGTTGGCATCATCCGGAGACGATTAAAACTAATCTTAAACTAAAAATCTACCCTTTTTATACCATTTATGGTGAAATCATTAGTCACGCGTCAATGATCAGTTGCTAAGCAACGCGTAAAGCGGGCTATACGGTATAGGTCCCTTGTCGCTATTCATACTATTTTTACATTTTACAATTTCTATGCTCTCAAATGCATCCAACTGTCTATTATTGGTCACATTTCTAACTAATCTTAAATTACTAATATCTATTCTATGATTGTTGTCAAAAGCATGTTGTGCAACACTAGACTATAGAAGAACAGATATTCTTCCATATTTTAGATGATCCATATGCACTTTAAATCTGGTGTTAATTGATCGTCTCGTTTGTCCAACATATTTTCGATCACAATCATTACAACTAATTTCGTAAATTCCTTCAATATTTCCGGATCAACCTTCCTATATGACAAAAAAATCACCTGTTAGGCGAAAACACCCAGACTAAATGCGACATGAGTTAGCAAATCGGGACGAGACTATTTTTCAGGAATGGGTTCCCAGTCATAACGTATTCTCCTAACGCTCTTTCTCCTTCTACAGGTGTCTTCGTGGGAGTTCAGCGCACGTTGCGCTGTACGATATTTCTGGTACTTTTTTACTACTTGACTATAATCAGAACTGAATATATAACTAAATATAAATATACAGCGAAAAAGAAATGGAATTTTACGGCCTATATTAACAGAACAAATTATAATATAGGATTAAATACCTAACAAAATATTCAGAAATTATCCTAATGAGAAAATTATTACCACTTCAGTATACTGTGTTTTTGAAAAAAAAAATGAAGGTGCCAATGTTATCCTGTCTAAATCTCGACGTGCCTTAAACATATCTTTTAGATATATTTATGAAATACAATTCTGAAACCGCCCGGCAAAATTTTAGACCTGACTAAATGTCAGGTTTAAAATTTTAGAAAAATTTGTCAATTAGTCAGGTCTAAAATTTTGCCGGACTGGCTTTTTTATTTTTATACATTAAATACTAAATTTGAAGTACTGGATAGGGCTGGAACCTTTGATGTAATTATAACACTCGGAGTAGTTTCCATAAACACCAAAACACTCACTTCACTCGACGCGCGTTTCGCCAACCAAGTTGTCATCATCCGGAGACGATTAAAACTAATCTTAAACTAAAAATCTACCCTTTTTATACCATTTATGGTGAAATCATTAGTCACGCTTCAATGATCAGTTGCTAAGCAACGCGTAAAGCGGGCTATACGGTATAGGTCCCTTGTCGCTATTCATACTATTTTTACATTTTACAATTTCTATGCTCTCAAATGCATCCAACTGTCTATTATTGGTCACATTTCTAACTAATCTTAAATTACTAATATCTATTGAGATGAGCCATATGCTCTTTAAATCTGGTGTTAATTGATCGTCTCGTTTGTCCAACATATTTTCGATCACAATCATTACAACTAATTTCGTAAATTCCTTCAATATTTCCGGATCAACCTTCCTATATGACAAAAAAATCACCTGTTAGGCGAAAACACCCAGACGAAATGCGACATGAGTTAGCAAATCGGGACGAGACTATTTTTCAGGAATGGGTTCCCAGTCATAACGTATTAAACTTCGACAACTTTTTACTTAAATTTAAGGAGAAAAATTTGTTCCATTTCCTATTTTAAATTTGACAGAATTTAATTATTTTTTTTTAAGTTGATTGCGATTCAAATGCGTGTCCTACAATTGTTTTAGGATTAAAAATATTTAGAGATTTGAAAGTTGTTTTTTTTGTAACAATAAAATTATCCCTTCTACAAAATTTTATGGATATTAGGAAACGATTTAATTTGCGCAAAATGGTCACAGTTTAATTGTTTATTCAGCCATATACATTCAAATGACATCAGTAAAGTTGTGGCCAAATTGAGGGCGTAAAAATAGCATGCAAAGATTTACAAAAATGTGAGATGATTAGAAATTGTTTAATATACATTACTACAAATTCAGATATTTCCAACTTTTCCCAAAACGACTCTGTTGAAGTTAGCGAATACCTTAAAAATTTAACAAAAGGTGCTTTAAAACAACCATCGGAATTATTCTTTGAAGTTTCTATCAAGCCTATCAAATATTTAATGAGCTTATTTCAGATAAATACCAAAGCGATTTTTAAAGAGAGGTAAACAGGATCATTTTGCGGGAGTTGATAATTTTAAAATTTAAAAAAATTGTAAGAGGAAAGGAATGAAATATGTGTTTTATGTAACAAAACACTAAAATCAATATGAACCAAAACGAATCATATTCTTTCTAATATATTCTTTAATAATTATTCAAAAATAATCAACAATGAGATTGACAGTCAAAATAAAGATCAAACAGAAAATTAATGAAATTTCATAGTTAGATCTTCGTTTTGCAATCGGTTTTAGTGGAGATACGGCTATGGCGAAGCCTCCTTAAGAGCCAACGCGTCTATTAGGGTACCTCTATGATGATGTGGAAACCCCCTTTCAAGTTATTTTATCATAAATAACAGTTTGTTTTGAAATATATTCTGTTTTACTCATAAAAACCTCTGTATATTGTATATTACGTTATGCCGTGACCAGACCAGTATCGTGACGTCACAAATTCTTGTCTCCGGCCTGTCTTACGGAGGTCTCGGACTATAATATAAAGACGTGGTCTCAGTTCATAGAGGTTCGATTTTTGATTAATTTTTTTAGGAATATGTGCATGAAAATTAAACAATTCAATACACAATAAACCTAGAGAACTCCGTCTGAAGGGATGAATTAAATTTAAGAAAATACATAAATTATTTAAGCCGTTATACAGATGGTATTTAATTTTTTTTAATGAAGCTTTAATTTTTATGCAGAATGATAGTTATTTAAAGGTATTTAAGTTTATTGAAGTATATTGAATTGAAGTACCGGGGTTTCATTCAATCCCGAAACCCACGTGACATAATTACATTGATAAACCTCTGGCACGCCTGTGAATTGACCATGAAATCTATGAATTAATATTTCATAGGGACTTTTATTTATTGGGACACCCTAAGCCAAAATCAAAACTACTGTGTGACTAATTTGCCGCTAATTAGTTGTGGAAAAAAAAATTTTGCCGTGTTTTTGTTTTTTTGTTTTTTGGGGTGCTTCATATGAACTTAGCGAAGCACCCTCGAAGAAAACGGCTTTCAACATCGTAAATCGAAATTTGACTTGTGCCATAATTTGCCGCTAATTAGCTGTGGAAAAAAAATTTTGCCGTGTTTTTGTTTTTTTGTTTTTTGGGGTGCTTTGCTAACTTCATATGAACTTGGCGAAGCACCCTCGAAGAAAACGGCTTTCAACATCATACATCGAAATTTGACTTGTGCCATAATTTGTCGCAAATTTGCCGCTAATTACTTGTGGAAAAATAAATTTTGCCGTATTTTTGTTTTTTTTGTTTTTTGGGGTGTTTCGCTAACTTCATATGAACTTAGGGAAGCGCCCTTGAAGGAAACGGCTTTCAATATAAAAAAAAAACAAAAAAACGACAGAATTAATTTTTTCACAACTAATTACCAAATTATAAGCTAAGTCAAATTTCGATTGATGATGTTGAAAGCCGTTTCCTTCGAGGGCGCTTCCCTAAGTTAAGTTCATATGAAGTTAGCAAAGCACCCCAAAAAACAAAAAAAGAACACGGCATAATTAATTTTTCCACAACTAATTAGCGGCTAATTATGGCCCGAGTTAAATTTCGATTATGATGTTAAAAGTCGTTTTCTTCAATGTTTCCCATTCAAATATTACGGATTCATTTTACTGTTTGTAAAATCGAAATATGAGACAAAAAATTTTCAAAAGATACCTGTGGGTTGCCGCAATGGGAGATCAGGGCAACATAACTTTTCTTACAGCAAGCTTAAATCGTCACTATAAAGACGCTTTCATTCAACAAGTTGTTATGTTTTGATAGAATAGTAATAACTAATCAATTTTAACACAAAATAATCCACTAAATTAAATAATAACTATTACTTCTATTTCAAGAATTATTGTTGACCCCACTTTACCACAAAACGTTCGATGGTATTAGGCAATTTAGGCATTAAATTAACGAATGCCAATGATGCCGATGTGACACGGCCGAGGAACGTGTAAAATGGATCCGTAATATTTGATTGGGAAAAATTCTTAGTCTGCATCACATTCACCATCCAATTATTTCATGATTTTACGAAAGGTATATAGTGTGATCAATATTTTTTTATACTACATGATGTCATAATGTGATGGGTGATGTATATAAAATCATTTGTTTTTCCTTATATTCCTGGAAATCGGTTATACTTGACAACGCTGTTAAAAATGCGGTAGCACGTGTGATGAGACAAGAGGGTTTTTTGCTCGGGTTTTTATTTCTCATATTTCTATGTTACAAACTATACGTAGACTAGTACACGAAAATTAGGCAAAGGACCCCGCAACAAACATGTAAAAACGGTTTCATTCTCACCAGTTAGGGATGGGAACTTTTTGATCCTGTATTCCTACTCCTATTAACTGTCGATGCAGAAACTATCAGCTTATTATAATTTTTTTCTTTTATATTAGCTAATTTCCGTCTACTAGACGTGAGATAGGTGTTTTCATGCTATACTTAACAATAATAATCAGTAATAAGTGTTAATCTTTATTGTTTATGTTATTAACTAATCACAATAAAAAAACATTCCAAGATATGAACAACGTTACGGGCGAGTTACCTGATAACTTTATAATATACGATTCGATGACGTGAGCGAGGATACAGCTGACCAGTGACCACACTACTGAATCTATATACAGTAGAATGCGGATCTAACGACTTTGTTTGTAACGCGCAACCGTTTTTAGCGACGAAAATGCAAACTCTAAAACACATTTTCGAAGCTGGTGAATCAAATGTAATCGTTCGTTTTGTGCGTCGTCCGGTTAGTACGACTAATTTCGCCAGTCCCTTGAGGGTCGTTATATCCGGATTGCGTAGAATGCATGCCCAGGCCAAAGAAACACGGAGCATGAACACTCGTATCAGGCATCTGACTATTAAGTGAACGTGATTGGCTACAATCTATTTACAGTAATAACTCAGTAAGTTAAAATTAATACGAAAATTAAAAAGGGCATATAAATAGCTTTGACATATAAACTAGTAATTTATCAAACATATAGTTACAATAAAGTAAGTCTAAATTCAGTAATATTGCCATGCAAACACAAAAATGTAGTTAACGAGATTATAACGCTTTTATAGGCTCGAGCTAGAGAAAAACGTATTTCAGTGAGGTGGTTCGAAATGGATGTAGAAGTGCATCACACGTATGAAATAGATAAACATGTGTACTGTTGGAAAATATGTGTAGTGATAAAATTTGAGTAATATCTGTTAGCAATTATTACTCGTGTGATTGGTAGATTAAAATATGTAATGTTAAAAATAGGGGTAGAAACCAGGAAGCAGTGCATTGTTTTAAATAAACAGACTTCCTTGCCTACAGACAATAACTAGGAAGACGACGCTAAGGCACCAAAAGGTAGCCACGTAATTTTTGTAATTTCTTGAAAATATACATGTTATATTATATATATTTCTTGTTATACATTTTGTATTTTTAAATAAGAAAAGTATAAAAGAAGTTTAGAAATTAACCAGCCGTAAATACAAACTATTTCTAGTAATATTTTAAATATTTTTCATCCTACACAAGTATGTACGGGTTGAAAAGCATCATCATGAAGAAAATCTCAGATAATACAAAGTACCAGAGTTCCAGAGAAATTCTCAGATAATTCGAAGAAGTAATTGCTGTCCCTTTGATATTATTATTCATCAGCTGTTTTGCATCCAGAACGAGATTGCAGGAGTTGGACGAGAAGTACGAGATGTTGAATCACATCGCAACAGTTCAATAAGTGTAGTGTTTGTTAGTTCGAAAGTGTCAGTGACCTCAAAGGTTTTAAAGGATTAACCTAATGAGACTAAGGTAATAACCCACATGCTTCATTGATCTTTTTTTGCAAATTTGCACAATATTTCTTATTTGTTCGCACAGGATTCTTGATATCCCATGTAAATTTATATTTTCTTAAGTTATTTAGTTCAGGTAATTTTTAAGAAATTTTAGTTGCAAGTGTTATTGTAAAACACGAATATAATCACATGATTTTATAATAAATATTATCACTTTAATATTGGATATAATATTTTCTTCCAAGCAAATTAATAAGATCTTTCCACATATATTTTCACTCAGATAAACAATAATTTAAAAATCAATCAACAAGTTCATCAACGTTTCATTGCCCTAGAATATACAGTGACTGATCAAACTAATAAATTTCAAATTAATTAAATTTTATATTTTATAAATCGAAATTCCTCATTTCAATAATGAAGTGGCGCCCATACAAAATAGATTCCAGGACATTAGGCTCACCAAAGTAAGTATGGTCTAATCTAATTTACTAACAATTAATATCAGCATCTCAATCTAAAATGTCACTAAGTATAATATAAATCTAACATATTATAACAATTGGCAAGCAAAAGTGGGGCCTTTTATAAAATTCAAAATATATATAATATATTATATATAATATATATATATATATATATATATATATATATATATATATATATATATATATATATATATATATATATATATATATATATATATATATATATATAACAAATAATATATTAGCTTTGAAGTTCTTTGCTATTCATATTTGTTTTGTAAAAAGTAATCTTGGGTTTGTAGCATTTTATTACATAGAGAAATAAGCAAATAGACGAATAATAAGGAAGATACACTTACCAGTCCTATATCTGCACATACACACGGAAACGAACCACTTAGAAGTTGTACAAGTTATTTCACCTTCATTGAGGATCTTCATTGAGGAGTGGTGTACGACCTGTTTCATTGATCATTTATACTTGAATTTAAATTATTAATACTCCAACACTTGCAGTGACGTTTTATGACATCAGTTTTTGACGGAACTCAGATTCTCAGAATACACAAACATAGTCTACTATTTATATTTGTTCTATTTGAACATACACTGCGCAACTTATTTAACGCACAACCAAAAAGTTAACTCAAATTTGACGTTATGTATTTTCGACAATTTTTGTTCGTTTTGGTCGATTTTTTTTCCAATTGTAGGTTTTTCTCTTAGGAATATCACTGTCTTAGTTGTTTTGGTAAAACGAATGATTTTGATATTATACCAGGTGCTATAAAAATGTTATGTTTTTTTCCGAAATTTCAAAACGTCCTGTGGGCTATACAAGGTATTGCAAGTTATTGCAATTATAGCCAATTTAAAGCCTCATGTTTTTTCTACATTTTCTTTTTTTATTCATTTGTTTATCTCTGTTACTTCATAAAATATCCAATTTTTGAGTTGACGTGATTTTTATTAAATTTATTAACTTTCTTTTTTGTCAAGTACTCATTATTTATTACTCATTATACTGGTTCAATGCCTCATTTTGCGTTCTGTGTTCCTTGATATCTTATAATTTATTGAGAGATGCAAGGTGTTTTAGAAGAGAAAAAGGTCTTAAAAGGACAAAAACTCAAAAAACATACCTAGAAAAATGGATTGCTTTAATCAATAAAACAACGAATAACAGGAAACAAAACAAAAGTAAATAGAGAATTAGTATCTGGTGTTTCCACCCCTTCCGCGAATGACCTCCCGACATCTTTGGTTTATACTTAAAACCAGTTCTGATTAGGTTCTGATCTAGGCCATTCCATAATTCGACTAGGCGTCCTTCCAATTCTTGTAAATTTTGGGGTTGTCGTCCCTCACTTCGTAACCGCCGACCGATAAAATCCCAAACATGTTCAATGGGGTTAAGGTCGGGTCTACGGGCTGGCCAGTCTATGTGATCAATTCCTACTTCTTCAAGATAATTTCGCACGATAAGACTCGTGTGGGGACGCGCATTGTCTTGCATAAGAAAAAATTGGGTCCTATATAGGGGGCATAAGGCAAAACAAGTGCTTCAAGAATGTCTGTGATGTATCTGTCAGAATTGAGATTTCCATTCACAGTTACCAAGTCCGTTCGCCCAGTCAAAGATATTCCGCCCCACACCATGACGGATCCACCAGTTGTGTGCAAAAAATTGCATTGACTGTATCGCTCATCGGGTCTTCGGTAGACGCGATTACGTCACAATTATACAAACTGAACCTTGACTCATCAGTCCAAAGAATACGTTCTCAATCTTCTTCCATCCAATTAACATGCTCATTGGCAAAATTCAATCTGGCTCTTCGATGATCTACTGTTAATGCGGGTCCTCCAGCAGCAATCCTGGGTCTTAAATTTGCCTCCCTCAGTCGTCGGCGTACAGTTTGAACGCATATGAGTGGACCACCTGCGTCTTGAAGTTGTGCTCTTAAATGTGTTGCAGTTATAAATCGTTGTCTTACAGCATTTACTCTTAAAAAGCGATCCTGGATAGCAGAGGTAACACGAGATCTACCTTGACCGGCCCGTCTGGAATGTTCTCCTGTTTCCGCGTACCTTTGAATTGCTCTCGCTATAGTTGTGTGAGACACTCCCAACCTTCCAGCTATGCGGTTGTAACTCCACCCTTCACCATGTAATGTAGCTGCCTCAACACATTCATCACGAGTAAAATTTCTGGTTTGGCGTTCCATTATTCACTAATTATTGCTGGACTGTCAACAAAAAACTAATGACACAGTTGTCAGTTTATGACGTGTAATCTTCGATTTCCATAGCTTGCTAGCTGTTTGAGTTGTCCGATAAATGCATTTCATGTGAATAAAAGCATATGGTGTTTCAAAACGGTGTATTTCATGAAGTAACAGAGATAAACAAATGAATAAAAAAAGAAAATGTAGAAAAAACATGAGGCTTTAAATTGGCTATAATTAACTTTTGAAATTTTTTTTGACGTTTTGAAATTTCGGAAAAAAACATGTCAAAATCATTCGTTTTACCAAAACAACTAAGACAGTGATATTCCTAAGAGAAAAACCTACAATTTGAAAAAAAAAATCGACCAAAACGAACAAAAATTGTCGAAAATACATAACGTCAAATTTGAGTTAACTTTTTGGTTGTGCGTTAAATAAGTTGCGCAGTGTATTATATGTTCAAATAGAACAAATATAAATAGTAGAATAGGTTTGTGTATTCTAAGAATTTGTATTCTAAGAAATGTCGAGTCTTGTAGAACAGAACTCGTTAGCATAAGTTCCATCCTTTCATAGCTTTTCAGTAATATCTAAAAACATAGATAAAAAATAGAAAAATTTATATATCCAACTGTCAAAAGTTCAGACAGAGAATTTTTAATATATAAAAATTATTTAGGTATGGGAAAGATGTTTATAATAAACTGTATGTCCTAATGTTTAAGTTAACTAACAATTAATTTATATAGGATGTTAGTATTTATTCTATATTTGTATTTAGCATCGTTCATGTAACATTTCAAAATATCTATGGATCTAGTGAACAGAATCTAACATATTTGGTATTAAAATTCATAAAAAAATGTAGTAAAAATTTTGTATTACCTCAAAATTCAATTATTAAAGAAACCATAAAATTTGACACGTCAAATAAATGAAAATTTGTTTGTTGCCATGGAAATATTGAAAGGTTATAAATAGAACCGACAATAAACAAAAGGATGCAGTTTAAAATTGTAAGTAGAACACTCAATGTCGTTCATTTCGTCACAATAACGTTCAATTAAAATAAATTAAATCGACTGGTTTCAGTCAAAATGTGACGTCCACGGAAAGTCATGTTCTAGGGCTCCAAAAGTTTCACAGCTATAAATAATAATATAGCTAAATATTGTAAAAGTTTTAGCAAAGAAGAAGTGCTACCATAATTTAAATCACAGTGAATCCGCTTATGCATCGCATCTATTTCAAATCAAGTGTACCTACCGAAGAGAACAATATCGAGTCTGTATCCTGCATCGTGGGAAGTATAGCAGCTTCAAATGTTTAAGAGATTTCTACACACATCCATATACGGTACCACCACAAAACAGTTTTAACAAACCTAAAGCTGATTAAAAAGTTGTATTTAGGTATTTTATTTTTATAAAAAGTATGTATCTAGGTCTGTACAGTATGTATTTAAATAAACTATTTAAGTAAATGCAATATTTACACTATGCAAAACATTTACATATTTATTTAATTTTATCAGCATTTGCCTTAATGTCGCTGATTTTTGAGTTTCATACTGCATATTAAAGGGATACAGATCTGCCAGAAATACCGATCTTTAACGTGTCAACAATCGCCGACTTTTCTATAAGCGTCAAGGCTTTGTGAGAGCGTTTAATAGGTCCCATTTTTATTTAACTTGGCCCTTTAGAAACGAAATACCACTGTCGCATGAACGTGTTCGAAAGAATAATACTTAAAAACAGACAAAACTTGCATAAGTATAAAATACGTAGTGATGTCCGCATTAAAATCCGGATTATTAAGTATCTCTTTGAGGCAGAACTATAATTATACGATTTCGCTCAGCTTTAAATGAGCGTATGTGTTTGTCGTACTCTTGATTTTTTTATATCAATCAAGTCAAACGCCGCCCAGATATGCATTAAAAACGATTTTCCCATGCTGTTAATTTATATTTCCGCTCCTCCCCCCTTGACCCCGTCTGCACAAACCATGCCAAAATGATGGAGGGATCCGATTTGATAGATTGGGGAAATTTTTTTAAATTTGAGTGTTTCCGAAACCCAGATAGTGGATGGAGTCTGTAAGTCGGAACCCCCCCCCCGTTTCGAGGTCGCTGAACACGATGGCGTAGGGCAATTTTCTTTTTCGGCTTGCGTTTACCCCCTATTGGCCAAAAACCACCCCAAAATAAAAATTCCTGATTCGCTCTCTTTTATCGGTAAAAATTGCATCTATGCCCCGTTTTCGCGGATGACCAACACAGTGCAACTATCCCCAACTCCCCCTCCACCCCTCCGTACCCCTCCCAACTACCCTCAAAGGGGGGGGGGGCGAAGAAACATTTTTGATAAACTGGACGTAATCCCCCGTTTTCGCCGATGCTGAACACGGTAGTCGGCATTTCCCTTTTGTGGAAGGCATCCCCACCCCCCAAATCGACAAAATAACCCCCCACGAAGGTGAACATGGGAAGAAATGTATTAAATCGGCCGAGTCAACATAATCCCCCGTTTTCGGGGATGCTGAGCACAATCGTCGATATTTCCCTTCTGTGGAAGGCATCTCCAGCCCCCCGAATCGACAAAGCAACCCCCCACGAGGGTGAAAATGACCGATTTTTTTTTGAACTTGATAAATTGTGGTGCTACCGGATGATTCGCCGAAAATATGTAGGAAAGAAGTAGGTAATAGGGGTGGTTTCATTTTTATTACTCATAAAAGATTCTTGATTAATTTGAAGACAATATATATTATATATTAGAAAACAAATAGGTAACGACATACAATAAACATTAATAAATTGAAAAATTCTTGTTACACTATTATAAGTCAGTTATATAATAAAAATGCATAAGGTAATTGACCCCTTAAGACCTAACTTGGAGAATAGGCCACATGATATTTATTTGCATTTATAACACCGAAAAGTTTATTATGTCTTTATTTATCTCTAATCTTTTGATACCTATTTATAGACTACATTTATTTTAATATGAATTGTAAAAAAATATAATTTAAATGCACAATGTATAGGTGTACCAGTTGATTAGGTGTACTAGGTGTATAGGTTGACTTAAAGAAAATTATGGTGTGTTAGTGTTAGACCTATGCAATGCTCTAATAATTGATCCATAGGTTATATTTTGCTTTAGTTTAAGGGTGGAAAAGAAAACTCTCAAGTAACAACTTAAGTAATTGTTGTATTACATTATATAATAAGAAACATATTATAACGAAAATATATAATAAGGTACATATTATAACATATTATGAATCAGTAAAAACTTTTAACCATATTTAAATAACTGATATATGGTTTACTGAATTTATGTCTTTTCGCGAATTTAGCCATATCTTTAACAAATTATCAACCCCTTTTTGTTACTTGTTTTGGTGGCTCTATTGGCTCTACAACATTATCTTCTTCATACCACAAAATATCTTGCATCGTTTTGACTTTTAATTCTTTTTCTTCCCCATTTTATTTAATTTCCAAGATAATTCCTGGATATAGCCAACAACACCTCTAATACAAGGACAAAGTGCTGCCTCGTGACGTCACCATCCGGAGGCCTACGAGATACTTATGTTATTACAGGCTTTATGTAGTTATTTAGGTAGGTATGTCTGAAATCGTTTCAATGTAGTTTTGCAGATCAATAAAAAGATCAAACTAAGCAAAGATATTAAGATATTACGGCATAAATCTATCGGAGTCTATGAAAAACACAGGTAAAGAATAATTTAAATGGTTACCTGTTAACTGTTTCAAAATACAGTCAAGATTAGATGTGTCTAATTATTACAGTCTAGATGGTTAATTGTTTTAAGAAAACTGAAAAGTAATTCGTGATTAATTTTAGACACAGGAGCAATATGAACAACTTCTTTAAAATTTGAACAAATGCTAGTAATCATAAATGTATACGCAGATGTCGCTAACGAATCGTTATTATTTATTGCAGCTCCTACAACATTACCACCACTACATATGGTGGTACCACTAAATATGGATCAATGTGAATTTCATCCATTAGTAAACTAACATATTTGTCTTGGTCTTTTAAATATTTAATGATTTTTTGTGCATATGTTAAAAAAGTTTTCTTCTCATCAATATGAGGATCAGTTAGAAAATCATTACAGACTCCTTGATTGTTTCGGGATGGGGCAAAATTATAGGTCCACGATTTCGTAAATATCTATATGCATGAGGACTAATTATATATAAAATTGAACAAAAAACCATAGTGGTAGTGGAACATCTATAACGTTCTTTTGGTAATGTTCGCAATTTAAGTTGATCAGAAATAAATTCAATTCCTTGTGAAACATTTTCGTCCTCTATTTTTAAGTACATTGGACATAAAGTTCAAAACATGGTTAAGCTTTGACATGTCTGTATCTATGTCTGAAAATGTATTTCATGTAATTATGTAAATTTTTCGTGTTTGCTTTTTCGATACGATATTTTTTTTGACAAGTATTTGAGACAGTTCGGAAATTTACTTGTTACGCTAGTTTCTTTTAATAGGGTCCGGGTAAAGCTAAAATAACTGAAACGATCTCACCAGTTTTTGTATCCTGTTGGGAAATTTTGTAAATAAAATCTTCCTTTTCAAAGTGGCACTCACACACTCGGGAGTTGTCACTCGGCACAAAACTTTCACGTGGAATTGCAGAGAGCCATTTTCTGCGATACTCTTCGTCTCTGGGAAAACGAAACACCCGAACTTTTCTATTGGTTTCGTAATTTCCTGTACAACCGGGAACACAACACTTTTGGGGCATTATGATATAATACCGCAACAACCGCATTTTATTTTATCGGCGCGTGGCGGCGTCCTATACTAAAACCCAAAACAAAACATCGTTAACAGGGTTGCCAAATTACAATTGACATGAGAGTTGTTAGTTGCTTGCTTCTTAGTGACTTTTTGCGGCCAATTTGATTTGATAATTGACTAATGAGAAAGCTACTTTATTTTGTTTACATTCTAATTTGTTTACATTCTAAATACAGTACAACATATAGGCAGAGAAGCGTCGCACTGGAACACATTCTGGCATCGCCGCTTCGACCGACCTAGACAAGCCTGTTGAATTAGCTTAGAGAGTATATTAGCCTCCATCTGGGTTAAGCCCCCAGAGCGTGACGTCACCATGATATTTAAAGTAAGCACTTTGTCCTTATTAGAGGGGTTATTGATGTAGCTGATCATCGTATTTAACTATGACGTATTGTTTGACGTCATACAATGTTTGAGTATTGTTTGTTGGAGTTATTTTAGCTGCAGTTGCTTTTGATATTGCATTGGATTTTGTATTTTTCTTAGGTGTTTTTTCAGTCTTCTTTTTTTCACGTTCCATTTTCCGTTTCTCTTTACCTTTTTTAATTTTGTCTTTCTCATCCTTTTTTCTTTGATGGTAAGCGTGCCATTGTTCTAATGTTGCAACAGAGGGAACTTTTCCCTGGGTTTAAAAGTTTTCCTAACGTTGTCTTCGGAAGGCCAAAATAAACATTTTTTAAAAGGCGTCGGTATATCTTTGAGAGGTAACGGCACCTGATAACGATCAGAGGTTTTTAGATGGAGTTTTGTCCAACTTATTGATAATTGTTTTTTTAGTAGGGGCAACACAGCTCGATTCATCGTGATCGAAAATGTCATCTTCAATCATCATTTCGGATTCTCTTACGTTTTGATCAATTTCAGTCAAAACACTCCTGGGTATTAGAGCTTGTTTTTTAGTGCCAGATTTAATATTTAATATAATAGCTGCATTTTCGAGAAATTTGTTGTTATTAATCTCTATCCTCGTTATTTCTCATTTATTTGGAAAATCCTTTTTTTAGTTCATTTTCGTCAATTTCAGTTGAAGTTCCAGATTGATTTTGAATAAGAATATTTTGTCTCTATTAGGGGATTTTTAGATATCTCGGTATTTTTTGGTAAATTACCATCGCAATTTTCTGTTACATCATCACTGACAATTGAAGAAGTTTGTTGGCTCAATTTATAACAATTGGATCGTTTCTAATATTTTTTGTTGGTGTAGAGCTAATCGTCTGTAATAACTCAAACTCGTCGTCTTCTAATCGATGAAAATGTTATCAGAATCGTTAAGATTGGGAAAGTCTGAAATTTTGGGATTATACGCAAGTTCTTGTGTGATTAATTCTTCTGTATCATTTCCAACTGAAGATATGTCGGGCTGCAGCCCAGCTTTTATTTTTAAGTTTTTCCATAAATAGTACAAATTAGTATCCTCTATGTTGCCATCCCAAATCTCCCCAGCCTCTATAAATACTGGTATTTTTTCTGGAATTTCTTTTTCCAGTAATTCAAGAAAATTTGCATAATTTCTGCTTGTAAAGCCCCTTAGATTGGACGTCTTTAGGGACAAAGTTAACGTTTGGAAGTTCCGAAGAGTCTTTAAAATATTTTTTGTAATTGTAATTTATGTTTTGAGCTGATAATGGGAAAAGTCCACAAGCTCTAAACCCGTTTTGTATAATATTTTCTTTATTCTCCATGGTTGATATTGTCATGTCCAAAATTGAGGCAAAAGTATCTCGACTAACTTTGTGTCCATTATTTTGCATTCTCCATTTACACACTGTATTTGTCCACTGATTTTTTAACGGAAGAAAAAATGCAACATCTAGTGGTTGAAGGATGTGCGGGGAATTTCTAATAAACAAATTAAGATTATTTGGAGTGCCATTGTTAAATGCGATTTATGTCCATCGGCAAACAATACAACGGGAAACTGAATGTTGTTTTCGATTAACCACGGATAAAATATGTTAGTAATATATTCGTAGTAGCTTTCTGCCGTCATCCATCCGCTATCATTAAGTCCAACACCCCACTTTTCAGGAATACTGTTGACGATTTTCTGCGGAATTCGCTTATAAGCATATAGAATCATGGGGGGTGTAAGGTCTCCAAGTGCACTACACATAAAAAGAGTTGTGATACATTCCTTCTCGTCGTTGTTGATAAAATTATAAACCGCTTTTTCTTTCTCCTTTCCTTACTAGAACTTTATTATCTTTTGGGCTTAGGTACAGGGAAGTCTCGTCACAGTTAAAGATACGTGTCGGATCATTTAAAATATCAATGAGACAATTCTGTAAATAACTGTAAATTTCATCAAACCACATTCGTATTTTTTGCTCTGATATTTTAGCTCTAGTTAAATTCTGAGATACTACGACTAATTTCTGGGTGTCTTTTTAAAAGAGTCGTACCAACGCCGACCAGGTCTACTATTCGCAAATGGAGTTGGTCGTTTCAAAGTTTTAATTAACATTTGAACACTATCTAACAAATAAGTTTTAGAAGCTGGAAATCCTCTGTCCGATATATGAAAAAGCCAGTTCACAAGCAACGTCTCTTCTGCAGTAGTGAGATAAGTTTCAGGACCCATTTTTTGTCCCATAGGCGTCTTGCCAGTACGTTTGTAAATAAGAGTTGTTTTAGGTATATTGAATGTTTTTGAAGCTTTATAATAGCTCATGCCATTTTCAATACATGCTAGGGCATTTTGTAATTCCTCTTGCGTGTAAGATGGTTTTTTAGTAGGAGCCATTATTCTGAAAAATAATGATCCTATGATTGACCTAATATGTACATGTCATGGACTTGTCTTATTAATGAGAGGTTTTTAAACACAAATTTAAAATATTTGTAGGTCAATACAATATATATGGTCTTTCCAAGTGTTTTTTTATATAATTTATTCGTCGTATACAGGGTACATCACGGTGAGTGGCTAATTAGATGTTTCTGGGAAACCACATATATTTTGGACCTGAAAATGCACACAGGGGTTTTCAGGGGTGCTCTATTCAATGAAAATATTGCCATGTATGTGCCACTTCCGGTTATACCGGAAGTCGACAACGATTTCCTTATTTTAAATGACATGCTATATTTTTTATGCCAGATTCGAATTCTACTCGCTATTTTAAGGTAACTTTCAATGCTATTCCCTATCCCTAAAGGGATTAGTTATTGAGATATTTCGATTTTCATAAAACCTTATGCGAAAACAACCCGTATATTAGAAATTAATAACTTTCGCTATGGTAACTTTCAAAAGCCAATTTTTGTTCCACATACTAAAAAGACACGGAGCTTATGTATGTAAAACTACAAATGCTCCAAAATACACAGGGTGTCCAATAACTGATGTCAAACTTTGACTACTTCGACCTTCAATAAGTGTCTTATTTTAAATGGGACATACGGTATTTTATAATCCAATTCGCTTCCTTTTTTGATTACCTTTCGACCCATATGTTTGCTATAGCTAAATTGGACGGTTCTTGAGTTATTTAGAGATATTTAAAAATATTGTTGAATTAAAATTAACATCGAGTGCAGTGTGCCATGGAAAACAATTATAGTTCAAAATCATAAAGTTCACATTCAGTTCAAAACTTTAATAAAAGATAGGAAATTATTAGAGATCAGAAAATTAATAAATCTATTAAAAATTAATTACCTATAATATCCTCGAAGAATATTATAATATGAGTGACAACAGGGAAACATCTTCTAAACTGGCAACTGCTCGAAATGTTGTCCATTAACGCTCAAACATATTAATATTCGGGTCATAACACCACTAGTGGTTGCTGATCGAATTTCTTTTGCATCTAATTCTTCAAACGCCCTTCTTACTCTGATTTCCACTTCTTCTCGTGAAGTGACGGGCGTCTCATACACTTTGGTTTTCATCTTTCCCCAAAGATAGAAATCAAGCGGGGTGAGATCCGGACTTCTAGCAGGCCATATCCAAGGGCCTCGTCGTCCAATCCACCTATCTTCAAACATATTGTCTAGTATGTCTGATACTTCTCGTGTAGAGTGAGCAGGAGCTCCGTCGTGTTGATACCAACAACTTCCAAATTCTAATAGTGGTAAATTATCCAGAAAATCGATAACTATTGTTCTTAGTATCCTCATATAACGCTGAGAAGTTAAGTCAGATAATTTTTTTAAAGAAAATGTCATCTTCTTGAATGCGAGTTAATATCATTTCACAAAATTTAACTCTATTACCAGCATCTTCTGGATGCAGGGCTTGACCTTTAGTAAACTTATAATTATGCATTTTGTGCTTCCACAAGATTCTTTCTATATATTAATAAGAAAGACCTATGTCATACACTGCAGTGTACTGCCAGCGATGAGCAAAATTGTCAAAAAGGTCATCGTGGACAGGATTAAGGAGAAATCAGAAGAGCTAGAAGCCATCCCAGACGAGCAGTTCGCGTTCAGAAGAGGACATTCCACGGAGCTGCAAGTACTGCGGCTAGGGGAGTACGTCACCGAGGGATTCAACCGAAGAGAGGTCACAGGAGCAATCTTCCTTGACATCGCCAAAGCCTTCGACAGAGTATGGCACGACGGATTGATTATCAAGATGATGGACGCCGGTTTTCCGGTATCCTTCCTCAAGCTGATCCAATCCTACCTACGAGGCCGGACCATCCGAGCCAAAGTAGAAGGAGAGCTGTCAACTGACAGACGCCTAGAAGCAGGAGTGCCCCAGGGGACCGTTCTCTCCCCACATCTGTTCAACCTATACACCGCGGACATGCCGAGGACGAACAACACCACCATGGCTCTCTACGCAGACGACAGCGCCATCCTCGCCAGATCCTCGCAAGCGAGGCAGGCCACCCGCTACCTGCAGGAAGCCGCGTCGCTTCTCGAGGACTGGTGCAACCGATGGAAGGTGGAAATCAACGCAGAGAAGAGCCAAGCAGTGCTGTTCCGGAGGGTTCGCAAGCAGAGGCCAACAGGACACGTCAGCATGAACGCCGTCAACATCCACGCACCGCATGGGGATACGCAGCGAAGACGCACCTTAAGAGGATCCAAGCAGTGGAAAACAGCGCTTCGGACTGCAGTAGGTGCCCCTTGGTATGTGACCAACGAGGTCATCCGAAGGGACCTGAAATACAAGATGGCCACCGAGATGATCGAGGACCACGCCAAGAAGCTCTACGTCATCGCAGAGGACCACGGGAATCCGCTAATCCGGCTGGCCACGGCCTACGATCCAGAGGAAGCAGGACGTCACAAACGACCAAAGACCCAAATCCTGGACAACGGGTGAGTATATAATCACAATTTTATGTTTCAGCACGACTGATGCGAGAAGAAGCAGACGACACCGAAGAAAAGAACAGGACCAAAGAAAACGGATCGAGAAGACACTAAAACAGCCCAATCCAGTGGGTGGCGAGGCCGAGTGCCTTGCCAAACCACACATCCTTACCTTACCTGACTGAGCCAGCGAGCTGATCGCTGATAAGCTCTCTAGCTCCGTCATCCTGAGCTACAATGCTCATCCTCCATATCAACCTGAATGCCGCGCAGCCGGGCTCTAGCAAGCCCGACGAGAGACAGGAAGGACTCCTCAAACACCCGACATGACACCCCCGGGGGTAATACACACCGGCGAAGAAAGTCAAGAGCGCCAGAAGCAAGGCTCTGCCGGTGGGGCCCATCAGCCAGGACCGGGGGAGGCCGCGTAACTTCGCGTGACACTGATCACATTTGTGGGGAGGGTCACGTGAAACGCGCGGCTTACCCCTTACGAGGCGGTCTCGGCCTACATAGATATTAGGGGTAAAGAGCGAGGGTACCCTCTTATCGAGGTCACATCTATAGCCAAATGACGTTTATTGGACGTTTAAACGACGTCATTAACTGACGTTTAAATGACATCATTAACTGATTATTGTAATTATGCTATTAACTTATTGTAATAATGCTATATGCCACAAGTAAAAAAAAATAGTTAATGGTCTTTGAAGTTTTGAAAAAATTTTCTGAATTTTTTAAAAAATTTTTGAAAAAAAATTTTTTCAAAAAATTTTGAAAAATTTTTTAGAATTTTTTCAAAAAATTTCGAAAAATTTTGCAAAAATTCTGTAAATAGAAATTTTAAAAATTTTTTTAGAATTTTTTAAAAAAATTTGGAAAAATTTTTTTGAATTTTTTCAAAAAAATTTGGAAAAATTAAAAAAAAAATTGCTTTTGGTTCTTGTTTGCATGATATAAAATTCGATTCTAATTCTGTAGTTAAAAGAACTACAAGAGAGACCAAAAAATGACGAGAAAAAGTCACAACCGAATTTTTTGCAAAAATTCAAAATTTTTTGAAAAAATTCAAAATTTTTTGAAAAAATTCAAATTTTTTCAAAAAATTCATAAAATTTTTTCAAAATTTTTTCAAAAAATTCAAAAAATTTGGCTGTGGCTGTTCGCCCTTTATGTTTTAAATTTTGAAATGTCTCAAACTTAACATAACATTAATTATTGTAGACAAATAAGAAATAAGTATAACGAAAGGGAGGAAAAATGATCGTCGATAATATGACGTCAAATTCATGACGTCCGATCTCAAAAACTATTGGTTTTAGGGATAGGGAATAGTATTGAAAGTTACCTTAAAATAACGAGTAGTAACGAATTCTTAAAGTAACATGCAAATATAGCATACCATTTAAAATAAGGAAGTTGTTGCCGACTTCCGGTATAACCGGAAGTGGCACATACACGGCAATATTTTCATTGAATAGAGCTCCCTTGAAAACCCCTGTGTGCATTTTCAGTTCCAAAGTACATGTGGTTTCCAAGAAACGTCTAATAGGCCACTCACCGTGATGTACCCTGTATATTATAAGATTGTAATTATATAAACCCCTTCGAAACAAAAACGGCTGGAATCTGGAATATGTCCGGAGTGCGGATCGAGATCCGCTGCACTTAGGCCCCATTGGGCCCCTTGTGCTTCCTCCGTGAGGGAAATGTCTCCCTAGGTCATCGACCAGCCCAATGTTGTACAAAAGGTGATGATGTTGCCCAGGGGCATTTCCCTCAAATTGGCCATAGAAGGCCAACGTTCCCCCAATATGGATTCTCTGGTCGATGACACGGCGGGACATTCGCAAAGTACATGCTCGATCGTTTCATCTTCTTGTTCACATCCTCTGCAGATGGGTGTGTCACTTTGTCTCATGTTATAGAGGTGTTTCCTTACCCGGCAGTGTCCGGTTAAGATTCCTGTAACAAATCGCAGTTTACCCCTGGACATTGCCAGATAGTTCCTCGCCGTCTCTTCGCTGAGATATCTCAAGAGATTTCTGGCCAGCTGACAGCTACTTGTTTCATCCCATAACGTCTTAAATTTTATGTGGGTGTTTTCCTTTATTAATTGAAGTTTCGCTGCAACTGGTAGCGTACTTGAAGGACCAGGCCCAAGGATACTCAGGTTGGCTGCCTTCTTGGCCAGTTTGTCAGCTTCTATATTGCCGTTGCATTGTGAGTGTCCTTTGACCCAGCACAGGCAGATGTTATTCATCTGACATGCTCTCACAAGTGCTTGGTGACATTCCCATGTTGATCCTTTAGTTATTTTATAATTTTTGAGGGCCAGTAGTGATTGTCTACTATCTGTGCAGATTCTTATTGTCTTGCCCGTTATTTCTCTGCGAGCAATCTCTTGTGCGGCTATGGTTATACCAGCGAGTTCTGTTTGTACTACACTGGCATTTTTATCCATAGTCCAGCTGCATCGGAGTCGCAGATTCCTGGAATATATACCACAGCCTGCTCCATCCTTTTTCTTTGACCGGCCGTGAAGACATAGTTTACACCTTCAACGCCGGCCTCGTCTTCACCAGTAGTATGTATGGTGTAAGGTTTATCAAAGACAAGCCGAGGCGGAATACCGTCTGCACATGCCTGTAAAAGGGGTATCTTTCTGACAGCCTCAGTCCACAGGCGGCTTCTGGTTTGGCCACAGCTTGCATTTGGTAGTATGCCAACAGATTTAAGGCGAGTCATGGTAGTCAGAGCCACTTCTTCTAGATGTAGGTCTAGTGGTGGAAGACACAGCATTATCTCCATTGCTCTCGTTGGTGTTGTTCGCATGGCTCCGGTTATGCTCAGACAGGCAACTCTTTGTACCTGGCCTAGCTTGAGTTTTGCTGTTATTTGTTGACTCTTGGGCCACCAGACAACAGCTCCATAGGCCAACATTGGTCTTATGATAGCAGTGTAAATCCACAGGACCACCCTGGGTTTCATTCCCCAGGTTTTCCCTACTGTCCTACGACACTGCTCGTATGATATGTAGGCCTTATTTATTCTTATTTCGAGGTGAAGATTCCAGTTTAATTTAGCATCGAAAGTTACCCCCAAGTATTTCACCTGTGGTGCACAATTTAGTGCTGTGTTTAGGAGAACAGGTGCTCTCATTGGCTCCAGTTTTCTTTTCCTTGTAAAGAGTACCATTTCCGTCTTCCTGGGGTTGACGGATAGGGCATACTCCTCACACCAATTTTCGATTATTCTTAGGGCCATCTGCATTCTTTGACAGAGAGCTCCTTCGAATTTTCCATTAAGCAGTATCGTTAAGTCATCTGCGTATACAATTGTGTAGAATCCTTCCACGTTGAGGTGGTTTAGGAGGCTGTCAAGAACCAGATTCCATAGCAGTGGTGATAAAACACCTCCCAGCGGACAGCCTTTCACAACCAGTCCTCTTATGACAGTGTCTCCTGCACTGATTTGTACTGCTCTTTTAGAGAGCATGTTGGATATCCAGCTGCTCACAGTATTAGGAACGTTCCTATGTGTTAAGGTCGCTGTGATTTTAGGAAAGGTGGTCTTGTCAAACGCACCCTCTATATCTATGAAGACACCCAGGGTGGATTCCTTGTGATCCAGGGATTTCTCAATCCGACTTGCTACCACATGGAGGGCAGTATCGGTGGATTTTCCTGGCGTGTATGCATGTTGGTTGGGGTGCACCGGATTGTTAGTCAATGTTACATCCCTCAGATATCGCTCACATAGCTGCTCCATTGTCTTCAGTAGAAATGAAGTTATACTAATAGGACGGTATGCTTTGGGGGTGGAATAGTCCATCCTCCCTGCTTTTGGTATGAACAATACTTTTACTTCTCTCCATGTCATTGGGATATAGAGGTGTGCTAAGCACATCCTAAACATCCCAACCAGGTGCGGCAGTAGTTTATCCAGGCCCCACTGAAGTAGTGCTGGATATATGCCGTCGATGCCCGGCGATTTGAATGGGGAGAAGCTCTGTATTGCCCATTTGATTCTGTCTTCACTTACAATTTGGTTGGCGGTTTGCCAGTCCGAATTTGTTGGTTGGGTGTCGACTTCATTTGGCCATTCCCTACTATCTGTTGTGACAGATTCAGGGAAGTGAGTTTGCATGAGCAGCTCTAGGCTTTCGCAAAGGTTGTTGGTCTTGGTACCATCGTCCCTTTTCAATATACCTATATCATGGCTTTTGTCTTTGGTGAGGATTTTACATAGCCTGGCTGCCTGTGAGTAGTCTTCAATTTCCTCACAGTAGGCTCTCCACGCTTTTCTTTGTTTTTGTCTAACTAGTTTTTTAAACTCCCTCAGGTGGGTCTTGTATTGGTCCCAGTCTGATTCAAGTTTTGTCCGTTTTGCTTTATTGAAAGATGTCCTTGTCCTCTGTTTCAAGTCCGTCAAGTCCCGGCACCACCATTTAGTGGCTTCCCCAGGGGCTCTCGAGACTCTGAGCGGGCAGGATCTTTCAAAAGCTTTCCTTATGGCTGTTATTAGAGTGTCTGTATATTCCTCTATTCTGCCACTATCATTGAGCACGTAGAGTTTTTCCAGGTTCTTCCCGAGTTGACATCGATATTTATCTCTGTTGGTTCCTCGGGGATCCCGAAATGGTTTCTTTTGTGCTTTAACAAGATTAATTTCAAAGTTAATCCACCGGTGGTCTGCCATTGTGACAATGTCAGGCACATGCCAGTTTTGGATTGATTTGGATATGTTCAATGTAGCCAGTGTTATATCTATTATAGTTTGACTTCTAGAGTTTACAAATGTCGGTTCGCAACCTCTGTTAATTATACTAAGATTACTACCGTTAATATAGTCATAAAGTGACTTACCTCTTGCATTGTTGTCTGTACTGCCCCAGGTCACATGGTGTGCGTTGGCGTCACAGCCCATGATCAATTCCCAGTTTTGGGAGTGGCAGTATGTCACCAGTTCCTCCATTTCCCTAGTCGGTGGTAAACCGCCCTGGTCTTGGGGGAGGTAAACTGATGCCACAACAACAGCGCCAATGTATTCTGCTCCACGTCAAGGCGGCGGCATAGGACTGCCGTTGCCGCCTTGCAGTGTTGCAGGTTGCATTGCACTATTCTTACCTTATTTGTACCCGCCATTGAGGTGTCCAAGAGGGGGTATGGGGGGTGTCCCTATTGTGGGGTAGTCGTTTCCCTCTCAGATTGAGGGGAGACGTCCTCCTTAGAGGATGGTAGTGGAGTTGAGGACGTGGCTGTAAACAGCACAGCCTCTCCAGCCTCCATTTCCATCCTCGGGTCCTGTTCAGGTTGTTCCTTAGAGGATGGTAGTGGAGTTGAGGAGGTGGCTGTAATCAGCTCAGACTCTCCAGCCTCCGTTTCCATCCTCTGGTCCTGTTCGGGCTGTTCCATTGAGGATGGTGATGGAGTTGAGGAGGTGGCTGTAATCAGCTCAGCCTCTCCAGCCTCCGTCTCCATTCTCTGCTCCTGCCGGGGTTGCTCGATTGAAGGTGTTTCCTCTTTCCCCGGTTGTTCCGGCTTCAGCTTGAGGGCAAGTGACTGGAAGAGGTAATGTACCCTCATCGACCTTGCCTTGAGGGTTTTGATGTCCTTGTCTCCTATTCCAAAGACGAGTAGTTCTCCTCGCGGATTGTCTTTGGCCTGGTGGTGGAAGAGACACCACCGACGCACGCTAACCATCGGGTTCTGCCCTGCTAGGCGACTGACTACGACCTCCTTTTCCTCATGGTCGCATTCTGCTTCCACGGGGATCCAGAGTGTAGCCTTTGTCAGCCTTGGCAGTTGGTCAGTACGCACGACGGTCAGCGCAGCGTTCTCCCAAGGCTTTAGACTAGCCACGGCTTCTTTAAGCCATCCCAGCGTTTGATCGTCCTCGCAGACAATTCTGATGATCTCACCAGAATATGTCCACGAGCGAAATGCTGGTGGCGTAGATGAGTTGCTGTTGGGGGTGGAGAAGATTACCCTATCCAATTCTCCCTTCAGTGCATTTTTGACAAGGACCTCCTTATCCTTAGGACTTTTCCCATAGGGGTTATCTTTGTCTATTATTGCCACCCTGAGATTACTCAGGGCGGCGTCCTTGTAACCGGTCAAGGGGGCAGTCTTTGGACTAGGACCCTGCCTCGTCTTCTTGAACCCTCTTGGGGTATGTTCCGAGGAGGTTCCCGACCGGTTCCTTTTCTTCGAAGGTGGCACACTTTGGTTCTCAACCTTCTTCTTTGGCTCTGCACCTTTGGGGTGCTCAGCCCTTCTTGGGGGAAGTGAATCCCTTGTGGAGGGTGGCACACCTTTTGGGTGCTTCGCCTGTTTTTGTGGCTTTGCCGGGGGTGGTGCGTGGCCTGAGGGGTGTGCTGTAGTAGCACTTCCCGCCTCGTGACGTGCTCTCCTCCTCTTTCTGGCTTCAGCGCTACTGACTCTTCTTTTTAGTGGGTTGGCATGCGGTGGGACTTGCGTCCCAGCCGCAGGCTGATTTAGCTGCGGGGAGCTATGTTGCTCCGCCGCAGGTGGTGGCTGGGTTGAGCGTTTGTTTTTATTATCCATGAATGGAGAAAATCTTCGTCCATCTAGCTCTCCACCCACCATGGAGTCCCACAATGGGGGATGTCGTGCGGCAAGCCCACACGATCACCAGAGCTACTAGATGGATATAGTCCCCCCAGGACAGGCAGCGCGAATGGAGGTTATGCATTACTGGGTGCCAACGCCAATTGACAACCAGCTCTGCAGCCTTCGTCGCGCCCCCTGTCCCAGAAGGGGCTCACCCTACCGTCCCTCTGACGGGACGGCACAGCCGATTGATCGAGGTGGGTTAGCGCTCGACCGCCCGTCTAGCCGAAATCCAGACCGAAGTGGTGTGTTGTAGGCACGGCCTACTTAACCACCAGGTACCCTTCATCCAACGACACGGGTCGCCACGCACGGCACAAACACGTGGGAGCTGGTCCGCGGGAGTGTGTTAGCTGTGGGCCCGACCGAGAGTTTAGGCCCGGAGGACCTGCTTATGGTACTCCAGACCACAGCACTGTAAGGTACTATGGTGCCCCCTATCCGCCACCTGGGGACGCGCTCGGTAGTTAGCTCAAACCCCGAGACAAAAACGGCTTATAACACCATTGCTTGACCGGTGGATGATCTAGTTATTGACCATTCATATATGTGCTAGAGATTGACCAATGTAAGAAAGGTTCAATTAACACTGGAAACGCAAACATAACTATAAGTCAAATACTAGTCAAGCAAACAATTAACCCTTTATAAGCCTAGTTTTATTTATCCTTAATAAGAATGTTAAGTACAAAGGTATTACAGAAATAAAAAGTTAAATGGGACTTTGCACCAGTAATTGACCTAACAGTTATTTTCAAAAATAAAAATTAAATCATCATATTAGCAGTAAATATCAATAATATCACCATCTACTTACTTACCTATTTGATATTTAAATATTTGAACTTGCTTTTCACTTCGTCAACTTGGTTTTTGTAGTCGACCACTTGTGAACAAAAAAATAGCAATTTCTGAGGTAACAGCTACCACCCTTGTGCATCTGATTTCAAATGAACACTGAAAATCACGGATTCGACTTGCAGAATTAATATTTTGTCTGTTTAGAAGAAACACCGGTAGATGTCACTATATGTAGGTGTGAGTAAGATGGCCGACCGAGTCGATCCATCTATTGCTCGCGAGCTCGATAAACTAACGAAAGCCGAGTTAATCGATATAATAATTAATAATAAACTGCCAGATGGCATAAACAGTGATATTCTGAACAAGTACTTTAAAGAACATCGTACAATAATTTCTAATGACAATGAAAGTAATAATATCAATCCTAGTGATTCGAACAGTGAGGTTAAATGTGATAAGTTGCAATGTGTAAAAACGCATTACAGTCTAAAAAACTCAGTGAACGAAAAAGTGTTAATGGAAAATAATATACAACTACTGCATCAAAGGTTATCTGATTTAGAGTATATAATTGCTCTCCTAACAACAAAAGAGGATAATGTCAATGCAAAAAGCAAAAGATCACCTGAAGCACCATCAAATAGTGTTCACGTAGCATCAAAAACAACTCGAAATTATTCCAGCAACTCAAACCTATATAACAAATAATAGTGCCACAGAGAACACATGGAAAACGGTATCTTATAGAAATCATAAATAACAGTCAGCAATAAATAAAAACCTAGAAGCGCAAAAAGTTCCTGATAAAAACCAGCACACTTTTACAACAGCGGAAGTGACAAGTGCTATCAAAAATACACAGTTGCAAATAAGAAATAAACAATATGGACATTCTAGGAGCCACAGAAAACCCATAATAGGATCTAACCAAGATAACCCCTCGGTAAAGGCAGTCCAAAAATTAGGATACCTTCACGTCTATAGACTTGACCCGTCAACTACACCTCAGGATTTATGTAACGCTCTATCCAAAACGCCCCACAAATTCCTTTCAAGTGTGAACAGTTACATAGTAGTGATAAGGTTTATTCCATGATCGTAACCTTCCCAATACAGCATGTTAATGAGGTATACAACCCACAAATTTGGCCAAACGGTGCATTAGTGAATAGGTTTATTTTCAAAAAGAAAAATTTTCTGGTACCTGCCTCGGAGAACCAAGAAACAAGCGGTCAGAAGTAGATCAGGTTGGTAATACTACTTATAACCGTGATAAAATTTTAAAAACTGTATCACATGTTAATATTCAATGCATTAGCAACAAAATCACTTTTATTGACACTCTTCTACAACAATAAAATATTGATATCTTCCTCGTAACCGAGCGTTGGCTACTAGGCGATAATTTAAAAGCTCTAAAAATTAGTGAGTACCAATTAATATCTGGTTTTACTAGGAAAAACGCTATCCATGGTGGGGTAGCAATATTTGTAAATAAATGTTTTAAAACGTGCAAGGAGGAGAAAGAGATCAATCGCTTATCGCTTGAAATCGATTTCGAATGCTCTGCTACTCTGGTTAACAAACAGACGTGTATAATAGTAATATATCGTTCCCCTCAAGGAAACTTAGATACCTTTTTCATTCAGCTATGCAAAATATTAGACATTGCGACAAGCTCATACAAAAAAGTTATAATCTGTGGAGATATAAATATCGATATTCTAAAAACAAAAGCGAAAAAAAGACATTGTTTGATATACTAGAATCATATGGAGTAGAAACGTTAATCCGAGAACCTACCCGCATCGCAAATCGGGGAGGCAATATTAGTGCAACAGCTGTAGACCATATAATTACTAACATAAAAAATGAAATAAACTACAAAATTATTGACCCAGGAATATCCGATCACACTGCACAAATAATTAATTTTTATGATCAAAATACTTCTGAATTAACAAATACAGGAAATGCGTTACCTACTAGGAATTTCTCTGACAATAACATAAACGAATTTAAACATCTGATAAAAAAAATTAAATTTCCACGAATTTGCTATGGTAATGCTGTTGATTATTTTGAATATTTTTGGGATCAATTCTCATGGGCCTTTGAGGCATCATTTCCAAAATTACTGCAGAAAGAAATCAAAAAGTCGCAATAACCATAATAACTGGTACACACAACAATTAAAAACGGAATCTAATAAATTAAAAGAATTAAATTGGCTTAGAAAAACAAGCACCACCTGTGAGAATTTAAACAAAAAATACAAGACACTCAAATCTGAACATAACCAAAATATATCTAGAGCAAAGCAAAACTTCTATCTAAACAAAATAAATAATTCAGACAACAAAACTCGAACATTATGGAATATAGTAAATAATAAGTCTATTATAGAACTAAAAATCATATGGAATACAAAATCAGTCATAACAACCAAATAATTTCTAATATCACAGACATTACAAACATTTTTGGTGATTACTTTGTATCAGTAACAGATGAGCAATTAAAAAAACATTTTGGTAATAATCTCTCGAATACTTGTACCGCATCATTAAAATACATAAATGAACCAATTATATTGGAGCCTTTCACAGCAGAAGATATTGGCCTCATAATTTCCAACTTAAAAAATAAAAGGTCTACGATGAGGCCACGATGAGGTACCTGCTAGCCTATTAAAAAAAATGCAAGAATGAACTGTCGGATGTTATAGCTGATATATTAAATAAATCTATTGAGCTTGGGCAATTCCCCAATCGCCTAAAAATTTCAGTCGTTATCCCGATTTATAAAAAAGATGATCCCCAATCAGTCAACAACTATCGCCCTATCGCACTCCTAAGTGTTATTTCAAAAATTATGGAGAAAGCGGTTTATATTAGAATTACCAAATATTTGGAGGCGTATAACCTCGCACACAATCAACACGGATTTAGGGAAGGGCGGTCTACCGAGTCTGCAACACTAGATTTTGTGCAACATATCCACGAAAAATTGGGAAAAAAAAGAATACATAATTGGTTTCTTTTTTGATTTATCACGTGCTTTTGATAGCCTTAATTTTAAATTTGTCATAGAAAAATTATCAAACCTTGGCATACAGGGTTCCTTACAACAGTGGATATACTCATTTCTAAATAATCGTAAAATAATAGTAAGAATACATAACACAACGTCCGAAGAGTATGACATCAACTCGGGTATCCCACAGGGTAGTGTCTTGGGGCCGTTAATTTTCCTAATGTTTATAAATGATCTCCCAGAACATATAAGAGAAGGAGTAATCTTTATATTTGCCGATGATACAAATATTATAATATCAGATCCCACCATTTCAAATATAGAAACAAAACTAAGCAATGTTATTACACAATTTGACAACTGGTGCCAAAAAAATGGGCTCATTATAAATTATTCTAAAACCATGGCATTAGAATTTCACAAATACGCCAGACCTAAGATAAACCTAAATTTTAATATAAATAATCACCCCATTTTAATAGGCAACCACTGCAAGTTTCTTGGAATCATTTTAGACGAATATTTGAGTTGGAATGAATACATCAACTCCATATCGATGGTCTAGTGCACAAACGTTGTAAGTGCATTTTTCAGCAAAAGTGAGTTAAACACACTAACATATAATTTCAGACAAGAATTTTCTTATGCACACAAGTGGTAAGTAAAATATTTAAATTTGTTGATACCAGCGCCATCTTTCAATTGTGTTAAGTACTTCTAGACTACAGAATTCTACTCCACATGTTGTAAGCGTACTTAACACATGTGTGCTCTGAATTAAATAGCATTAACTGCATTTACCACATTTGTGTCCAGTAAAAAGTGAGGTTAAATCCCGGTTATTGTTGCTTTTAATTCCAGTGAAATTATGTCGTGTTATAGAGGCAAACAATTAGTGAATTTAGTATTATCAAGAAATATGAATTGTAATAATGGTAAGTTTATTTTTAGATAAATGCTTCCGAGTTTGTGACCCCCATCAGTTGTGGGCGATCAAGGCTAAGCATAATATTTTTGTATCAATAAAATCGTTTTATCTAGGGGATGTAATACACGATGTTAATGAAAAATCTAGCCCTGCTAGTATTTCTCCTCAATGTAAACAGAACAATACATTTCAAAGTGATCATTCAGCCAAGATATGCATTTTATCACACCAAATCATTGTACCAAAGCGTTTAGATGTTATCGTTGCAAATAAGAAACCTGACGAACTATCTGAAGGGAGTAGACAGCCGCTCTTGTTTTCCGTTGAAGGTAATGGTTAGGAATTAATTTGATCTAAATTATTTTTTGCAATTTTTTTTAGAAGCATGTGAACAAAGAAGTAGTCAAGTTGCTGTGCCAGAACCCTCTGTTTTTGAAGAGGGTGCAGACCCTGAAGAACTGAATGAACCTTATCAACATTCGTCAAGTTCTTATCATCCCTCTTCGGATAGTAATGATTCCTCGGCTGATTCCGACAACGAAATACTTGCGAATGTTGCGAGGAGAATACAAGCTAAAAAAATTCCTAGTGATACCAACAATAAGAAAAAAAGGAAACGAAAGGCGGATAGAATAAATTGGCACCGATCTGTTGTTAAGAAATTAAGATTAAGTGGGAAACAGTATGGAAATCGAAGATGGAAAACAATACCAATTAAAAAACCCAAGAATGTCGATTGCACCAAATGCAGATATAAATGTAGTGAACATTTGTCACAAGAGAGGCACTGTGTCAAGAGTACTATAATCTGGCTGATGATGTTCACCAGAAAATTCATTTGACATCGTTAATACAAAAGGTGCCAGTTGCTAGAAAACTAGACAATCCAAAATCTAAAAATCGAAAGACATCCCGAGTTTATTACTGAAAAAACTCTGCAGGTGAAACCCACAGAGTGTTTAAATTTTTTTTGTAGTACATTTGCGATTTCTCATAGGGTAGTCGAAAACTGTGCAAATAACATGAGTGGAAATGGCCTTTATGTTGGACGTGATAAGAAAATTGGGTGTCCAACCAGCCACTCCTTCGGAAACCATACAATTAGTGAAGGAGCACATTGACTCGTTCCCTAGAATAGAATCACATTATTGTAGGCGTGATTCACAGAAGCATTACTTATCACCTGATCTCAATATTTCTAAAATGTATAGATTGTATAAAGACGACTTTTGTGTGCAAAAGAATGTACAAGGTACAAGAATGTACTTTTTGTTTACCAAAAAACATTTCACGAATATGATCCTCGGTTGGATTTTCACAAACCTAAGAAAGATCAATGTTCTCTATGCAACTCATACAACATTGTCAAAGACAAAGGGCTTTTACAAGAAGATTACAACAATCACAAGCAACGCGAAAAAGAAGCTATGCAGATGAAAGCAGATGATAAACAAAGATCAGTCAGAAAATGGCAAAACTTTTAGGTCAATATCTTTTGATTTGCAAGCAATTTTGTCCATTTCTCACGCAGGCGATAATCAAATCTATTATAAACACAAATTAAATGTTTATAATTTCACCATTTATGATGCATCCAATTCTGATGGGCACTGTTTTGTTTGGGATGAAACACATGGAAACAAGGGCAGTGTTGAAATTGGCAGTTGGTTGTTGAAATACCTGCTGAACTTACCGGAAACCGTTACACACGTGGCATCATTTTCTGATACTTGCAGTGGGCAGAATCGTAATAAATTTGTTGCCGCGGCTATGTTATATGCTGTTAATAATATCGATAATTTGAAGATTATTGACCTAAAATTTATGGAGACTGGACACTCATACTTAGAGGCAGACTCGATGCACTCCACGATAGAGAGGGCTAAACGTCATTAGAAAATTTACTCTACCCGCGAATGGTGTTTATTAATTTCGACGCCCAGGTTGAAACCTAGGGAATATTCTGTTACTAATATGAAGTTCACTGATTTTTTTGATTTTCAAAAACTCGTAGAAGATACTGTATTTAACACAACACTAAATACATATAAAGACAAAGTCAATTGGCTTAGAATCAAGTGGCTTCGTTTCCAGAAGGAAATGCCTAACATTATACAATACAAGTATAACCTCTCCGAAGAGAACTTCTTTGAAATAGATATTACAAACAAACGCCAACTGGGGAGAAAAAAGAAATGGAAATCCGTCACTTTAAATACAAAATACACATCGCGTTTACCAGTTTCCCAAAAAAAGAAAAAGGACCTGCTGTTTCTTTTAGAAAAGAAAATTATCCCAGACGATTATGCAAACTTTATAAAATAAATTCCAGAAACGAAAAAACCAGTCGTTCTAGATGAAACTTACCTTGAAGATAGTGATTATGAACCAGAATAGTGTTTAAAATTGTTTTCATTTAAATTTGTTTATTGACATAAAAGTTGAACATAATTGATGTGTCTTTTTTCGCAAAGAATTGTATTACGCCAAATGTGGTAAGTACAAGTTTTTTAGTTAACTTTTCCAAATCTTTAATACTGTATAATCAAATATCACAAATTATCATTTTCACGCTTAAGCTAATACTACAGCCTAATTTAATAAAGCACCTTCGATGTCCAAAAACATTAGTGGGGATTATGGCGGACTTAAAATTTTAAATAACTCTAAACATATATTTTTGCACTTACAACATTTGTGTACTAGACCATCGATATGCTCTAAAGTAAATAAGCAATACTTCGCAATTCTAACGTTGAAAAAATGCCTGAATGAATAGAGGCTTCTTGCACCATATTATTCACTAATATACACGGCAATAAGTTATAATATAGTTGTGTATGGACTAGCTGTAGAGAGCAACATAGTAGTTCTTGCTCAGAAAATAATTATTCGGCTCATATATGATCTTGGATATAGACAATCATGCAGGCAGACTTTTAAGGATAAAAGCATTCTAACTTTTATAGGTATTTTTCTATTTAAAATACTAATTTATGTCTATACCAACAGAAACGAATTTACAAAAAATTCTGATATACACGGTTACCCCACCAGAAAAAATGCTCAAATACGCTTAGATGGATCTTACTATGAGTTTTAAGAAATCGCCGCAATATGCTGGATGTTACTTTTTTAATATGCTACCTTTTAATATAAGTAGTGCAACCACACTGCCTAGTTTTAGATAAAAATAAAATTAAAACATTATCTGTTAGAAAATGCATTTTACTCGATTGAGGAATTTCTTACTGTTTCAAATCAAGCCAATTAAGTTATTTATTTATTTTAAGTTTATTTATTTTAAACACACCAGCATGTTAGGTACCTAATATTTTTAATATTTTTAATCATTTTTATATTATTTATTTTTTTTATAGGAAAACATTAATATTAGTAATGTATAGGTGTGCATGAATATGTGTGTATATATGTATATGTGTATATAGATATGTATATAAATGTGTATATGTGTTGTATATGTATATATATATGTATATATATATATATATATATATATATATATATATATATATATATATATATATATATATATATATATATATATATATATATATATATATATATATACACTGCGCAACTTATTTAACGCACAACCAAAAAGTTAACTTGCAATACCTTGTATAGCCCACAGGACGTTTTGAAATTTCGGAAAAAAACATAACATTTTTATAGCACCTGGTATAATATCAAAATCATTCGTTTTACCAAAACAACTAAGACAGTGATATTCCTAAGAGAAAAACCTACAATTTGAAAAAAAAATCGACCAAAACGAACAAAAATTGTCGAAAATACATAACGTCAAATTTGAGTTAACTTTTTGGTTGTGCGTTAAATAAGTTGCGCAGTGTATATATGTGTATATGTGTATGTATATATAATAATGTTTACCTATTATTTAGTATAGTACTTACTGTTTAACTTACTGTTTTTGATTATATTTTACAGTCTTATATGTCTTATATGTATAATTAATATTAGGTATATTATTTGTTATGTACCAATTACGATGACGTATCTACCCGATGTAAATTGGCATAAAGATTAATAAACTATCTATCTATCTATCTATCTATATGTGATTATCGCGCCAATATTTAAAATCTTGTGTTTATTATATGTGATTAAAGTAAAAATGGAACGATCAAAGGGCACGGTCAAAGACTGGGTCTTTCACCTTACTTGCTTAGAAATTAATCATACTACATATAACGTTTATTCGTTTACTAAGTTTACAATAAGATTAAATCATTCGTCGCCTCTTACAAGTAGGATTACATGGCTGATAATCTTCGAAGTGCATCTCAGCATCTCAAAAAACGGCGGGACCGATTGTTTTACTCCGTTTGATTTTTATGTTCACCCTCGTGGGACGTTTTGTCGATTGGTGGGGGGGGGCTTGGGGATGCCTTCCACAGATTACGCTGACTCGTTTCGCCCGATTTCGTTAATTTTTTCCATGTTCATCCTCGTGGGGGGATGTTTTTGTCGGTGGGGGGGTGGGGGTGGAGATGCTTTCCACAAAAGGGAAATGCCGACTACCGTTTCAGCATCTACGAAAACGGGGGATTACGTTGAGTTTACCAAAAATGTTTTTTCCACCCCCTTTGAGGGTAGTTGGGGGGTCGGGGAAATCGGGGATAGTTGCACGATGTTTGCCATCCGCGAAACCGGGGCATAGATGCAATTATTGCCGATAAAAGAGAGCGAATCGGGAATTCTTAATTTGGGGGTGGTTTTTGGTCAATAGGGGGTAAACGCAAGCCGAAAACGGGGGGAGGTAGTCTGGTCCTGGGGCAAAAAGTTTGCTAAAATGATTTTTCCTGACTCGCAGACTCCACTAAGATATACGGACTAGCTCGTCACATTTGTTTAAAGTTTTACCTTATCTTTATTTTTTTTTCTTCTACTATTTATTAATTTATCATAGACCGTATATACCAAACGATAGAAAATTTTATTCTCGTTAAATTAGGGGTCTTGAAATTTTCACGAAAAATTAATAGTTTCCGAGAAAATTGCGAAAAACTAAAAAAAATACGTTTGGGGTGGATTTTCAGTGATGATCCAGCAAATATCATTCAACACTCGGAGTAGTTTCCACAAACACCAAAACACTTTCACTTCGCTCGACGCGCGTTTCGCCAACCAAGTTGGCATCATCCGGAGACGATTAAAACCTGTTTTAATCGTCTCATTTTTATTTTTATTACTCGGGGGTTTTCGGCTGATCACGAATCTGACGTCAAAAAACATCCTGGGTGTACCTGGGGGTCTGTACACCCTCTATCAACCTCGTCTCCAGGAATTCCCCCTCAAGTGATGGCAAAACTTCGTTCAAATATCTTACCCGGGGGTATTTGGGTTCGCTGATCACGAATCCGATGTAAAAAAACATCCAGGGTGTACTTGGGGGTCGGTACACCCCCTATCAACTTCGTGTTCAGGAATTCCTCGTCAAGCGATGACAGAAATTAGTTCAAATAACCTACTCGGGGGTTTTTGGGTTCGTTGATCACGAATCAGGCATCAAATCTGCCTGGGTATACCTGGGGGTGTGCACACCCCCACCATTTATATAAATAATCAGCAAAATTTTCATATAATTTTATTGTAATACATCAATTTTGGGTCTGGTAGGTGTGCCTTGAAAACAAAAACCCCGGGGTAGGATATTTGAACAAATTTTTGCCGTCACTTGACGGGAAATTCCTGGAGACGAGGTTGATAGGGAGTGTACCGACCCCTAGGTACATCCAGGATGTTTTTTGACATCGGATTCGTGTAATTCCCCCATTGGGAAAAGTGTTTTCTTACCTGCAAGCCACTCCAGAGAGTAGATGTGTTGTAGAGGGCGAGGCATTAGTAAATGCCAAGCATATAATTTTACTTGGAACTACATCTGCTGCTATGGAATTAGTGCAAATTATAGCACTGTGTTTGCAAACTAGTGGTGTAAAGAACTCTCCGCATGAAATAAGTGGGAAACTCATCCACAAATACGGAGATGCACCCATTGTAGAGTTTACATGTACTTGCAAGGCGGTGAAATCTTCAGAGGTTCAACAGTTGTGGGACAATAACACAAGTTCTATATTAACTATGGTACTCAACATTATACAGGGAAAGTTGGGCACCGTGGGCACCGTGAAGTTTTACCTATACTAGGCTTCGATAACCCCTGCGTGGTCACAATCACATAATTTTGTTGATTGCCTACGCTAATATCAGAATGGCGATTGCCATAAATAATGACAGTACGTCATTGTTTGTTTATACGATTCATTATCTAGAAGTAAATGGTACCAAGGTATCGCCACGTCTGCTTCCCTCACCTGCAAGTAGTGTTTCATGTTTCATCCTTTGTATTAGCCATGTTAACTATAAATTAGGCAGTAACTTTATATGAGGCGAGTGTCTCAACAAACAGTACAATTGTCCCTTGCATATATGACTATGGTCAGAATAAATGTCCTAAAACAGTTTCCGTATTTTATTGAGTTCAGTTTTCCTTCCGAAATTGGGTAACAAATCATGTTGTGCTCCTAGCAAAGTATAGTCTTATACAGCCCTGTATTACAGTGCTATACAACGATTTAAACAGAGTGTCACTAAGCCAGGGTACCACCGCCATCAGTATTTTCAAACTGTTCTTTTGTGCTATAAATTGAGGTAACCTAAATCAGATCCGAATAGGGACACGAATCCCCCGAGTAATAAAAATGAACAACTTTGCACCCTTTTAAAAAAAAATTTTTATGGAGTAAAATGTGCATGCAAATTTAATGCGGTTTTTGATGCATTTTTTTTTGCATACAAAAATGCATTTTTTGACAAGCCCCCTTAGTTATCCCCCGAACTTTTTTCTAAATTGTTTTTAGAATCGAATGCAGAAAACCCGAGGTCCCTACCTGCGTGTCATAAAAAGTGATAGCTCAGGGCGTTTTTCCTTCTCATCCCCATCTAATCTTTGACTAAACACATTTGAGGCATAATGATAACCAATAACCAATAACAAGAATCGATTAAACCCAATAATAATAATTCTTTATTATTAATTCGATGCAATTTTGAGCAATAAATAATAAATTTTGTTTCAGATGTCCATCAGCAATAACACCAAAGCCCTTACGACATATTACTGAGGAATATCTACCTACAAGAACATTATGTTACCGAGGACAGTTGAATTTGGTTATGATATAGTAGGTAGTAAACATTAAGTACACAATTTTCTCCTGACTCGCCATATTTGAGGGTGCAAATAAACTAGGAACATTTGTGACCAACAGGATCATAGCAAGATTTGTAAACTAAGGAATGACCGTGGGATGAAAATGAGGTGTGAAAAGTAAATATCCTAAGGGAGAAATGCTTCAGAAGTTTCCAACAACAGAATATAAATATTGGTTGACTGAGATTGGTCAGTATTGGAAATAAAAATAAAAAACTTTCTGTCTGGCCACAGCAGCATTATAAGCTATGACGAGATTTTGTGAATAGTCAACAACAAAACGTATATCCATTATGTATGTGTTATATTACAAATATACAATAATTGGGGATCCGCTGTAGGAAAATTGTTATAACTTAAAATAAACCACGGTTCCAAGACGACAATGACTCAAGTATGACCAGTACTGCTTTTGACGTTTAATGAATGACTATCCAATAGAAAAGTATTTATTGAGAAATATTACCCTATTATTATTCATCTAATTGAGAAGTAAGTACTTATTGTATTAGTAAAAAAATTCACAGAGTTCACAATCCTTGCAACTATCGGAGACATTGGAAATGATAAAAGTTGTAGAACTATTAAATACGGATCGATCTGTGGAAATCCGATGTCAAAAAATTTAAAAATAAATTACTTATTTGCAAAAAATCGTTAAAAATCGCGATTTACAGTTTATAGCGTTTTTCCGAAAACTAAACATTTTTAGAGATTTTGTAATTTTTGACCACCCCGTATACAAAATATGATTTTCGTCGACGTCATTACTATTTTTGGGCCAGTAAAAACTTTTATAAATAATAGCGTTTTCCCGAAAACTAAACATTTTTTGAGATTTTGTAATTTGTGACCACCCCGTATAAAAAATATGATTTTGTCATTACTATTTTTTGGGCAAGTAAAATCTTTTGTAAATAATAACATTTTTTTTGTAATTTTTGACCACTCCGTATAATAAACATAATTTTTGTCGACATTACTTTAGGCAAGCAAAACATTTTATAAATAATGGCGTTTTCCCGAAAACTAAACATTTTTTGAGATTTTGTAATTTGTGACCACCCCCTATAAAAAAAATCATTTTTGTCGACGTCATTACTATTTTTTGGACAAGTAAAATCTTTTGTAAATAATAACATTTTTTTGTAATTTTTGACCACCCCGTATAATAAACGTAATTTTTGTCGACATTACTTTAGGCAAGCAAAACATTTTATAAATAATGGCGTTTTCCCGAAAACCAAACATTTTTTGAAATTTTGTAATTTGTGACCATCCCGTATAAAAAATATGATTTTTGTGGGCGTCATTACTATTTTTTGGGCAAATAAAAACTTTTATAGGCAATAACATTTTCTCGACAATGTAAAATTTTATACGTGGCGATCAAAAAGTACAAACTTTACTTTTACCTTATTTTAAGATTTTGTAATTTTTGACCACCCAGTATAATAAACATAATTTTTGTCGACATTACTTTACGTAAGCAAAAACTATTATAAATAATAGTGTTTTCCCGAAAACTAAACATTTTTAGAGATTTTGTAATTTGTGACCACCCCGTATAAAAAATATGATTTTTTCGACGTCATTTTTTTATTTAAAAAAATATAAATAAAAAACAATTCAAATAATAAATTCATTATTCAAATTCATCAGTTTACTCTTTTAAATTGTATGCTGCTGAATGTACATTCTTAAAACGCCGCCGCTCATTAGCTATATCAGCATCTTTTATTTAGTGATTTATAATTTCATTTTCCTTTGGCGGTGCTATCACAATTCATTATAGAAACCTACTCATGTTGTATATACTACAAATTAGATTAAACAACTCGAATTTGTATCAGTTCATCCTAAATAAATTCGATTATATATCTCGAATTATGAAATTTATGAAAATTATAATTGTGATTATGAAAATATTCCCATCACTGCTAGCAATGCGCTACCCCTCCCAATATAGCTGCACCGAATACTCCGCACACGCCGCTAGAAGGCCGAGAGCTGCGATATCTATATGTATTGCGTCACTCGATCGCGACACCGCTGTCTTTTGGCCTTGAACGAAAACTTCTAACTTGGCCCCCATATAAAAACATAAACATTTCCAATGTTAAAAATCTGCCCACATGACAATTTTCCTCACGTTTATAAAAAGTTATTTATTTGTTGCAGTCGTTATTGCAAGAGTCGGACGAAAATCGGCTTTTATATATAATACAACTTAATTTTCGAAACCGCTCATAGGGCTGTAAACAAATTTTTCATTCTCCCCCATACGAAAGTATACGTTTCTGTTTTAAATAGGCATAGCGAAAGTAAAACATGCTAGGTTATCGGTTGCTAAGTATGAAAACTTTCGTGCCCAGGGGCGCTATTCTCGACCCTTCGAATAGTGACAACGTTATTAGAAAATTACGTCATGCGAACAATATTTCCATATTTACGATTCTCAAACACTCGTATTTCATCGAATGCGGTCTATTTACATAGAATGATATGCGCGCGGAAGATTAACGTCGAATCGGTATAATACGAATTAACTGTGACGTTTTGAGGTATATTTGTCTATTGATTTGAGCAATTGTCACGAATTTCTTTAAATTTGGTAATACAAAGGGCCCCCTCCTGTCTGTGCCATGGATCTTTTATTTTTGCTTGTTTTCGATTTAGTTCTGCACCGTAGATCTTGCCAAGTCTAAAGCAGAATATTAACTTAGATATTAGACAATCGTTAGCTCCGCTTACATTATTCCGTACCTTTCTCCAACTTTTCCAATCCTTTCTTGCTCCGGGCATACTATTTAGTGTATTTGCTATCTCACACCATAATGTTTGAGCGTCTTTAATAGTAGAGTCGCAAGCACGATTTATTTTGACTTCCGTCCGACATTGAAGGTAAAAATGTACCGAGTGCATTATTCAGTGCTAATTAATATCCGTATTCACCCCCAAAATTCGTCTGGCGATATCGGGGTCCAAACCACCCCAGGGGGTGAAAACTGAAAAATTCGCTAAAAAAGATCTTTTCGCCTCATATCTACTAATTTTTGAAAATTCAAAATCCGATTGAAAATAAAAAAATTACAAGTGTTAATCGAATGGAAATATACATTGATTAAACCGGATATAAATTTACAAATGTACTTGTATCTCGTAAACGCGTGATATTTTAATTTGTATTAAAATGGAAATTGTTTTACACTGCGATTGTACTTAAACGACTTAAAATATCGAAAAAACACCAAAAATAAAAGTTTTAGCCCGGAATATCTAGATAACGTAGATGTGTTTATTTTCAAAAATACTTAAAAAATAAGGTTAGTTAAGTAGTTAAGTTATTAATTCATTCGTGCGGCCGCGTCTTGCATAGATGCTCAGGGCATCTCACGTTTCGCTCGTTTCCTGTCGCACTCGCTCTCATACGCATCGTACGGTCTTGAGAGTATATAAAATCAGAATCTTGCTTCTATGATGATAACAATAATGATATGATATACACACAACCAAACTTATATGGAATAACACGGTATCACCGGCAAACAATTTTTTTCCTGCAAAAAGTGATATGCGTATAAAAAGAGGAATATGTTTACCAACAGTAACAAGTAGGTTCATTCCAAGTTTATGACATTTGCTATTACAGTGGTGATTTTGCTGCTGACATGTGAAATCGTAGTTCGGTTGTAAATTGTTTATGTGTGAAAATTTTTTAAAAAATGCCTTATGTGGGGTTATCAGACGTGCAAAGAGGAAGAATTATTGCTCTGGTAGAACATGGAATGTCACAAAGAGAAGTAGAGGTTACATAAGGGGTCGTTTCGAAAACCTATTCAAGGTTTCTAAACTGATCAACAAAATAAACGTTACACTGCCAAATTTGCTCTGATTTTGGAACAGAATAAATCTGGATTGCCGCCACCTATTTAGTTTCTGTTTGAAGTGTTAGCTAGTACAATGTTTTGTCTGCCGGTCCTTGTTTGTACCAAGGATATAATATGTTTCATATAAAGTTTCTACAGGGCGGAAAATAAAACAGTGCTAAATTTCTGAAATTTCGATCCATTTCAACAAAACTTTTTTTTCTGGATTTCAACATGAATGTCATAAATTAGAACCTCATATCTCGAAACGGTTTTTGCGATTTTCGTTGATTTGCCTTATTTACACAGTGACCGCAAAAACATCCATTTTTGGCCTTGCATTCATAACTTTTTTACTCGTGAACCGACTCTCAAAATCCAGGCCTCATGTTGAAGCTAAAACTGCAGTTAATAAAGCACGATAAAGATAATCGACTCCAGGCAAAGTTTCAATAAACAGGGTTGCATCAAAGTTGAACCAAATCTGCATAACTCGCAAAACCTAGTATTCTGAGAGGCTTCAATTAAGGACAAATTGCTTTCGAACAAATTGTATAATCTGAACACTTTAATGTTTTTCTTACTTGCATGAGTTAATTAATTGTTGGTGTAGGAAGGAATTAATGATTGCCTGCTTTTGAAGAAGAATCATAGCTCTTGCTTATCTGATATTGTTGTTGCCATGCAACGATAACTGTCACTAGTTGTCACTTTTAATTTGTGTCACTTTTATGTTGTTTTCTTGATTGCAAAGTTAGTGAGTGCAATCAAGTTTTCTTGATAGCAAAGTTAGTTGATTGCTAAGTTAGTGCCTCTTTATCGAAAAATGCCAACTTTAAATGACGACCAATTGGCCATAGTAGGCAGAATGCGTGATGAAGGCTTTGCAGTTACAGTAATCGCCGATTTTTTTAACACTTCAAGGCAAAGCATTTATCGAGCTCTACGTCGGCGCCTAGCTTGCGATATTAATTATAACAGACGGGGAGGCAGAAGGCGAAAAACCACAGCAGCACAAGACAGACTCATCAGGAGAAATGTTCTGCGACATAACCGTACAATATTCTCAGGAACGCTACTGGAATTCATCTTTCCAACCAAACAGTAAGACGAAGGCTCCATGAAAGCGGACTTCATGCCAGAAGACGAGCAGCTTGCCCTTTGTTAGGACCTCAACACCGGGCTGCTCGACTGCAATGTGCCAGAGATCACCAACACTGGGGAATAGCCGAGTGGAGTAGGTGTTTGTTTACAGATGAAAGTAGGTTTTGTTTGTTTAGGTCGGATGGGCGAGTTTTGGTATGGAGAAGAATAAATGAAAGATTTATGGAAGAACACATGGTGGCAAGGGTGGCTTTTGGAGGTGGAGGAGTGGCTGTTTGGGGTGGAATAGGATTGAATGTGAAGACTAAATTAGTGATATTGAGAGGGGAAAGCATGAATGGTGAACGATATAGAGATTTGTGTATTAGGGATATTGTGGTGCCCTATGCTGAAAATATCGGTCGCGATTTAATTTTAGTCGATGACAATGCAAGACCTCATCGCGCTAGAGTCGTCACCGTGTTTCTGGAGGCCCACAATATTGAAAGAATGGAGTGGACACCCTTGTCTCCGGATATGAATCCGATCGAGCATGTCTGGGAGTACAATGAAAAGAAATGAAAGAAAGGGAAGGACAAATGAACAATTTGGATGATTTGGTGAATGCGGTTCAGGAAGAATGGGAAGCTATTTATATTAGTGGAAGGAATGCCCAGAAGGGTTGAAGCAGTACTACGTGCGAGGGGAGGCCCGACAAAATATTGAAATGTTCCCAAAAGTGTTCATTGTTTTTAGTTGTTATTTTATATGTTTATTGTTTTTTTATATTGTTAAATTGTTCCTACACCAACAATTCCCAACTCATGCAAGTAAGAAAAACATTAAAGTGTTCAGATTATACAATTTGTTCGAAAGCAAGTTGTCTTTAATTGAAGTCTCTCAGAATACTAGGTTTTGCGAGTTATGCAGATTTGGTTCAACTTTGATGCAACCCTGTATATTGAAACTTTGCCTGGAGTCGATTATCTTTATCGTGCTTTATTAACTGCAGTTTTAGCTTCAACATGAGGCCTGGATTTTGAGAGTCGGTTCACGAGTAAAAAAGTTATGAATGCAAGGCCAAAAATGGATGTTTTTGCGGTCACTGTGTAAATAAGGCAAATCAACGAAAATCGCAAAAACCGTTTCGAGATATGACGTTCTAATTTATGACATTCATGTTGAAATCCAGAAAAAAAATTTTTTCTTGTAATGGGACGATGCCGAAATTTCAGAAATTTAGCACTGTTTTATTTTCCGCCCTGTATAAACTTTATATGAAACATATATCCTTGGTACAAACAAGTACCGACAGACAAAACATTGTACTAGCTAACACTTCAAGCAGAAACTAAATAGGCGGCGGCAATCCAGATTTATTTTGTTCCAAAATCAGAGCAAATTTGGCAGTGTAACGTTAATTTTGTTGATCAGTTTAGAATTGGGAACCTTAAAAAATCGATCAAGAAGAAGTCGTGGAAAAGTTACTACTGAAGAGCAGGACCGGGTTCTAGTTCAAATAGCAAGAAGAAATCCGACCATATCTCATCCCGAGCTTTAAAGGCAACATTTGCGGAAAAGGCTTCGTGCTCGAGGATTATTTTGCAGAAGACAGTTAAGGGTTCCCGAACTAACAAGTCAACATAAAATGGACCATGTACAATGGTGTTTGGAGCATCAAAACTGTACTATCGAAGACTGGCGAAATGTCTTATTTTCAGATGAAACCAGAATTGGCCTTCGTACAGACGACCGGCGAATTCGTGTTTTGAGATGTCGTGGGAGACAGGCTAGACTCGCTGTTGCTAAATCCGTCCCCAAATACAAAGGAGGAACTGTAATGTTTTGGGGTGGAATTATGACGGATGAGAAAACTCCTTTACTCCCCGTAAGACAAAACTTAACGGGTCCTAGGTATGTTGATTTAATTCTAGGATCCATAGTAAGAAACTGGAGAGGCGCTTTTGTCGAAAATTTTGTTTTTATGAATGATAATGCACCACCTCATACAAGCAGAGTCGCCACAATTTTTTTGGAAACAGAAGATGTGACTATTTTACAGTGGCCTAGTTGTTCACCTGACCTTAATCCCATAGAATACGCATGGGATATGATTAAAAGACGAATTAGAGCTCGAGTCAATAACCCTGGCAATACAGACCAACAGATTCAAGCAGCTTTAGAAAAATGGGAAAATCTTCCCCAAGAAAATAATGGAAAGCATGCCTCGTAGAATTCGCGCATGTATTGAGGCTAGAGGTGGCAACACTGATTATTAAATTAACAAAAAATGATTATTTGTTTCTTAACTTTCTTATTACTTTAAAGTTTGTCTTTAAGAAAAAGATACGTTTTACGTTTCGTGTTATTACAGAACTTATTTAAAAAGTTTTTGTTTATTTTTTCAATAAAAGTGGTTTGCATACACCTCTATTTATTTTCTATCAATTTTTTTTAAAATTTGATCAAAGAGGAGAAAACGGGTGAATCCATATAAGTTTGGTTGTGTGTAATATATTATAATGTACATAATACATTTTGTCAACAAGCACTGTAAATTTTCCAGTATAGATATCTAACAGAAGATATTTTCTTTCTAGTGACAGACATATAACATTTGCAGCAAAAGAAATGGTGAAAATTATAATGAAATAATGAATGAATATAATTCGGAAGAAGTGCATTAGTTAAGTGATTACTAAATGAATTATTATTATATATTAAATTATTAACCGTCAAAAGTTAAACAGATTCTTCCCCACTGTCTTCATTAGGTGTAATATCTGAGTATGCATTGTTACAATCACTTCCAGCACAACAACCGCAGCTGTCTAAGCCCGATATTTTATTTTCTCTGCATCGGCATTTCATATTTGAACATCCTAAAAAACACAGTTTTGAATCTTGACAAAAATATGATTGCGCTTACCCGTTTTACACGAACAAAATGATGTTTCTGCGGTAAGTGTTGGTATTGGCGTTTTTGTCATTAATATTGGAGAAAAACTGCCGTCTTCATCAATATTCCAGCCATAAGATTTTGGATCAGGTAGATCGATGACGGGTTTTAAGGAATTACTCCAAATTATAAGTTGGTAAAAAGCTCTCAAACAATGGTATCTCAGGGCATCAGACGTTGGGGATAATTTATCAATGCTCACTTTTGACGCCATTTTTGATCGCAAAACATTAATTGTATTGCAGTTTGCACTCGAAGGTGAGTACAGAAGCATGGAAAACTTCTCCAAATCTTTAAACGTTTCTTCCGCAAACAAAAGAGGTTCTTTGCATGCTGATGTAAGAAGATCGCAGTTCTTTTCATAAATTTTCCATGCCGTCTTTTTGCCAATCCCATTAAATTGGCTCGTAATGTCACAGCCGGTTATTGCATGGAGGAGCAATAAATTTCTTTTCAGGTTTTCCGGTAGTGTAATTGATATATCTACAAATTTACTTGGTGCAGTTTGCATGTAAAGATTTATGTTCAATTTATCAGAGAAATGTACCAAGAGCAGCAATACATCTGTATCTTTGCAATTAATTACACAATTTATAAATCCGTCCGTTCTAGCAGATAAAATATGTAATAATATCCTTGTATCGGCCTCTTCATGGTTAGACTTCAAAAACTGCTCAGAACACAATGGTGCATGTGCATCATAATTTAAAATTTGTGAGAAACCTCCAGAGACAACCAGATTTTCATTATAAAATGTAGCTCTACTAATCTAGCTAAAAGTTGACAAATAGTTTGTCAGGTCATGCTTATTTTCCCAGGAATGTATGAAATTATCCCATTTAACGGGTAATGGTACATCGTCATTGTCAATTACTCTTCGAATTGGTTGGTATGTCCCTGTCCTTTTTTTTTCTAGTGCAATTTTTCAAAGAGTTTTGTTGATAAACCAGAATCATACACTTTACTCTTTATTGCACCTTCATATATTTCAAAAGTAATTTTTGAGCAAGCATCTTCGTTAGATACATTTAAAGAGCTCGGGGTATGTCTTCTATATTGCAGCCTGTTTTTTCATATAATTTCCAATTAATTGCAGAACAACTTGAATGATATTTTACTTCTGCGGCAATCAAATCTAGGGTACCAATTTTTCGCAATAGGTTATTGTTTGTCCCAGCTATTAAATGTAGTTTTTTGCTGAAATTCAATGTCATTATTTGGGATGGGGTTCTACCTTTTTTATTTTTTGACAAAAAACGCATAGATCTATATTAAAGTTGGGTTTGCTACATCTCAAATTATTACCCGGTTTTATCGAATGAACTGGCTCAGATTGTGGTGGCTGTACTGGGCAAGTCTCTTAAGATTGACACCCCCCTTATCTCACTTATCCTTTGCCGATTTAACTCATTCAAAAAAGGAGTAGACACGGTTTTTGATGAATTTTTATAATCTACATCAAAATTCATCAAAAACCGCGTCCTCTCCTTTTTTGAATAAGTTAAATCGGCAAAGGATAAGTGAGATAAGGGGGTGTCAATCTTAAGAGACTTACCCTGTACATTTGAAGACGAAATATTTTTCATGCTTGTAAAAGAAGAATAAAATTGTATGCCACTTAATCTGCAAGGATGTATTGGCTATATCGTTTAGTCTTGCGAATTTGACATTGTCTAAAACCAAACTTCTTAATTTTAGTGAGCGTTTGAAAGTTAGCAATGTCTTCTCACTACTGTCTTCTAATTTGTCAATTTTATTACAAAACACACATTTAACGACGGACAGTTTCCTTCTTTTAATTTTCAATCTCAATTTAGAATTTCATTCATCTTCCTGACCGCTTGACGAGGACTCCATTTGTAAAATCTAAAAACTGACGATTAGCTCAATCTCCCGCGTTTTTTCCGCCGTATTACTTACCACGCAAACACTGAATCTAACTCTTTGATACACAGAAAAGTAATTTTATTAAAATGCGTATTAAACACAACACCAAATTTGTTCTTAAACTAAGCACACCTAACACTAAATAAATTTGTTGATATGTCAACGCACAAAAGTCCCATAAACAACCATAAAGTATTCCGTAAGTATCATGCAAGTTTCTGCTATAACTGCGAGTGCTGTAAGTGCGAGTGCGACGTCGTACAATCGCAGTGTAAAACAATTTCCATTTTAATACAAATAAATATATAAAATATTAATAAAATATCACGCGTTTACGAGATACAAGTACATTTGTAAATTTATATCAGGTTTAATGAATGTAAATTTCCATTCAATTAATGCTTGTAATTTTTTATTTTCAATCGGATTTTGAATTTTCAAAAATTAGTAGATATGAGGCGAAAAGATCTTTTTTAGCGAATTTTTCAGTTTTCATCCTCTGGGGGTGGTTTGGACCCCGATATCGCCAGACGAATTTTGGGGGTGAATACAGATATCAATTAACACTAAATGACGCATTCAGTACATTTTTACCTTCAATGTCGAACGAAATTGTTTTCTAGAATAGCTTTTGGCATTATGCGTCTCTACTAATAGAGGTACACATTTCCGAAGTTTTTTTGCCGTTCAGGCGTTTTGCAGGAAAAAAGTACATAATAACTGTGCTATTATAAATTCGGCTTCTATTTGTTATCGGACAATCAATTTTAAATTCTGTCTTCTAACGAAAAATTTCAAATTTTTCTTACATTTCATTATGTTTATGTTCAGTATTTTTTTAGATTGCAAAGATATACTTTTAATATTTTTGCCCGATCCCTGGAATGGAGTTGATAAATAAATGTCAAGGCCTTGTAGTGGGTGATGAATCCAACGAGGAATCCAAGACTGAAAGGCTAATATGTGGTCATCCGCTGATTTTTCAAAATGTGTGATGTGAAGACTGAGGTTCATCAAATATATTCACTTGAGCAACTGAGTGAACGATTATTCTGGATTGAGCTCTGGAGCTATCATTAATTTTGTTGTCCACAGTCTATATAAAATGTAAACGAAGTTCACTGAACGGCAAAACCGCGAAGGTCAGCGCTAGCCATGGGCGTAGGCGTTTTTTAGCGGGTCGAAAGCAAAAGGTTTTTTATTCCATAATTATGTTAAACACCACAGCTGATATTGAATGCAAGTTTCGACACCACTCTTGAAGTATTGATTTCGGGACTTCCCATTTTTTAGTGGGTGGTTCGCCAGTAGCCATATTTCCCACATGAAACAAAACGGATAAATAAAATAAATATATAATCCAAAATAAAGCAAAAAATCTCAAGAAAAAATAAAAACAATGGAAATCATCGGGGTAGTAATAAATTAACGAACAACCGCAATACCTTAAAAATGGGTAATTAATATCACTATGTATAGTGTCACCATCACTGACCGCCACTTGTGACGTCACAGCTAGTTTCGGGCCGCTTCAATTTTATCGCTGCTTAGATCCATCATACTGATCGCGCGGAATTAGAAATCTTGTTTTCTTTTGAAGTAAGCGTTTTATTACAACGTTACGCTATGTTTTTTAGTATTATTTTTATATTAACATTTTTACATATTTTATTCATGTTCCCTATTGCATGATCCGCCATTTTTGTCTAATCTATTTTTATGATAAAACTCACCGTTTGATTGAAAAATGCAAAAAACCCATATTTACGAACTTTAACCTTGATTAAATTTTTTTGCAGATGTGGGATCGATGGGAACTTTCATCGAATTATTGTAAGCTTACCCCTATTTTTTGAGCTATTTTGACCGGGTTATGAATATTTAAACTTAAAACAAATGTTCAAATTTCAGTGCACTGTACAAAACAGTCTAGTAGTGATACGTCAAGGGACGATCTAATTCGTAGGTATAGTTCATGTAATCTGCCAATAAAGTACAATAAAATATATAATATAATTCATTTTATTGATTGTTTTATTTACCTACATATTACCTAAAATTAATTCCTACTTAGCGTTGATTGAAGTCTGAATCCTTTAATCAACGTACTTAAGTCACGGCAGAAGGGTTTAATTTAAATATTATTTAATTTTACAGGTTTTAACTGCACTGTAAATTCAATGAATTAATAAATATAACGAAACGAAACTTACTTAAAACTTATTTCTCTACAATTCAAGTCCAAATTATTTTTTTAGACCTATGAGTTAATTAAATAAATGCTTAAGTTAAATTGTCTGTTTTCCATGGACGTACGTCGCGTATTAGTTTTAATATTTCTTACGCAAGAGCGCCAGGCGAGCTGTAAAAGTAAGGTTAAGGGTATGTTATATTATTGTCGGTGGGTGGTTTATTTGTTTATTAATATTTTGGTCAATGTTTATTGATTTTTTACATTAATGATGTAATAATATACCTACTATGTACACTTTTATGAAAGAATAATGGAAAAAATGGGCTAAAATGTGGATTTCTCCATATAAATAATAATCCGGTAAGTACCTACCTAGATACCCGATTATTATTTATATGGACATTTTTGTTACGTAAGGTTTTTCATTTACTAACTAAACAGATAACGCACAGCAAACTTGGTACTAATGGAAAAGCCTTGGAAAAAGAGTGGTATTGTGCTTTATACCTTTCGATTGAATAGATGTTCTGCACTTAATCCTATCATATGCATACTTTGTTCAGGTCGGGGCAACCAAGAACAAGATACATCAGTTGATGCTGTACTGAATAATGTACTTTTAATAAATTTAATTAGTCATCAAATTGAAAAGATTTTAAATTTTTAAGTTAACTTAAACTTCATAGGTATTCTGACCTAGGAAAAATGACTTATGGTTCCGAGTTTGATTAGGTAGGTACTCTATTTTCACCAATTTTCTAACTAACACTCAAAATCAATTATTTGCAATCGGAAAAAAACAGATAAGTCTGTGATGGGAACTGCAAAACGTGAAATATGTAAATCAAAATAAAATGAGATTAGAAGTTACTTAGTGACTAGTGATCGACCGATATGAAAATTTTGGCCGATACCGATAATCGGCCGATACCGATATTTTAAAGGCCGATACCGATATATATCGGCCGTGGTCGTTGATATTCGGATATTATGTTCATTCATTACAATTAGTAATATATACTAGAATCTTTGAACTCACAGCGAGCTGTTATTGGTAAATGTAAAAAGATTGTATCACATTTCCATCATTCACAAATTGCTTGTGATAAATTGAGACAAATACAAGAAGAACTAAATATGGCCCCAAAGAAATTGATTCAAGATATCCAAACGCGGTGGCATTCGACGTATTACATGTTGTTTCGCTTCTTTGAACAAAAAAAGTTGTTAATCTATATGCTATTGAACATCCTGACCGCACAGATCTCACCTTTCATCAATGGGAGGGAGCTTTTTCAAAATATTTTGAATTTGTTACAACCACTCGAAAAAGTAACAAAAATGGCTAGTCGAAAAGATAGCTGCATATCAGAAACGATTCCGTTTGTTTCTACACTTTTAGCATATTAAGTAAAGAGGATGAACATTTTTCTGCTGTAGGTACTATGAAAAATTAATTAAAAAACAACAATTTCACAATAATATGTTATCAAATCATCATTTAACTTTTGCGGCATTTCTCGATCCCCTTTTTAAAACACATTTCTTAACAAAAAAAGTCTGATTTATATTTGAATTAAGGTTGTCGCTCATTTGCCCGTCACAGCACGACCCGTCCCGTCCCGTCAAAATACGGATGGGATTAAAACAATGCAAATGAATGGACAACCGCTCATTAGTCCGGCACGGCACGACTCGGAGAGAACGTCGACGGAAGGAATTGCCGGTCTCCGATTCTCCCCGGCAAACAACGGTACGTGCCGTGATGGACTGGCCAAGTGAGCGCGTCGTCGGACGGCGGTGACCAGCATAAAATCTTGTCGAAACCTGTCGGGCGCATATCTGTCAATATTTCGGCAACAGTTGTACAGAAGTAAGCTCAGAGAAAGTTTATATTAACAATGGACGAGGAAAAATTAATTTGCTTGGTCCAAAAATATAAGGAAATTTACGACTTTAGTGACAATGCATACCATAATCAACAGCAGAAGGACAACATATGGGAGGAAATTAAGGGTTAAATAGATGATGGAATTCTCCAAGGTTCGCCCTCTTTTGGTTAATGGGATGGACCCACATGCTCCTCTTTCTTTTGTTTTTGTTTTCTTCTTCTGCTAATAATGCGGCCACTACTATTACTTCTTCATCAGAACTGCTGCTTTCACACATGGTAAACTGCTACATGTAAACTAAACTAAAAAGATATTTCACAGCACACGACGGCTTGCTGTTTCGTTTCCGCCGGAAAAGTGAGCGACGAACCTATCCGTCGCCGTCAAGCGAGGGACAGCATCGGGTCGTGCTGTGACGGGCAAATGAGCGACAACCTTTAAAAGGCACTGCAAACGGATAATGAAAATGTATCTTATGATTGTGTAAGTAGCCATGACAGTAGTGATGACGATGTTCCACTAGTTACTTTAACATGCCCTGTGCCTGTATCCGAATTTGCTCCTTTGTCATTAGTGCAGTCCCACGAGATGTTTTGGCAGTCTTATGAAGAATTAGTTAATAAAAATGGAAATGTAAACTTCGATTCTTATTCTTATTATTCGATTATTATTTTATTTTTGTACATACTAGATAGGTAGTATCTAATATCGTATCGTGTTCTGTGAGCATTTGCTGCTAAAATTATTTTACCTGACTAAAGAAATACGACTTTTAATTTATTTTTATGCAGAAACATTTATTATTTTTAATAAAACAGGGATCCACAGTTTTTTTTACCGGCCATATCGGTTGTCCCTATCGGCCGATACCGATAATCGGCGTTGCTGCCGATATTGCCGATATACCGATATAAATATCGGTATCGGTCGATCACTATTTAGGACACAAATATAATACAAATTCAGCGATGTTGCCACAAATATTGTGGGTTTTTAAATTAATACAATGAAATTATAATTTATTATGTAAGAAACTCTTATTAAATATTAAATAAGTTTATCCAAAACCTTACAGTACCACCTCTCTGAACCATTTGATAAAGCAACAACATACGTTTTGTAACGTTTTACATACAAACATCGCCTTCTAAAATTGGTAATATTTTTATTTTGATAATGTTTAATCAATATTTTAACACTTTCTCAGTCAAATAAAATATGAAACAATCTATATCACGTCTAGAACGCCCTGAACTTGAGTCCCCATAAGACATGAATACATTAATTTTTAAACTAGGAACCCGCGCCAATTTGAGATAAACTAACTAATATGGTCAATAGAACACCGGCTAAAGTACCTATATAGAGCGTAGAAGCCAAGCATGAAAATTCCAAATCACGCAAAGCCGGCTTCAGTATGTAAGGGCCGGCAAAACAATAAACCATTAGATTTAAAAACCCGCTTCGCAAATTTATTCAAAAACGTCATTTTTGACATTACAATATTGATTTTAGTCTCAATAAACAACTTGTTCGCTAATGAGCGTATATTTTTAAAACAATTTAATTGTAATAAATCATTAGGATGGGGAGGGGGAAACGGGGCGGCAAATATACCTTTGATTAGGGGCGTCAAATTAATAAATCCGGGCCTGCTTCTACCCTTCTATATACCTTCTTCTACATTCTGCGAGTCGGACGAAAATGTAAGTATTTTAGAACGCTACCAAACCACCTTCTCCCCCCGTTTTCGAGGATGCTGAGCACAATGGCGGGGGTTAAAATTGTTTTTGAGTGGGGCAACCCCCCGAAAACGGACACAAACCACCCCCAAACGGGCGAATTGAGCATTTCTCGTGATCAAAGAAGAAACTCGCGTCATCCCCCATTTTCGGTGACGTCGGAAACAATGGCGATGCTGTCTATCATCCCTGACTTGACCCCCACCCTCTGAACGGCCAAGAACCACCCTCGACGGGGGTGAAAAGTGATTTTCTCCTGATGAAGAGAGAAACCCGCGTCATCCCCCGTTTTCGATGATGTTGCCCCTAAACTACCTCTTTGATGTAAGATTTTATTAAATAAGGTAAGGGATCGAAGATAAAGAATCAGAGATCATTGATTACATACCAGATGTAATTGCAGGACTCTTCGTCGATTGTTTAGACGGGAAAAACGGGCACATGCTAAAATATAATAATACTGTACCCTGGTTCCGAAATAGTGTGGAGTGATTCATCAGCATATGGACGGCTCAGGGACATGAGGGGCGAGGGGAACGAAATTCCATAGGCGTATCATTTTAGAGGGGGCAGAATAAAAAAAATGAAATAAAATATCCAAGTTATTAACATTGTTTTTAAGTGTACTTGTGATGGTTTTTTTATTATCTTAAGAAAAATACTGTTATTAGATTGTTCTAAAAATGTGTGATATGTAAACTCTATACGTTTTCTTTATCAAGTACAAATACCAAATATTTTCTTCGCCATAAAACAATTTCGTTTTTCTCAATAAGAAGACTTTTCCGATTTCGTTTTATATGACGAAAGTTCATCTCATGCATAGTTCTCAAAAGAACTTTCCGAGATAACTTGGGTAAAGATTGTAGTCAGAAATTGCAAGTGAAATAATCCGGCAAATTGCGTATTTGACATCTTCGTCCGAGTTTCCGTTTTCATCTTTTTTGCAATGGGTTCCTCATCTGTAATTGCACCAAACACACTATTCACACAGACTTGTCAACGAAGCGCATAATATCAACTGCCTCAGTTTTAGTGATTCCAGAATACCGTTCCAATATTCCTTCGTATACATTTTTGATCATTTTCAGTTCTCCTCAAATCGATCAAATTCGATCGCTTACGATTGGATTTATTGGTCTTAGAACCACTACTGCTCGCATTCGTCGCTTCCATCGCATAAAAACACTAAACACTCCCGTATAACTTAATATTATAATTAATTTATATCGCGAATCAACCGTACATAAGACACAAGGCACTCTATAACAAACTGTCCCTCAGAAATTGCCTACGATATTTTCGCTATTTTGGAACTAATTATAAAACTAGCTTTAACAACACTGTCTATATTTGATTTTTGTGAATGGCACATTTGTTGCTTTTTTCCTAAATCGGTAATGAGTTTTTTAATTTTATCTTTTCTCAACTGGTCCGTGAGTCAATTATATTGAGCTAAATGCTTGCTGGAGTAATGCCGCTTCATATTGTATTCTTTTAAAACAGAAATTGTTTCAGTGCACAACAAACACATAGCTTGACCACTGTGCAAGATAAAAAGTATTCATTAGGCCATTTGTCTTGGAATTTACGACATTCTGTGTCCACTTTTCGCTTTCTTAAACCAGACATGTCGATAGAATTTGCTTGAATATTTCCCGCGTCGTACTCTTGACCGTACGTGAATGCAATGTGAACTTTATCAGTTCTTCAGAAGTAATGAGATGACACGCGCGCTGAGCGGTTTATATATTCCACCAATAAGCAACTAGAATTCTCTCGATCGTAAGAGAGTTCTTCAAGTGCATCAGCGTCTCCTTTTAACGACTATTTCTGACTCGATCTGTGGCGTTCCACTGCTTATGCTTAATAATATTATTTATCGATTTGAATTGATATCGTTCCTTGAGTTTTCTGAATCTCTGGCGGGCCGGATTGAAGCTGGTGGAGGGCCGTATCCGGCCCGGGGGCTGGGGGTTGCCCATATATGCTTTACAGGTTCGAAAATGGTTACACTCAATATTTAGAAATCGATGGATTGGAACGGGTCGAGAAACCACAAGTAAATGGCCCTCTCTGTCCCCAGATATAAATCCATTGGACTTTTATCGTTGTTTCCAGATATTACTCCTGTTTACAGATATTACTCCAGATATTTTAAATAGCTTTAATGGCAATTTTAGGAAACGGTTGCAACCGTGTTTTCAAGTTGATGGTCGTCATTCTGAACAAATGCTTCAATATCTAAAAACAACAATAGGTAGTTGTCTTCATGTTTAAATTTTTTATTGTTTAAATTTATGTTTTTTGTGTATTTTGTGGTAGTTTTTTCTAGTTTACTAATAAATTTGCTTTTCAATACTTTCGTCTTTAATAATTGTTTGTAATGTCTCTTGCAATTTATAAGCATCAAATGACCAAGTCAGTACGTAATGTTGTTAAATTATAATTTGACACCACACTACTTTTAGTATTTTACACATCGCTTTTTATTGATCACTTTAATTTTTTTCTGAAAAATGGTCGATTTTACGAAATTTTTTCAAGAGAAAAAAGTTTCTAAATGAATAATAATGTTTAGTTATTTTTTTTTAATTGTGAAAAATAGCGTGCAGAGGGATATACAGAAAATTTCCAGAAGGGTTAATTTCACCCCTTTGTGTGCATGCTAGGTCCATGAAATAATTTCGCTAGATGCCTTTTGATGAGTAACCAAGATGTGCCAAATTTAGTCTTTTTTCGATTACCTTATTATTTTGAGATAGAAATTAACATAGACGTAACTAGAGGGGGGGCTTAGCCCCCCCCCCCGATTTATTCAACAGCCCCCCCACAAAGATTTGGTCTATCTAAAAAAAAATCAACGAAAAAATAATAAAAGAAAATCAAAAGGTAGAGTAAGAAGACAGAGTTACTGAAAATGTGTATTGTCTCGTCACAAATCATCGCGTTAGCGCGGTTCGCATGAGTTCAATCATGTCGATTGTGGATCGACGCCATCTATTATCTATGACACAACGCTAGTATTAAGTAGAGCCCGGCAGACGGATTAATTTTATCTGCTATTGCTGAACTTTCACCCGATTTCAGCAGATGGCCCTAGCATCACTCTAACAAATACATAGACGTTCCATCCTCGTCGTCCGTCTTTTTCTCCCGAACGGCACGTTTGCCAGGCTTACTGTGTAATTCACTTGAAGCCTTTGAATACCGTAAGAGATGTTTAAATAATTTGACAATTTTAACGAATCTGATTCATTTTAATACTAAAGTGTTATTGAAAACAGTTTCTTGGCAAAAGTAATCTATTTTATTGCCTTATTGCGTTAATAATATATGGTGAAAACCATAGACAACTGAAAATGTACTGTGCCTTGAGATATAAATCTCAACACGGCAACGTCGTTTGATGAATTTTATTCGAGTTTTACGATAAATGTCTATTATCAATGGAAACGAATTTGCGAGGTTGCCGCAACACCATAGGTTGTACTTGTGTTTTCTTTAGTGATTCTACGAATCTTTGTATTTATTGCGATTACTGTCTTCCATTTTCTCTCTCGCACTCATTGCATTTGTAGCACAATAATAGATCGGCTCTTCCAGCATTTTATGAATGAACCGTTGGGTCTCCCCGTATTAATATGTCTATGAACAAATTTAATATAATCAGATTTGTGGAATTCAGAGAAAATAAATGTTTGGTTACTACTTTTTTTATTATTGTCCTAATAAAAATTATTGTTGTGTCCTTCTATTGTTTAAAGTTTGTGCCTTTATCCACATGTCGTTACAGTAACGTCCCCCGAAATTATTGGACTAATTGACAATCACCAATTTCAATTTCGGTCGTTTTCGTTTTGTCGATTTTTTTTTATTATTTCCTTTAATTACATAATAACTAATTTTCGAACAAATTCCTTTCTCTTTTTCTCAAGCTCTTTTCCAAGCATGAATAGAGTGAAAAATTTACCAAGAAATAAAACAGGCAATGAACGATTGAGCAGTCTAGCTATAATTTGCGTACACTAGGATATTGAAGTTAGTCCTGACAAAGTTTTAGATCTCATGGCTTGGCGGAAATCCAGACGAATATTACTTTAATTTTTTTTATTTCAGTTGTTTTTGTTTTAATTTTTGATTTTTTTTTTTAGTTTTATGTGTTTATAAAAATATACTGGCGGACAAAATTAACGCAACACAAAAAATTTTGCCCAAATTTGGACTACATTATTTTTTGAACCCGTCGCCTAATTTAGATCATCTTTTTTATAAATTGTAGGAAATTTTGTAGTGAATTCGCTGAATCTTTTAAATTCGTTGTTTAATCAAAAAATTACCATTGAAACACTCTATGGGACATATCAGACACAAATACTGTAAACCATAATTGATTATTGCATAGCCTAATGCTTTCTTAACATTTCCTTTTTTTATTCGCTTTGATATCTCAATTTTTAATGAAAATAGAGAGATTTTAAAATCATCATGTTTGGAAGCCTTTTATATAAAAAAAGAATTTAAGTAGGCCAGAAAACTAGCATCGGAAATAAAGTTGGATTTTACGTTTTTATTTTAAATTAACCCATTAACATTTAAAATAGCAACTTGATTTAAAGAAAGAAAAAAAACAAAAACAAACAAATTAATGTTATTAACAAAAAACTAATAACGAGTATTTCCGCCCCTACTTCTCACTACAGCTTCACATCGTCGCCCCATGCTTAAAAATAATCGCCTAATTTCCTCCTGGTCCAAAGCGTTCCACGATTGGATTAGTGCCTCTTGTACTTCTCCAAGGATCATAGGGGATGGTCGTGTTTTTCTCAACTGCCTACCGAGTACATCCCATATATGCTCAATAGGATTGATATCAGGACTTCGTGCTGGCCAATTTAGTGCCTCAACACCTACTTCCTCGAGATACTCATCGACAGTATGAGCAACATGAGGTCTTGCATTAACAAGAAATTGTCACCGATGTAAGGTGCGAATGGGAAAACATGTTCTGATAAAATCTCTCTAATGTACCTTTCGCTATTTAGTGCACCTCCATGTACTGACATTTAATGAAATTCCTCCCCACACCATCACGAAACCTCCATTGAAGAGTGGTTTGACGTATGTTACATTGTGCGTAGCGTTCATTTGGCCTTCTTATAACTCTTTGTCGACGATCAGAACTGCAAAGGCAAAACCTAGATTCATCAGTAAATAGCACGTCCCCTGTCTTCAATATTCCACTCTAAATGCTCCCTATCAAATTGTAACCTAGCTCTTCTGTGCTCTGCATTAAGAGTGGGTCCTGTAGGTGGAATTCGTATATGAAGATTACTTTCTTTGAGTCTTCTTATTACTGCCTTAGCACTAACTTCTACATCATGGACGGCACTTAGCTGTACCTGAAGGTTTGTGCTGGTAACAAATCGTTCTCGCAGAGCGAGAACTCTAATAAAACGATCTTGAATCGCTGTCGTAACACGAGGTCTTCCTTGTCCTCGCCGCCTGTCGTAACTCTGTGTTTCTCGAAACCGCTGTACGAATCTTGATATGGTTGAAAACTTAAGGCCGGTATCCCCTTGTAACAAATGACTTGTAACGTAACCACGAAGATGTTACGATACGCTAGTGGAGAAGAAAAACTGTTGCATATTACCCGTAACCAACTAGACACGCGTAACCATTACAACCCGAACCACTATTTGTCAGTTTTTACCCGCCGTATCAAAGAAAGGACAGGGTTACGCGCAGCAACAAGTTAGGACGGGGGCTAGAGTTGTGTGTCGTTTACTGTTGCATTCGAAATTTCCAAACTTATCTTTCAGTCGTCATTTGTCTGTGTTATTGTATAGTTTAGTCTTGTGTGGTGGTCTGGCTTTTGTCTGCATCTTGATCTTGATTGTCTGCATCTTGATATGCTGGAATTTTAAATCCGGCTACAAGTTTGATCCACTGTAGATCTTCCTACTTTGATATCATTTTGAGATACACCATCGCAGAGATTTTCGTTTTTTCTTGCTCAAAATCTGGTGGTCAATAAAAATATATGAAGCTGGATGGACCTTGATGTGTGTCGAGAACATGGTCCCGTACGTGGCGTCACCCCGCTCGGTTACGTTACGAGGTGATTAACACGGCAAAAAATCAAAAAGACTCAAAATGCGTGTCGTGTCATCTTGCAACACTCTGTAACATGTTCGGTGTTACGTTACGGGCATTGGCTCATATGGATACCCGCCTTTAGAGTATTCAGTAAGTTGAAACAGAAACTCCTAGTCTATCAGCTACTACCCGCATACTCAACCCTTCATTTATTAATGTCACTACTTTAACATAATCATAATGGTTAGTTACCTTGTTCCATATTCAAAACATAAATTTTGTATGTCAACGTTTTGACAACTTATTAATTTTCATTGCTTTTACTCTAAGCCTACTTTTAATTTTCTACCAAATTTTTTACCAGAGACCTAAGCTTTGATAAACTTGAAAACATGATTATTTTAAAATCTCTATATTTTCATTAAAAATGGAGATATCAAAGCGAATAAAAAAAGGAAATGTTAATAAAGTATTAGGCTATGCAATAATCAATTATGGTTTACAGTATTTGTGTCTGATATGTCCCATAGAGTGTTTCAATGTTCGAGAAAAATATTCGTCATGGGTACAGCCTGTGTATGTATGTAATTTTTTGATTCAACAACAAATTTAAAAAGTTCAGCGAATTCACTACAAAATTTCCTACAATTTAAAAAAAAGATGATCTAATAGGCCACGGGTTCAAAAAATAATGTATTCCAAAGTTGGGCAATTTCTTGTGTTGCGTTAATTTTGTCCACCAGGGTATATAAAAATAAATTTTATTTTATTTTATTTCAATAATATAGTTTTTTTTATTTGAAAAAGTATGGAATTCCAGAACTTCTCTTGTAAAACTCAGTATTTTTGTATAAATGGATTATTCATTGAAATTCTGAAGTGCCATGGAAACGCGTTTCAAATTTTCGCCTGCGGCGCTTTTAGGGTCTAACGGGGCACATCTAATATCCCGGTAGTGATGCTCTGACTCCCCCCCAAAAAAAATGAGATCCTGACTACGTCATTGGTCATCATCCTTCATAATAGCAGCCTTCAGTCCAGTGGCGGCTTCAGGATTTAGTCTTGGGGGAGGGGGGGGGGGGGGCGCGCAAGTAGGGTTGCTACATCTGAAAAATTCAAAAGCGGGAGGTTTCTTTGAGTAAGTAATTATACGTTAACGTAGCTAGGATTTCATTATGGGTCGGGGTCCGAACATTACCAGGATATTAGACATACTCCTTAAGACCCTAATAGCGCCGCAGGCGAAAATTTGGAAATTTTTCAAGGTCACGCGTTTTCCTGGCATTTCAGAATTTCAATGAAAAATTCATTTATACCAAAATACCGACTTTCACAAGAAAAAGTTTTGGAACTCCATACCTTTTTCAAATAGAAAAAAAAAACTATATTGTATATTACGAATAATAATTGAAATAAAATAAAATGTGTATTAATATATTTTTCTAAACATTACAAATAAAAAAATTAAAAATTCCGGGAAAAAAGAAACACCGTCAGAATGTAAGTAGGTACCTTAGCATTTATTTAGGTCCTTTAAAAAAGTGATAACATGAAAAGTAATATTTCACAATAAATAAAGAACAAACGTTTAGGATATGGCATAATGCATAACAGTGGCATGTAGCCAAGGGCGACGTCCCGCGATGGCGCAGTAGTGTGAAAGGAATAGCACAGTTTTATATAACACATATAAAACATAGAACGGTGCGCAGCGCATGGTTGATGTGAATAATGCAATAAAAAAAGGTGGATAGAAAAAAATATAAAACTGTTCGTAGGTTTTATGTTGCGGAACATAGTGGACAAAAAAATTAATATAATACACCCAATATATTTTCATATTAAAGTACATAATAATCTGGAATATACCATGTCCTGTAGGGGGGGGGGCGTGCGCTCCCTGCGCCCCCCTCTAAAGACGCCACTGCTTCAGTCCCACCTAGCCCGCCCAAAAATAAAAGTCTAGTTACGTCTATGGAAATTAAAAAGCGTTTTTTGGGACACCGCTGTAAAGGGTTGTAGCTGGACAGGAAAAGGTCATTTTGAAAAATTTTATAAGAAGACCTCGTCATAATTTTCGACAGAAAATTTTCAGTAAAATTTCTTGCACGTTATTACAGGACACCCTATATATAATATAAAATATACGCGTGTGGTATGCATATTCCATGCATTCATTGTTTGTGTTACAATCGTTTGAATAGGTACCGCATATAGGTATTAGGTATAGGTATGTGATTTTGATCGATAGGACAGAGGTGTCAGGTGTTTGGATTTCGTCTTCAAGCAATTCAGTTAATAATAACATATAATTATTTCGTTCTCCGCGCGTATTCCTGTTGTATAAGGATATCATTCATTTGATCATTTCATTTGGCCAGTAAGTTCATTCAACTCCAGCTAGCGGCAAAAACTCAATATTAAATAGTCTGTTTCCGTTCGGTAGGGGAACTTTTTCTAGTAGATGCCGTACTGTCTTTATATTTAGATACGGTTGTACTCACGAAAACTAAACTGGTTTTATTTTTATTGCTTAAGTATATGTAGCTCGCACTTACAAGTTATCATTCTCAACATTGTTTACCTTCATAAAGCTACTGTTTTTACACATGCTACATAATCAAGGAGATTTCGTAACGTGGAAGGAAATTGTAGCTAACCAAAATGTCTGCGTTTTTTCTGTTATTATATTTAATTAAACGGTAATAGGTGAGCTGTGCACTCGTAAAAAGACGAATAAAAAAATCGCAGAACCCCCCAAATAAAGTTGCCGGATTGAAACCAATTGGAATCGATTAGTTACGTTTTAGGGAACAAAAATCCTAAATAATTTTTTTCTCCGAGTGGCAGGTAATTTGTTATTAACAATGAAATTGCAAAGTAAAAAAAATATATATAAATTCCATTTGGAAACACATTTTCTAAGTTAATTGTGTAATAATAAACACTTTTTGTCTCTTGTAATGTTTTCGAAAAATGCAGTTTTTGAGATTTAGGCGATTTAAGGTAGGAAAATGGCCAAAAGTCGACAACTTCAAAAATTCATATCTCTGCGTCTACTGAACTTTCTGTAATATTTTTGATCGCAAAATGATCGTTAATACTTATACTTAAACATACTATATTTTATAATAGAGCATCTTTTCATTTTCATACTGAAATTTATCATCGAAGTATCGCTATTTTTCTTGCTTGCACAGTGCTGAAATGGGTGGTGAAGAACGGATCTGATAATTTATTTTTTGATAGGTATATTAAAACATTTTTAAGATATTCATAAAGAGGGATAGTTTAACATGTTATACGTGTTGAAATTAAACATTTTCATAATTTTTGATGTGGCTGAAGACAGCAACGGATTCAGATTCGAGAATCGATTATTTACAGTGGACCAGTTCGTTATTGGAAATGAATATAGAAAATCAAAAAAATGGACAAACAATTAAATTATGTTTAATTTAGTTATTTATCCCCTTATTCTTTCTGTTCAGCATAAATTATATATAATCTCAGGCATTAACTGCCTCTAATAAACTACTAATTTGAAAATGTAGTTACCGTCAACGTAGGATATACCTACGCATATTATCCATACGGAAAATACCCTGTGAAGAACATCGAAAAATACAGAATACACAGGGCGTGTCAATTGTTTTGTTTATAAAATAAAAAATATCGTGGAGACCGGAAAGAGGGGGTGATACGGATTTTTAAACGGTTTTATTTAGCTCGACTTGAAACTTGGTAGGTATATAGTGCTTCGGTGACAATATAATTATTTTTTTTTATTACAAAAAAACAACACGGCGGATCCAAAATGGTGGATTTTCCTATCCGATTTGTCTCAAACTTGAAACTTTGCGATGTTTAAGGTCACTCCTCGGGTCACTCAATACAATTTTTGACTCAAACTTAAAAAAATTAAAATGGCGGACCCAAAATGGCGGACTACCCTATTTATGAACCGATTTGTCTCAAACTTGAAACTTTGAGGTGTTTAAGGTCACTCAAAAAATTTTCGGCTCAAACTTGATAAGAAAACAAAATAGAGGATCCAAAATGGCAGACTATTCTATTTATGAACTAATTTGCCTCAAACTTGAAACTTTGCGGTGTTTAGTGTTTAAGGTCCCGTAATACAATTTTCGGCTCAAACTTGAAAAAAACAAAATGGCGGACTATCCTATTTATGAACCGATTTGTCTTAAACTTGGTACTTTGCGGCGTTTAAGGTCACTCAATACAATTTTTGACTCAATCTTAAAAAACAAAATGACGAATCCAAAATGGCGGACTGTTGAATTTATGAACCGAAATCGTGAAAACCGGAAACAGGGCTGTCCCGGATTTTTTATATCAACCATTCATTGCTATTGTCATATAGAACATATAGTGCGACGACGAGATTCGTAAAATTTAGAATATACGGGGCGTGACAATAGTTTCGCTACGAAAAGTAAAAAAAATCGTGGAAACCGGAAACAGGGGTGTCCCGGATTTTTGTTGGAAACCGTGCATTGCTACTGTCATAGAGAATATACAGTGCGAAGAGCTTCGAAAAATTTAGAATATACTGAGTGTGACCACGGTTTCGTTACGAAAATTTAAAAAAAATCGTGGAAACCGGAAACAGGGGTGTCCCGGATTTTTTATGGTAACCATGCATTGCAACTGTCATAGAACACATATAGTGCGAAGAGCTTCGAAAAATTTAGAATATACAGGGTGTGACAATAGTTTCGTTACGAAAAGTAAAAAGATCGTGGAAACCGGAAACAGGGGTGTCCCGGATTTTTGATGGTAACTGTGCATTGCTACTCTCATAGTGCGAAGAGCTTCGAAAAATTTAGAATATACTGGGTGGGACAATAGTTTCGCTACGAAAAGTAAAAAAATCGTGGAAACCGGAAACAGGGGTGTCCCGAATTTTTGATGGTAACCGTGCATTGCTACTGTCATAGAGAATATACAGTGCGAAGAGCTCCGAAAAATTTAGAATATACTGGGTGTGACAACGGTTTCGCTACGAAAAGTTAAAAAAATCGTGGAAACCGGAAACAGGGGTGTCCCGGATTTTTGATGGAAACCGTGCATTGCTACTGTCATAGAGAATATACAGTGCGAAGAGCTTCGAAAAATTTAGAATATACGGGGTGTGACAACGGTTTCGCTACGAAAAGTTAAAAAAATCGTGGAAACCGGAAACAGGGGTGTCCCGGATTTTTGATGGTAACTGTGCATTGCAACTGTCATAGAAAACATATAGTGCGAAGAGCTTCGAAAAATTTAGAATATACGGGGTGTGACAATAGTTTCGTTACGAAAAGTAAAAAAATCGTGGAAACCGGAAACAGGGGTGTCCCGGATTTTTGATGGTAACTGTGCATTGCTACTCTCATAGAGAACATACAGTGCGAAGAGCTTCGAAAAATTTAGAATATACGGGGTGTGACAGTAGTTTTGCTACGAAAAGTTAAAAAAATCGTGGAAACCGGAAACAGGGGTGTCCCGGATTTTTGATGATAACTGTGCACTGCTACTGTCATAGAGAATATAAGTGCGAAGAGCTTCGAAAAATTTAGAATATACGGGTTGTGACAACGGTTGCGCTACGAAAAGTTAAAAAAATCGTGGAAACCGGAAACAGGGGTGTCCCGGATTTTTTATGGTAACTGTGCATTGCTACTCTCATAGAGAACATACAGTGCGAAGAGCTTCGAAAAATTTAGAATATACTGGGTGTGACAGTAGTTTTGCTACGAAAAGTTAAAACAAACGTGGAAACCGGAAACAGGGGTGTCCCTGATTTTTGATCGTAACCATACATTGCTACTGTCATAGAGAACATATAGTGCGAAGAGCTTCGAAAAATTTAGAATATACGGGGTGTGACAACGGTTTCGCTACGAAAAGTTAAAAAAACCGTGGAAACCGGAAATAGGGGTGGCCCGGATTTTTTATGGCTACCTTACATGCTACTGCCATATAAAATCTACTATGTACCGGGTGTCCAGCCCGTAATTCCCCTACCCTAACTGCCTTATTTATAGAGGTTTTTTTAATTTTCACTTTTTTAATTTTCTAAAAATAATTTTTTGAGGTGTGACACTCCTCACGTAATCCCCTATAAGCCGTTTTTTGGGAATTAAAAAAACCTCTATAAATAAGGACATTAGGGTAGGGGATTTACGGGCTGGACACCCGGTACATAGTAGATTTTATATGGCAGTCGCATGTAAGGTAGCCATAAAAAATCCGGGCCACCCCTATTTCCGGTTTCCGCGGTTTTTTTTTAACTTTTCGTAGCGAAACCGTTGTCACACCTCGTATATTCTAAATTTTTCGAAGCTCTTCGCACTGTATATTCTCTATGATAGTAGCAATGCACAGTTACCATAAAAAATCCGGGACACCCCTGTTTCCGGTTTCCACGATATTTTTTACTTTTCGTAGCGAAACTATTGTCACACCCCGTATATTCTAAATTTTTCGAAGCTCTTCGCACTATATGTTCTCTATGACAGTAGCAATGCACAGTTACCATCAAAAATCCGGGACACCCCTGTTTCCGGTTTCCACGATTTTTTTAACTTTTCGTAGCGAAACCATTGTCACACCCAGTATATTCTAAATTTTGCGAAGCTCTTCGCACTATATATTCTCTATGACAGTAGCAATGCACAGTTACCATCAAAAATCCGGGACACCCCTGTTTCCGGTTTCCACGATTTTTTTAAGTTTTCGTAGCGAAACCGTTGTCACACCCAGTATATTCTAAATTTTTCGAAGCTCTTCGCACTGTATATTCTCTATGACAGTAGCAATGCACGGTTACCATCAAAAATCCGGGACACCCCTGTTTCCGGTTTCCACGATTTTTTTAACTTTTCGTAGCGAAACCGTTGTCACATCCAGTATATTCTAAATTTTTCGAATCTATTCGCACTAAATGTTCTCTATGACAGTTGCAATGCATGGTTACCACCAAAAATCCGGGACACCCCTGTTTCCGGTTTCCACGATTTTTTTTACTTTTCGTAGCGAAACCGTTGTCACACCCCGTATATTCTAAATTTTTCGAAGCTCTTCGCACTATATGTTCTCTATGACAGTAGCAATGCAGGGTTACCATAAAAAATCCGGGCCACCCCTGTTTCCGGTATCCACGATTTTTTTAACTTTTCGTAGCGAAACCGTTGTCACACCCAGTATATCCTAAATTTTTCGAATCTATTTGCACTACATGTTCTCTATGACAGTTGCAATGCATGGTTACCATAAACAATCCGGGACACCCCTGTTTCCGGTTTCCACGATTTTTTTAACTTTCCGTAGCGAAACCGTTGTCACACCCCGTATATTCTAAATTTTTCGAAGCTCTTCGCACTGTATATTCTCTATGACAGTAGCAATGCATAGTTACCATCAAAAATCCGGGACACCCCTGTTTCTGGTTTCCACGATTTTTTTTACTTTTCGTAGCGAAACTATTGTCACACCCCGTATATTCTAAATTTTTCGAAGCTCTTCGCACTATATGTTCTCTATGACAGTAGCAATGCAGGGTTACCATAAAAAATCCGGGACACCCCTGTTTCCGGTTTCCACGATTTTTTTTACTTTTCGTAGCGAAACCGTTGTCACACCCCGTATATTCTAAATTTTTCGAAGCTCTTCGCACTGTATATTCTCTATGACAGTAGCAATGCACAGTTACCATCAAAAATCCGGGACACCCCTGTTTCCGGTTTCCACGATTTTTTTAACTTTTCGTAGCGAAACCGTTGTCACACCCAGTATATTCTAAATTTTTCGAATCTCTTCGCACTGTATATTCTCTATGACAGTAGCAATGCACGGTTTCCATCAACAATCCGGGACACCCCTGTTTCCGGTTTCCACGATTTTTTTAACTTTTCGTAGCGAAACCGTTGTCACACCCAGTATATTCTAAATTTTTCGAAGCTCTTCGCACTATATGTTCTCTATGACAGTAGCAATGCATGGTTACCATCAAAAATCCGGGACACCCCTGTTTCCGGTTTCCACTTTTGTTTTAACTTTTCGTAGCGAAACTATTGTCACACCCCGTATATTCTAAATTTTTCGAAGCTCTTCGCACGGTATGTTCTCTATGACAGTTGCAATGCATGGTTACCATCAAAAATCCGGGACACCCCTGTTTCCCGTTTTCACGATTTCGGTTCATAAATTCGATAGTCCGCCATTTTGGATTCGTCATTTTGTTTTTTAAGATTGAGGCAAAAATTATATTGAGTGACCTTAAACGCCGCAAAGTACCAAGTTTAAGACAAATCGGTTCATAAATAGGATAGTCCGCCATTTTGTTTTTTTCAAGTCGGAGCCAAAAATTGTATTAAGGGACCTTAAACACTAAACACCGCAAAGTTTCAAGTTTGAGGCAAATTAGTTCATAAGTAGAATAGTCCGTCATTTTGGATCCTCCATTTTGTTTTCCTATCAAGTTTGAGCCGAAAATTTATTGAGTGACCTTAAAACACCTCAAAGTTTCAAGTTTGAGACAAATCGGTTCATAAATAGGGTAGTCCACCATTTTGGGTCAGCCATTTTAATTGAGTCAAAAATTGTATTGAGTGACCCGAGGAGTGACCTTAAACATCACAAAGTTTCAACTTCGAGACAAATCGGATAGAAAAATCCACCATTTTGGATCCGCCGTTTTGTTTTTTTGTAATAAAAAAAAAATAATTGTATTGTCACCGGAGCACTATACACCTACCAAGTTTCAACTCTCTATCTCATCGGGAAGTAGTTAAAAAAGCTGTTACAAAATTTGAAACAAAGATATATAATCAAATATACGTCAAGCTAAATTAAACCGTGTAAAAATCCGTATTACCCCCTCTTTCCGGTTTCCGCGATATTTTTTATTTTGTGAACAAAGCAATAGACACGCCCTGTGTATTCTGTATTTTTCGATGTTCTTCACAGGGTATTTTCCGTATGGATAATATGCATAGGTATATATATCCTACTTTGACGGTAACTACATTTTCAAATTAGTAGAGTTTATTCGAGACAGTTAATGCCTAAAATTATATATAATTTTTGCTGAACAGAAAGAATAAGGTGATAAATAAATAAATTAAACATAATTTAATTGTTTATGTCCATTTTTTTGATTTTCTATATTCGTTTCCAATAACGAACTGGTCCACTGTAAATAATCGATTCTCGAATCTGAATCCGTTGCTGTCTTCAGCCACATTAATTTTTGTACTTTTTTCCAAGCGGCTTAATCTAAGACAGATACGCGTACATTTATAGTTAAATAGGCACCTAATTTATTTATATTTCAATTAATTATTTTCTATGTATTCATCTATTCAGGATTAAAATATGTTTTCCTAATTGACCATATTAGTTAGGTTAGGATCTCAAATTGGCGGGGGTTCCTATTTTAAAAATTAATGTATTGTTGTCTTATGTGGATGACATTTTTGCCGTGTTTGACACCAATATTGCGGATGTAGAAAACTTCATTTCCAAATTACTAGTCGTTTCACTTCTGCAAAGTTTACATATGAACTAGGAAATGATGGAAAACTTCCATTTTTAGATGTATTAGTAATTAAAAATAGTGACAATAGGTTAGAATTTGATATATATATAGAAAAGATACTAGTACGGTCAGGTATATCCCTAATGACTCTCACCACTGCTACCAACACAAAATGGCGAGTTTTAATTTTCTTGTCCATCGCTTACTAAGCTTCCCTCTCAGTAATGAGAGGTTTGAAAAAGAAAAAGTATTAATTAAAGATATAGCTGTGAGTAATGGTTATCCTAGAGATATAGTTGAAAAACTACTTACGAAGCGTAAATTTAATTCCACACTTTCTAATTCTATGACCTTTCAAAAGGATATAGAGACTCCAAAATATGTATCCATCCCGTACGAACCCCGGTTTACTCGTGGTTTGTATAAGGTCTTCAAAAACGTGGGTATAACAGCGATTCATTCGTCGAGTAATAAATTACAACAACTCTTAGACAATCCAAACGATAAAATTGTTACAAATGAAAGGTCCGGGATTACGAAATTAGTTGTAATGATTGTGATCGAAAATATGTGCGTGATAGAATGTCTGTTAGTGAATAAGTTGTATAATTACATTTCTTGAGATTTTAGTTGACTGAGAGACTGTTCAAAAATTAATTAAACATTATTAAAATAAAAGTATTAAGATTTTTTGAAGGCGATGTTTGTATAAAAAATGTATGTTATTGTTTGATGCAATGGTTTAGAGTGGAAGGGGCTTGACATGGTCCTTGAAATTTGCGATGTTGTCGGATGGTAAGTTATGACAGTTATTATACAGGATATTAGCCCTTGGAGTTATTCCCTAGCCCATTCCCTAGCGATTTAAAGTGGACAATAAGAGTTTGCCTAATCTAGCCCAGCGCTTAAAAAAATAAAAATAAAATTCTAATTAAATTAATGAGTTCGGTGATTACCGAAGTCACTGATTACCGTGGGCGCCACTGACTGTGCGCAACTAAGGCAGATAGTCCCATAGACATATTAATACGGGGAGACCCAACGGTTCATTCATAAAACGCTGGAAGAGCCGATCTATTATTGTTCTTAAAACTGCAATTAGTGCGAGAGAGAAAATGGAAGACAGCTCTGCGGCGGTGTCCTTTCGACAACGCTGCTTCGTGGGATCAAAGCCCATCCAGTGGCGTGTCTATTTAACTTTAATGAATGAGTAAGGTAAACTACATAGTTACATAAGAAAAATACTGAATACCTTGTATCTGAACGTTGCAATAAAATGAAAATAGAAAACATTCAGAGCATAGTTTAATTCGTGTACATTAAGATAATAGTTATAAACTGCAATAACACTTTGTCATGTGTTTTGTAGAAATTTATTTATAATTTAAATGCAAAAAGTACAGTTATTGGATGTATTTGTTAGTTAGTGGGCGGTTTAATATTAGTTATTGGATACATTGTAAATAATTCAAATTCTATAAAAAGAGACACTTTAATAGGTGTCTGACCTGTTAGTAAAAATTTTCCTTGCGTGTTTGTTGAAACAATTCATAAAGTCTGTCTATTTATTCTTTCTCTTCCTCCTTGTTTTAAATTTTTTCGTCGTCAAATTCGCATTGTTCATTTTCAATGTCGCTGCCTTCATTCTCTGAAATCTCATCATTTTCTGTATTGTAGCATATGTGAAATAGACATCACCTTCTTCTGGAATGTGAACATGGTGTTTAAGGGGAACACAACATTTGTGTCAAAATTGCTTACATCTGTCATATAATAAAATGACCATCTATTTAAGAATTTTAATCATACATGCAAATTAAGTTATTATAAAGAAAAGCTATTACTCGACCTATTATAAATGCAACAATCCTAATAATACGAGTGCTGTATTTAAACTAAGAAATGGAAAGACGTCTAGATTTTGATTTTGTCTAGAAGAGATGGAAAACGTCATTAGAATAATAAGAAATACTAATAAAAAATAACTAAAATAAAATCACAACATACTTTTGGGATTTACAAAATTCATAAATGTATATCATACAAAACTCAACATGAACTACTATAAATATAAATAATGAAATAAAAGCAACATTTTTTTTCAAATTCTACTACCTACTGAACATATTGAAGACAGTTCTATAAAAAAATCACAAGTTTCTAAAATTTACAAACTTCATGTCCTATATACAAACAACACAGTAAATCAAACTTTGTTAATCAAACCTACTATAATTATTGAATCTATTAATTCCTAAACAATATGAGTTTTGTATTCAAACTTCTTATTCCATTTCGCCTATTGTTTTCTATTTTTTTTTGTTCCATAATAAATACGTATTTTGAAAAATGTTTTCAATACCAACTTGACCGATTGAATATGGTGGTCATTCCGTAGTTCATCAACATACATAGATGGAGATAAAAATGGTAGTAATGGCCATTGATTATGTACCATATAAATGACATAATAAAAATGAATGAAATAATTATTGATTAATTATTGCAGTAATATAAAAAGTTTATTTTTAGTTTCAACGCCGCCCCTGGCCAAGCCAAGCCGTTAAAACTTGTAGGTAACCTTAAAATTACATTACTTACAGACGAAAAGTAACATTTTCCGGACTTAAATGATCCACCCTTTTACAAACTATACAAGAATGCACCATAGTTACACACTTATTGTTCCCCTGAATCGCAATAAATACAAAGATTCGTAGAATACACTTAAGAAACCACAAGTACAAGCGGTGTCGTTGCGGCAACCTCGCAAATTTCTTTCCATTCATTAATAGACATTGTCACAAAACTCGAGTAAAATTCATCAAATGACGTTGCCGGTGTTGAATTTATATCTCAAGGCACAGTACATTTTCGGTTATCTATGGTTTTCACCATATATTATTAACGCAATAAGGCAATATAATAGATTACTTTTGCCAAGAAGCTGTTTTAAATAACATTTTAGTATTAAAATGAACCAGATTGGTTGAAATTGTCAAATTGTTTGAACATCTCTTACGGTATTCAAAGACTTCAAGTGAATTTCACAGTAAGCCTGGCAAACGTGCCGTTCGGGAGAAAAAGACGGGCGACAAGGATGGATCGGCCAAATACGTAAACAATTCTGTCTCGTGTATTAATGCATCTATGGTTAGTCCCCAAATTATCCTAGGTACCTATCGAATACACTGGCACTTTCTGTAATGTTTGGGGATAAGAAAAATAATACACACAGTATACTTATTATTTGCTTTACTTTACAATTGGAAATTTAAAAATGGTGAATTCAAAAGTTTACCAAACAGGTGGTATTATTATACCTGGAAACGCAGCATAATATAAATAAACAGCTTATACAGAAAAACGGTTTAAATGTCAAAGTGCACGATGACCTTTCCGCAATATACAAAAATAGTGAGGCAATGCCTACCTAAATAGGTTGCTTAATCAGCGGGAGTAACCAGGTGAATACTTTGTTAAACGTTAGCTGAGGGCTCGTAATAATCTTATATTTTAAAACGCTAACACTAACTAAACACTAGCAATATCAAGTCAATACTTAAAACTATGCTTATCTGTAATATGCCGCGAGTCTTCTATACTCTATCCAACGAGAGAATGGACTTGCTTTGCGCATCGGCGACTAAAGAGAAGGGGCTCTGTAACGAGCTACGCAGGACCGTCATTCGATGAAATAAATTCGTAAGTAGGTGAAATAAATTTTATTTTGAAAACATGAAAACATTTTATTTATTTAACATAAATTTATTATAAATGTATGAGCGTTATGAAAGTAATATAAACCCTAAATATTCCTAAAATAGACATTTTATGATATTTTAATTTTTTTAAATTTTTTTTAATATTTAGCTACAACAATAGTACATTGTTTCATATAATTATAAATTTAAATTAGTCTGTATCGCTGCTATCAGAATCACTTTGACCATTTACGTGAATTATTAGTGGTGGGATTTCATCGATTAAACTGTCAACAATATGGTCAAGTTCCCAAAACCTATGTCTTCCTCTATAATGTGACGAATGAAATTCTTCCAATGTTCAGATGTTACTCGTGCAATGCCTTCTTCAAGCAATCGTTTCACCTCTGGTAATTTGAAAGATTTATTGTTAGTTTTCACGTACCCCTTGACCATCGACCAAACCATTTCAATAGGGTTCAGTTCACAATGATACGGTGGAAGTCTGAGTACAATCTTATTCTGTTCTTTGGCCGTTTCATCGATTATATATACATTGTAGTTTTTCCAATGCCCGTTTGTTTGGTTAGTGTTAAAACTGTCTCTTCGTACGACATTTGCGGATTGTCTTCCTTTAATTTCTTATATAAATTTATTATAGTTATTTTTTTACTTTGATGCACGACCTAAAATTAAAAACAAAAATAAATCATTGATCACGGTTACTGGTGGTGAATAGTATGCGTATTAAATAAAACATATTTATTATTATATTTCTTTACCTGGCCTCTTTTATTCTTCTTAATTGGCGATAATGGTGGATTTATCTCGTCTCTGGCTGCTGCCATTCTTATAATAGATTTAAAACTTATTTCACAACCGTAAACAACACAACTAAAATAACCGTACTTGCGAGACTACAAATACAAACTGTGAATAGGTAGGCAGTAGTAGGTACTTTATATAATTAGGTACCAGGTAGGTATCGGACCCAGGCGCCGGCGGGGCGGAGATCTGACCAAAACAGACGAATTTTCGCTGGAGTGTAAGTCCATTCTCTCGTTGCATACAGTATAGGAATGTGGATCTCTCCTGTGACTCTACGTCGGTACAGGGATCGATAGATTTCAGCTAGGTGGTTCCCTGGTGGTTCAAAAGAAATGTGTTTCCAAAGAGGTGTGTAAAAGCAGGTGTAAAAGAATAGGTGGTGCAAAAAGGTTGTACGCAACGCAGGCTCTAGAGAACACAAATTAGGCAAAATAAAATAAGAATACGCGGTTTCAAGAAACAAAATGGCTTACCTAAATCCATGTTTTTATAAAAGTTATTTGATCCCATTAATGTGGTATGTGCAGATTCATCCAAAATCTCAACTTATGCACAATGATTTCCTTATATCCCATTATATCGGAACGTGCGTAATACGTTATTTAACCAAGAAAATCACCTCAGAAAATCACTTCAACACAATAAATTCACGCGTTCAGCTAAAAGGAAGCGAAGACGCCAACACCCCGGAAATTAGACCATAAATCTGTCGATTAGGCTACCGTCACAGAACTGCCAATGTTCAACTCACAAAACAATAAGGCGACACATATATGCACTATTTATTTGTAGTAAATCTATGACAAAAAAACTAATAAATATACCGACCTGAATTTCTAAACACATGCAAAAGGGAACGCGTAGTCGCTGTTGAAAATCAATTTTATCCGTCACATATACCTACAATAAATTTTGAATTCTCAAATTGTTAATTACTAAAAGTGAACGTAAGGATTGTAAAATTTAGATATAAATATATTTTAATAAGAATGAACTCTTATCTTTAAAATAACGAGAAAAAATGAAAACTTGACAGGTACTATAAGGTTTTGGATAAACTTATTTAATGGCAGTTTCTTACATAATAAATTATAAATTCATTGTGTTAAAACCTATTTAACCCTGAAACTATTATTTTTTTAAATTTGGGTTCTTGTTGCATAATTGTTGTTAAGTGGATATTGTTAAATCATTAAAAAATATATGAAAACAATTGTTGTGATTGGTCGAAACATGATGTCCTTTTAAAAGGACGGTAGGAGCATATACTACTATCAAAAAAAAAACAAGAAAGAGAAAAGCTGCAAACATATTTTATTTAAGGCTGGGATTTTGTAGAGTGCAAGGCAAATAGATGCATGTATTTTGGTTAAGTATATACACTGGCGGACAAAATTAACGCAACACAAAAAATTTTGCCCAACTTTGGAATACATTATTTTTTGAACCCGTCGCCTAATTTAGATCATCTTTTTTTTAAATTATAGGAATTTCTGTAGTGAATCTCTGAACTTTTTAAATGTGTTGTTTAATCAAAAAATTACATACATACGGGCTATTCCAATGACGATAGTTTTTTTCTCAAACATTGAAACACTCTATGGGACATATCAGACACAAATACTGTAAACCATAATTGATTATTGCATAGCCTAATGCTTTTTTAACATTTCCTTTTATTATTCGCTTTGATATCTGCATTTTTAATGAAAATATAGAGATTTTAAAATAATCATGTTTTCAAGTTTATCAAAGCTTTGGCCTCTGGTAAAAAAATTGGTAGAAAATTAAAAGTAGGCTTAGAGTAAAAACAATGAAAATTAATAAGTTGTCAAAACGTTGATATACAGAATTTATGTTTTGATTATGGAACAAGGTAGAAGAAATCTTAACCATGATGATTGTGTTAAAGCAGTGACATTAATAAATGAAGGGTTGAGTATGCGGGTAGTCGCAGATAGACTACCCACTGGCAAATCCTTCCAGGAATTTAATGCCCCAATTTCACCCACCTCAAAAGGTCATATTAAACTGAAACTTTAATTATATTGTGTTAAAATTGAGTTAAACATTATTTTTTACATTTTAATTCGGGTTCCCTTTAAAACGTGTTATTTAGTTCTTTTAAACTAAAATGACTAAATTATTATTTCTTTCTTCTTTGTTTATTATGTTTAAGTCATATACGATAATATAGCAAAATATAAAAGAAAGCTACGCTTCTGTGCATTCGCAAACCACAGCGGATCTATGGATTCTTAGTTCAGACGTTCATGACGTCACACCGATGCTATATCAGCAAATATCCTTTATAGTGTCCTTTATGAGTGAAAAAAGCTTATCACTATTTATGACACGCAGCTAGAGACCTCGGGTTTTTTGCATTCGATTCTAAAAACAATTTAGAAAAAAGTTCGGGGGATAACTAAGGGGTGTGTCAAAAAATGCATTTTTGTATGCAAAAATGCATCAAAAACTGCATCAAATTTGCAGCCACATTTGACTTCATAAAAAAACTTTTCTTAAAGGGTGCAAAGTTGTTCATTTTTATTACTCGGGGGTTTTCGGGTACGCTGATCACGAATCTGACATCAAAAAACATCCTGGGTGTATTTAGGGGTCTGTACACCCTCTATCAACCTCGTCTTCCGGAATTCCTCGTCAAGCGATGACAGAAATTAGTTCAAATAACCTACTCGGGGGTTTTTGGGTTCGCTGATCACGAATCCGGCAACAAAAATCTTCCTGGGTATACCTGGGGGTCTGCACACCCTCACAAGTTCAATAAATAATCAGCAAAATTTTCATGTAATTTTGTGTTTAATACTTACATCAATTTTGGATCTGTACATTTTTGTAATATTTTTTAAAATCTTCATATATTTACAGTAGGACCAAATTTTCTATTTTAGCTTTTAAGATTACATACAATATTTCAAGTCTGTTAACTACATGTCTATAACACAGGATAAATTAAAATAAAAAAAAATTGTGATACATTGATAAGGGAAATCTATAAATATATAACAACGCTGTGACCTTTTCTTTAACAATTTAAAAGAAATTAAATTTATAAAAAATTTTCTAGTTACTTGAATCTAACTTTTCAGCAATCCGCCATGTTTTTAAAGCAAAAGAAAACCTTTTTGGTAAAAAAAATTGAATCAAAACATTTTTATAAAGGTACTTGGATGTAACTAAATTTTTGTGCTTAACCTACCCGAAAACCACTGGGTAGGTCATTTCAATATATTTCAGCCATTATTCGTTGAGAATTCCCGGAGATGAGGTTCATAGTGGGTGTACCGACCCCCAGGTAAATCCGGTATGTTTTTTGATGTCGGATTCGTGATCAGCAACCCCGAAAACTCCTGGGTAGGTCATTTCAATATACCGGGTACATCACGGTGAGTGGCCTATTAGACGTTTCTGGGAAACCACATATATTTTGGAACTGAAACTTTTGACACAGGGGTTTCAATGAAAATCTTGCCGTATATGTGCCACTTCCGGTTATACCGGAAGTCGACAACAAGTTCCTTATTTTAAATGGCATGCTATATTTTTTATGCCAGATTCGAATTCTATTCGTTACTTTAAGGTAACTTTCAATACTATTCCCTATCCATAAAACCAATAGTTTGTGAGATATTTCGATTTTAATAAAATCTTATGCGAAAACAACCCGTACATTAGAAATTAATAACTTTCGCTATGGTAACTTTCATAAAAAACCAATTTTTGTTCCACATACTAAAAAGACATGGAGCTTATGTATGTATTAACTACAAATGCTCCAAAATACACAGGGTGTCCAATAACTGATGTCAAACTTTGACTACTTCAATAAATGTCTTATTTTAAATGAGACATACTGTATTTTATAATCCAATTCGCTTCCTTTTTTGATTACCTTTCGACCCATATGTACTTTGCTATAGCTAAATTGGACGGTTCTTGAGTTATTTAGAGATATTTAAAAATATTGTTGAATTAAAATTAACGAGTGCAGTGTGCATGGAAAAAAAAATATGTTCGTCATTCTAAATTGTGTCAACGTATTGTGTAAAGTGTCAACGTATTATTGTTGTTAGTGGTCAGTTAATATGCAAAATCATTACTCCAATGCAGATTATTTCAACTTATTTTTTGTCCATGGAGAATGTAACAGAATTATTAGCAGAACGCGCAGAAGGTTTAACGAATTAAACCCTAATCTGCCAATAAAGAAGTTTAGAAGAATTTACAATAATTTCCTAGAATTTGGTACTTTTAAAGCAACCAAAATTAATCCCAGCCCAGTCACTGGAAATGAAAATAACGAAATAACTGTCCTGGCTTATTTCGAAGCATATCCACGAGCTTCTATTTACACTGCCGTGTATGACATAGGTAGGTATTTCTTATTCCTCTATAGAGAGAATCTTGTGGAAGCACAAAATGCATAATTATAAGTTTACTAAAGTGCAAGCCCTGGATCCAAAAGATGCTGGTAATAGAGTTCAATTTTGTGAACTGATATTAACTCACATTCAAGAAGATGACTTTTTCTTAAAAAAAATTATCTGGACTGACGAGTCGAAGTTTTCTCGTGAAGCAATATTTAATAGACATAACTGTCATATTTGGGAAAATCAAAATCCTCACGCTATAAGGGAAAGCGGATTCCAGCACAAATTTAGTTTTAATGTGTTTTGCCTATTAAAAGACAATATGTTTTATTACCATATTTATGATGGAACCTGAACTTCTCAGCGTTATATGGAGATGCTAAGAACAATAGTTACCGATTTTCTGGATAATTTACCACTATTAGAATTTGGAAGTTGTTGGTATCAACACGACGGAGCTCCTGCTCAATCTACACGAAAAGTATCCTAGACATACATACTAGACAATATGTTTGAAGATAGGTGGATTGGACGACCAGGCCCTTGGATATGGCCCGCTAGTCCGGATCTCACCCCGCTTGATTTCTATCTTTGGGGAAAGATGAAAACCAAAGTGCATGAGACGCCCGTCAATTCACGAGAAGAATTGGAAATCAGAGTAAGAAGGGCGTTTGAAGAATTAAATGCAAAAAATTCGATCAGCAACGACTAGTGGTGTTATGACCCGAATATTAAAATGTTTGAGCATTAATGGACAACATTTCGAGCAGTTGCCAGTTTAGAAGATGTTTCCCTTTTGTCATATTATATATTGTCATATTGTATTTGACATATTGTCATATTGTAATATTCTTCGAGGATATTATAGGTAATTAATTTTTAATAGGTTTGTTAATTTTCTGATCTGTAATAATTTTCTATCTTTCATTAAAGTTTTCAACTTGAATGTGAATGATTTTGAACTATAATTGTTTTCCATGGCACACTGCACTCGATGTTAATTTTAATTCAACAATATTTTTAAATATCTCTAAATAATTCAAGAACCGTCCAATTTAGCTATAGCAAACTACATATGGGTCGAAAGGTAATCAAAAAAGGAAGCGAATTGGATTATAAAATACAGTATGTCCCATTTAAAATAAGCCACTTATTCAAGGTCTAAGTAGTCAAAGTTTGACATCAGTTATTGGACACCCTGTGTATTTTGGAGCATTTGTATACATAAGCTCCATGTCTTTTTAGTATGTGGAACAAAAATTGGTTCTTGAAAGTTACCATAGCGAAAGTTATTAATTTCTAACATGCGGGTTGTTTTCGCATAAGATTTTATAAAAATCGAAATATCTCAAAAACTATTGGTTTTAGGGATAGGGAATAGTATTGAAAGTTACCTTAAAATAATGAGTAGAATTCGAATCTGGCATAAAACATATAGCGTGCCATTTAAAATAAGGAACTTGTTGTCGACTTCCGGCATAACCGGAAGTGGCACATACACGGCAATATTTTCAGTGAATAGAGCACCCCTAAAAACCCCTGTGTGCAAATTTTCAGTTCCAAAATATATGTGGTTTCCCAGAAACGTCTAATAGGCCACTCACCCTGTATTTCAGCCATTATTCGTTGAGAATTCCCGGATATGAGGTTCATAGTGGGTGTACCGACCCCCAGGTACATCCGGTATATTTTTTGACGTCGGATTCGTGATCAGCGAACCCAAAAACCCCCGAGTAATAAAAATGAACAACTTTGCACCCTTGTAAAAAGTTTTTTTATGAAGTACTAAAATGTGGCTGCAAATTTGTTGCATTTTTGCATAGAAAAATGCATTTTTTGACAAGTCCCCTTAGTTATCCCCCGAACTTTTTTCTAAATTGTTTTTAGAATTGAATGCAAAAAACCCGAGGTTTTTCTTCTCCGCGTTTTTTCTTCTCATCTTCCCCGTCTATTATATCTACTACTTTGACATCAATTGGTATCAGGTTATCATGTACCTATAGTAAACGGAGCCGATGCGACGCCAGTATAAATCGACTAAAACTTTTACCGGTTTATTGGGTCCACATCGGATATAGTAGGTATAAATTATTTGTCTCAGATTCATAAGTCATTGGAATGCATGGTAATGAAATTAAAATATTAAACTGCATCAAACAGATATTCCTTTTGATAGAAAGATTTACTGTTAAAAGCTCTTTCTGCAATGTTCGTTAAGATGTAGTCGTTAGAATATTTGATTACACTTAATTAAATAAACCCGTCGCACAGCATGTGTGTGGAATCAGTTTCCGGCCACTTAAGGTATAAGATCTTCCTGTCCCTAGGTTAGCTATAAGGCCACATCCGGCTCTGACATCCTTTCACTATCCGGTGGCCTTTTATAGCAGCTCCTCCACCGTATATGTAAATGTAATTAATTATAACAATACATGTATGTACATGCTAGACTTATTGTATTAGATTATCCTTATTCAAGAGACATTTGCGTCTTTTGTTTAGTATGCATTGTTGTTGTTATTCGGTTTCTTTATGGTAAGTATGTAGACGATTATTGTAAGCCAAATTAGTAAAGCGCAATCGTTTATATTTATATTTATATTTATATATGTGTATATATATATATATATATATATATATATATATATATATATATATATATATATATATATATATATATATATATTTGCGAGAAGAATTACATAGAAAAATAAGCAAATAGATGAATAATAAGGAAGATGCACTTACCAGTTGTGTATCTGGACATATATACGGAAACGAACCATATTATATAATATAAAAGTATTAGGCATACAGTTATTCAGAAGATGTTAAACTTTAAAATGCATAATATCTTGTAGAATCTATTGAAACAACTACTTTTCCTAGCTATATGCTAGAAAATATTGAATTAAATATACAATAGATTTCTGAAGCATTTAAAGATGGAGTGATATAGAAATTGCTTGCTTATTCAAAATTAAAATCATTTGTTGGATTGGTATTGTTATTTCGAAAATGCGAAAAAAATCCAATTTTCACCCTGGAATATATTTATTAGCTTTTAAGTTTTAAGATCTCTGCTATTCATATTTGAATAGCAGAGCGAATAATAGCTAAAAGAAATCTTGGAAAATGAATCACTTAGAAGTTGTACAATTGCTTTCACCTTCATTGAGGATCTTCAGAGTGATGTACGATTTGTTTTATTGATCATTTATACTTGAATTTAAAATATTAATAGTTCATCATTTTCAGTGACACTTATGTCACATTAGTTTTGACGGAACTTAATTCACAGAAAACACAAACCTCTTCTACTATTTATATTTGTTCTATTTGAACATATTATATATAAAAGCATTAGGCATCCACTTTGAAAATGCATAAAATCTTGTATTACATATATATATATATATATATATATATATATATATATATATATATATATATATATATATATATATATATATATATATATATATATATATATATATATATATATATATATATATATATATATATATATATATATATATATATATATATATATATATATATATATATATATATATATATATATATATATATATATATATATATATATATATATATATATATATATATATATATATATATATATATATATATATATATATATATATATATATATATATATATATATATATATATATATATATATATATATATATATATATATATATATATATATATATATATATATATATATATATATATATATATATATATATATATATATATATATATATATATATATATATATATATATATATATATATATATATATATATATATATATATATATATATATATATATATATATATATATATATATATATATATATATATATATATATATATATATATATATATATATATATATATATATATATATATATATATATATATATATATATATATATATATATATATATATATATATATATATATATATATATATATATATATATATATATATATATATATATATATATATATATATATATATATATATATATATATATATATATATATATATATATATATATATATATATATATATATATATATATATATATATATATAGGTCCAAAATTATCGCACCATACAGAAATCATTGTTTTTTGGTTGACATACGCCGCCTACGTTTTACATATCACTTGTAACAGCAGAGTAAATTAACAGTAAACTGTTGGTGACAAATTCATTTTGCTCTTAAAAATGAACCAATGTATCTAAAGACATGGACCAAAAAACAAAATGTAGGAAAGGAATGGTTCTTAACAAAAATTGGTATTTTTAAAGAATTTGGTTACGAAATTAATCCACCGACTGTTTTAAAATTAGGGTTAGATAACAACCTTTTAGTTACCCCTGTATAATACCTAAACCGTCCTCAGTTAACAAAAGACTGGATATGCAAGTTGAAATTAGTCGTTTTATCTACAGTATTCTAAAAAAAATATCAAAATTGGACTAAAAGTAAAAAAGTTATGAGACCTCAAATTTTAGCAAATATTAACGTGGTGCGATAATTTTGAACAGCAGTGTATATATATATATATATATATATATATATATATATATATATATATATATATATATATAAAAAAATCTACCTTTCTTGGCCTTTCTAATATACTAAACTGATTAGATTACTTGACGTTTCGGTCCCTTTCTTGGGCCTTTTTCAAAAGAGTATTTTATTTTATGACATATTTGACATAGGCAAAAATGACAGTTTTAATTAATTATTAAGGTTACTAGACTGTTCGATTAGTATCATAGGGAAGAACAGCCAAGAAACCCTACGAACTTAGGCTATTTTATATTTCATTATTATTCTAATTTCCTCTTTAGATATAATTTCACTATATACCAATATACCAATAGACCTGGTAAAAAATATAACAAATAAACGTTGGAACGAAATAAAAAATTATACTTCTTTACCAATAGAAGGGTTCGTATATGCCTTAGAACTCACATTAAATTGCACATTTTTTCAATGCAATAATACATATTACAAACAAACATATGGCTGTGCAATGGGTTCACCAATATTCAGTACAATCGCAGAATTAGTACTAGAAGATTTAGAAAAAATCATAATTCCAACATTAAACTATAAAATACCATTTTTCAAACGTTATGTTGATGATTGCATAACTGCATTTCCAACTGAACATAAAAATTCTATCCTAAATAAATTTAATAGTTACCATCCAAAAATATAATTTACAATTGAAAACGAATCAGAAAATACAATAAATTTCTTAGACTTAGCTCTTATAAATAATAAAACTGCAATATTAACAAAATGGAATACAACACAACATGGTCTGGTAGATATACCAATTTCTACTCAAAAAACCCTTACAACCATAAAAAAACTGTAATAATTGGTGTTGCAGACAGATCAATAAAACTAACGTCTGCCATTTTTAGAAAAGAATGCATAGAAAAAGCAAAAAACGTTTTAATAAATAAGAACTATCCTTTTTCTCTAATCAACAAAATTTTCAATAACCGAATTCACAAATACTACACCACTAATCAATAGAACTCCACCACCACTAATCAATACAACTAATACTCGTAAAACATATATTGCCTCACCATATATACCACACCTATCAGAAAATATTTAAAACATTTTAAAAACATGATATTCACACAGCACACAAAACTACAAACAACTTAAAATTCCTTTACACAACATTAAAAGACAAAAATCCACTTGAAAAAAACTACACACTGTATATACGAAATTCCATGTAAACAATGTGATGAAGTCTACATTGGTCAAACAATGCAACTTCTTGAAGAACGTTTAAAAGGTCACAAATGTTCAGCTAATTACAGCTCTAAAAATACATTCTAATGAAACAGGTCATCAATTTAACTACGAAAATACTAAAGTTATTAATAAAGAACAAAAATTATAAAACACGCCTAATTATGGAATCAATTTATATTCAAAAAAATCCTAATGCATGTAATAACAAGAAACGTCTTTCTACAATCTACAATTTGTCAATATAAAACTGTAATAAATTAACAAAACATTTTCTCTATATATAAACTTATATACGTACATACATACCTACTTACTATAAATATACCTCTACAATATTAACATAACCAAAATTAGAATAATAATGAAATATAAAATGGCCTAAGTTCGTAGGGTTTTTAACCGTTTTTAACCGTCTAGTTTAACCTTAAATATTAATTAAAACTGTCATTTTTGCCTATGTCAAATATGTCATAAATAAAATACTCTTTTGAAAAGGGCCCAAAAAAGGGACCGAAACGTCTAATATAATCAGTCGTTTTATTGCTACTATCCCAAGATAAACCCTCCAAAAATATGTATATATATATATATATATATATATATATATATATATATATATATATATATATATATATATATATATATATATATATATATATATATATATATATATATATATATATATGCGAGAAGAATCTTGGGTTTGTAGCAATTCATTACATAGAAAAATAAGCAAATAGATGAATAATAAGGAAGAGACACTTGCCAGTTGTATATCTGTACAATCTGGACATATACGGAAACGAACTATATTATATAATTTAAAAGCATTAGACATACAGTTATCCAGAAGATGTTAAACTTTAAAATGTATAAAATCTTGTAGAATCTATTAAAACGACTACTTTTCCTAGCATATAGCTAGAAAATATTGAATTACATATACAATAGAAATCTGAAGCATTTAAAGATGGAGTGATACATAAATTGCTTGCGTATTCAAAACTAAAATCATTTGTTGGATTGGTATTAACTGTTATTTCGAAAATTCGAAAAAAATCCAATTTTCACCATAGAATATATTTATTAGCTTTTAAGTTCTTTGCTATTCATATTTGTTTTGCGAAAAGAAAAATTGGAAAACGAAACACATAGTACACAAGTTGTACAAGTGCTTTCACCTTCATTGAGGATCTTCAGAGTGATGTATGATTTGTTTTATTGATCATTTACATTTGAATTTAAAATATTAATACTTAAATATTAATACTCATTTTCAGTGACATTTTATGTCACATTAGTTTTGACGGAACTTAATTCACAGAAAACACAAACCTATTCTACTATTTATATTTGTTCTATTTGAACATATTATATATAAAAGCATATATAAAAACATATTATATATAAAAGCCATATATAAAGGCATACAGTTATACAGAAGATGTTAAACTTTAAAATGCATAAAATCTTGTAGGATCTATATATCGCAATATATATATATATATATATATATATATATATATATATATATATATATATATATATATATATATATATATATTGCGATTACAATATTTTTTCCTAATACAATACCTAAATCCTAACCCAAATAATCTTAATAATTATGCCATCTTAAATTCATAATCTAGTTGGTATTTACAAGTTCGAAAATTATGTAATTATTGGACAGGATCTGTGATTTCTTCAGATTACTAGTTCATTGATTTCGTTCTAGGAGAAAACTTACTCAAGTAGGTACTGTGAAATGTTTATTTAGAGATTTATCACAAGTCATTTCTGATAACCTTTTAGGTTTATTTTATTTTCGGACAACGATGATGGCACTTTTTTATATATAAATATTTACTAGTGACTTATAGGATAATTTACTTCCAAATATGTAGTAGTTTAACGACTATTAATAATATTTTATATTCTTAATTATTGGATGAGAAAATATTAGTTATATAAGTTTCAACGCAAAGCAGGCAGTTTGACAGTGTTAATTGCAAATAAAACTGATGAATCGAGCCGAACCAAATGCGGTGTAATAAAATGGCAATAATTTCCCGTATGTCCCGTATTCGTACAGTATAATTTAATCAGTTAATATAGACTGTAAAAGTCCATTTCTTTTTAGCTGTGAATTAGTATTAAATTATACATCAGTTCTGTTTATAGTCAAGCGATAAATAACTCCGTTCGGGAAAGCGCGCCCCGTAAATAATTTTCCAATACCAGGAAACCCTCATAGCACAACTCAGGTATGCTAGAAAAACCTCATAGCACGACCGACAGTGCACACGAGAAACATAGCTCATAGGAATGACATTGCCGTAGACAGGGAAAAGAGCGCGAACACAATCCTTTAAAAGAAGCTCCCCTACCCACAAATCCTGACCTCTCCCACCTACGCGGACGGACCAAACCAGCAAAATCCAAAAGAATCCCGAAATAAACCATTCAATAATCAACCGGAAAAAACGGACAGTCTAGAACGCGTCATGTCTAAATAACAATTTAACCAGCTAAAGTATTTCTTCAAGAAATAGAAGCTAAGCATAAAGCAATCACATAGCCGTGTAAATTAATCAGTAAGCATCTTCGTTTGGTAGCGCCTCCTACAACAAACTGAATACCGTCCCCTGAAAACCGACCAGAAGTGAGTTCTTGTTGAAACGAGAAAAGGAGCATTGGGTACCGCATTCATCACAACTTCGACACGAGTGAGGAGTTCCGATCTCTTCCTGCCCGCGGAATTTGTTTGCACTTCGAGCAGAGGGACCATTCCTCCAATCCTTCCTGGCCGCGTAATTCTTCAGTGGCGGCTCGTGCGCTTTACACTTGGGTGTGCGATAGCCAAGGGGTAAAAATAGAGAATATATTTTTTAACTTTTCAAGGTCAACCGCTTAAAATGAAAAGTTGGAAATCCGTTTTGCTGAATATTTTTCTTAAACAATAGCTTTTTACACACCCACAATAATTACATTTATCCTTACAAATTATTTTTAAATTTTTTATTCAAGTTGCAATATTAGTGGAGCGGATCTACGAAAAAAAGGGGTCCAAACGGAAGTGACTTTTTGAAAAAAAATTTTCTTCCAGCTTGTTAATAATGTTCCCCCCTACCCCCTGGTAACTTTTTACGGTAATTGTTGTCCACCAGGGAGCGCGCGCAGCCCTTAAAATATTGTAAAAACAGTTTTTTTTTAGATTACGCATAATTGAGGAGACGTATAGAAAAATCGAACAAGAAAAATAGGTCTCCTCGATACGCGTAATCTGGTTTTGGACCCGTCAAAATCGGTCCATTAGAACCGGAGATACAGCGGTTTTAAGGTTTTTGTTTTTTAGGGGGGACAAGAAAAAGGGAGTGACCAATGGGGGTGTTGCGGGAAAGGGGGTGGGATTGGGAGGCTGATTTTTTTTCTCTTGTAGGTAATGATTATCGGAAGCTCAGGTCGAAATTTTTTTGAGATTGCTCAATTAGGGAAGGGATGGGAGCGGAGAGAGTGGACAAGGGTTAAATGGGTGTCTCCCCTAAGTGTTAAATCTCCGGCCCTGATGAACCGATTTAAGAAAATAAAAATGGATTTTTTTTTATTTGAAATCGAAGACAGCTTGAAAAAAAAATCAAAACACGGGCGTGGGGGGTGAAACTAAAAACGTTATTTTTTTGTTTATTTTTTTGTTATGGGAAGGAGAAGCCTATCATATTGAAAAAGTTGGGCAATTGTATAAACTTTACTAGAAAAAAAAATTACCGATTTTGTTCTTTAGGGACGTCAGGCGCTCCCTGGTGGTTCATTTCACGATACCAACTCCGCCTTGCTTATGATAGTGAACCGATAAAACTCTCAAAAAAAATATGAAGATCTCATGGATTTATGTAAAGGATAAACTGCTGCTATAAAACTAACCGAACATGTCCACTTCTATAAGTCACTGCCACATTAAATTTTATCTGTCATCACTATGTTGTGTTAAACAATTATTGTTAGTTTTATTCGATTTCTTGTCATGTTTTCTGTTTATCAAATAAAATATCTATCTGAGAGGGGATGTCGTTATTTTACACTTAAGTCTTATTTTTATGTTACCGATGCACTATTTTCTATTATTTGTGATACTATTTAAGCTGCTTGATTATATTTTGAAAATATGGCACATCTAAAATAGCTAAAATTGATTATATTAAAATTATTATTGTTAATACACTAGATAGGCCAGGCAAATTAGATTTTTTGGCCGATTAATTCCTCACAGGTAAAACTCAGCGGAAATGGGTTGGGGGGGGGGGGGGGGGGTAGAGAGTAGTTATTCTGTCATAAACCGAACAGCTGACGACCTCTTGCGGGGGCTGAACGGTAGGGGTGAAATGTGGTTTTTCGCAATTCCCGGCAAAAGTAATGGTTTCTGAAAAAAAAGTTAAATGAGAAAGTTGTAGGTAATAAAAAAATGTACAACTTTTGTTCGAAAATTTTTCTCACATAACACCAAAATATTTACGTAAAATTTAAAAAAACATGTTTTTGATTTTTTATTTTTCATTTCACGAAAAATAAAGTTATCAGTATGAAATTCGGATTAATCGTATTGTTTTGTATGACGAATAAGTAGCTTTTTTTTATTTGCGATAACTTAATTAATTTTTGAGAAATTAACGTTTTTCGAAAAAAAGCGTTTTTTTCAAGTCGGTCAAGAACTTCCTAGATTTTATCTTGGACGGCCCATTTTTTTTTAATCTCTTCGTAATTACACCAACTTTTCGAAAAGAAAATAAAAATATAGCACTTCAAGCAAAAAAAATCGCTAAAAACGCAAAAAAACTGAAAAATCGTCATTTTTTCGTTTTTATCCCTATATAATGAAATTAAACGTTTTATAATAAAGTAAGGTTGAAATACTATTATTATATAATATTAACTGTGCTTAAAATTATGTAAATATTTAATAAAACCAAATTCAGCCAATAGTATTAAAAAAACGTATTAATTTTATAAAAAGTACTATACAATAAACTTGAAAAAAGTACATAAAAAATGCTAATTTAGTCTTGCTCTTTTTTGCTGCGATTCTTCTCGGTTATATTCTTCTTCTTCTTCTTCTCTTTCATCTTCTTCGCATTCATTTAAATTTGTATTATCTTCTTCGACGTTAACCAGCTGAACAATATCGTTTGGACCTTCTACTTCTATTTGTTGAGCTTCAATATTACAGCAAACATTCGAGTCGCTACATGTTTTACACAGATCCGTACATTTAAGACCGTGTTTCCGACAGCTGCAGCGTAAAGTATTACATCCCTTTGAGCAGTTACAAAATTTTTTGTAGTAAACTATCCGGAATAAGTTGATCGTCCGTATAGTTTGGAATGAGAATACCTTCGCTGCACGTCTTCCAACCCCATCCGTTGAATCTTTTGGATTTCAGAGCCATGTGTGGAGCTGTTGTGTGGAGCTGATGGTATGCACGAAAAATGTGCTGCTTTGCAGTGGTAACTTTTCTGACTTGAATGTTGATTTTATCGACGCAGTTTTGTACATATCAAACCTCAATTCATTTAACGACAAATTAGATGTTTTGCTGTACATGGCTGCAATTAATTTGCAGCTATTTTCTACAAGCAAATATTTATCGGCATTTGCGTTATAAAAAGTACCAGCCAAATCTGCAAAATTTTTACTTCTAATAAAGATTTGACTACACTTCTTTTGCCTTTTCCTGTGAAACCAGAGGTCGTATCACAGGCAGTAAAACATTGCAAAAAGGCATTTATTTACGATACAGAACGTATGTGAGTAATATGCATCTCGAACTTTGCCAGAACCAGGTTTATATAAATAAACATCAGAACAATCAATATTCACCTGATTCATCAAAACCAAAATATCAACGTCTTGACCAACAAGAATGACAGTTTTATCACCCTCCGCCAGTTCTAGTGCTGTATTGACAATAAGAGTATCCGCGTCTTCTTGTGCTTGCGCACAAGAAAAGCCAGCCGATTTCAGCTCCGCAGACCAAATCAAATTGGATTAGTTTGTTTTTATTATTTTCAATACCCAAAAATTTTTCCGGTGTAAATGACAATTTGATGTGACCATCAAAGTTGTGAACATTTGGAGCGACTGATAATGCACTTTGTCTGCGTGAACGTTCACTAGCTTTCGTGCTACTTGATGGAATGGATGCTGGTGTTTCATTTGCATTTGGGTGCCCATCAAATACACTTCCAACACTGTATTCGGAGCCCAGCTGACGCTCCTAAAATTCAAATTCTGACTGTAAATACGCCCTCTATGATGTTTCGATATGTGCGTGAACTAATAAATTCAAAATTCTATTTGAAGGTAAAGAAGAGCTGAGGAATACCGGCGAAAAACTAATTCTAGTCCGAAAATCCAAATTTTTCAGTTTTTTGCGTTTTTAACGATTTTTAGATAAAATCTAGAAAGTTCTTGACCGACTTGAAAAAAACGTTTTTTTTTTCGAAAAACCTCAATTTCTCAAAAATTAATTAAGTTATCGCAAATAAAAAAAATCTACTTATTCGTCATACAAAACAGTACCATTAATCCGAATTTCATACTGATAACTTTATTTTTCGTGAAATGAAAAATAAGAAACCAGAAACCAGTACATTTTTGTATTACCTACAACTTATGCATTTAACTTTTCGAAACCATTACTTTTGCCGGGAATTACGAAAAACCACTTTTCACCCCTACCGTTCAGCCCCCGCAAGAGGTCAGCTGTTAGGTTTATGACAGAATAACTACTCTCAACCCCCCAACCCATTTCAGCTCAGTTTTACTTGTGAGGAATTAATGGGGAATTTCATGTTTTTTGAATATTTGACTGGCCTAAGACGCGCATCTCAATATTTGTCCCATTTACTTGATATTTGCAAAGCGCATGAAGGCCTATCTCAAAAAAAATATTCAAATACATTTTTCTGAGGTAAATGAACAGATCTAACCTTAACGAAATATACACAACAAACATAAAACAAAACACAGCAAAGAAGCTGCCTATATTTTCAGCTATTAGCAGATATGTTGGTGTGATTTTTTTTAAATCGGTTTGGTAGTCTGGTGCAAAATCAAGAATAATGAGATATGCCCTTCTACGGTATGTACCACAATAATATATGTAGTTTGCGAATCAGTCGAAAAAGGATACCAGATAGGGGATGATATGTCATCACCGGGCGTATATATGATTTATATAACATTAGGGCCGTTTTTATGCTGGCGTGTAGTATTACGGGAAATAATGTTTTAAGTGTAACCTTTGCTTTTCTCATTTAGCTGTCTATTTGTTTACTGAACTTGAACCTCCTGTCAATATTGACCCCGAGATATTTCAGGCAGGTAATGTTTTTGATATTTATACTGTTATGTTGATTCTTACGTTTGGTGGGTTTCTTTTCCTACTGAAGACGGCTACCTGTGTTTTTGTCTCGTTTACTTTGAGCCCCCAGTTTATGTAATAGTCTACTATGGTTGTCGTGAGTCTCTGTAGAAGTGGTAAGCTACGTGTCGTCGCAATTGTCGTGTATCGTCTGCGTTTATTTCACGTGACACTGATCACATTTGTGGGGAGGGTCACGTGAAACGCGCGGCCCGTCCCTTATCGGTCTCGACCTACATAGATATTAGGGGTAAAGAGCGATGGTACCGCTCGGACCCCTTGTATCGAGGTCACATCTATAGCCAAGAATATTGTCGGGTCTGCGTAAACTGGCGGCCATTTGAAAGTGACTCTTATATCAGATTTCGTTATATTTGATCTTTGTAAAACTGACTTTGAAATTTGAGATCCATGTGATGTGTCATTATGACATTCACAATTGTATAATTATTACTTATCAAAATTAAAAAGTGTATTATTATTTTATCAAAAAAAATCCAAATTAACAAAGAACATCCCAAAAATGTCCAAAATAAACTAAATTATAAAAATTAAGTAACTTAAAACTACAAAACTCCAACGCGAGTAGGTCTGTATAAAATTAATATTTCGTCCAGGCGCCATTTGAGTCTATTACACCTCGCAATCGACGTCTCATTGATGAAACAAGTGTCCTCGTGTAATCTACGTTGATATTGTCCCAAGCATTTTCAATTGCTCCTCACAAGGCCAAGGTAGCACGTTTATGTTGTGTTTATTAATCCAGTTAGTTACAATTCTTGATGTATGAATTGAGCAATTATCTTGCTGGAAAATAAAATTCTGAGGATACAACATAGTGACGGACGGCAGCATAATATTGTCCAAAATGCGTATGTAACTCTGTCCGGTAAGGCGCTCTCCTATCCTCCAGCAAACACCGGGACCTAGGGAACTTATCCATGCCCAAACATTGATGGAAAAACGTCCACTCCGGTCGGTAGGTTTAATATACCTCTCTTCATACCTCGAATTCTGAGGTCGGTAGACGCGGATGGAACCACCATGACATGACTGAAAGACCTTTTAGTCGGAAAATATGACATTATGCCAAAAGTCGTCGGGCCTACCGACAAACTGGTTCGCAAAATTAAGACGTTGTTCTTTATGCCTTGTCTCCAAAAATACTTTCTTTGCTGCCGCATAATTTCGTAACTCTGAACCCTTCACCCGCCGCCTTGCAGACCTCACAGATCCAGGACACTCCGTTTCGAAACAGGCCGTCACTGCTGTTTCAAAGGGATTCGTTCTAAGGTGGTCTAGGAAGAGATTGCCTTGCTCCACAGTGCTTATTTTACGCCGTGGACGTAGCGAACGTTTCCTACTGCATTCCATTTTTGTTTGAGTTTGAATATACAACTCTTACTCACATTTAGCTCATCTGCAACTGCCTGTAATGACCAATCATTTTCAAGCAATGTAACAGCTCGCATTTTTTCAGGTTCAGTTAACCGCAGCATTTTAAAACTTGAAAACTAATAAAGTTGTTTGTAAATTACGGAGTTAATTACTGACATTTGTTTGAAGTTTCAAATAAGTGTCAAAATGAAATATAAAAAGATCACATTACAATATCAAAAAAAATCGTGCACTTTCAAATGGCCGCCAGCGTACAATGCAACAACCCTAAGCTCTGTGGGTGTTGGTATGTCGTGTGTGTAAATGTTAAACAGGATTGGGCCAAGGGATGAACCCTGTGGTACTCCAGAAAATACTGGGCGGGATTGGGAGGTGTCCTTTTGGGCTGCTATTACGAAATGGCGGTTAGAACGGTATGATTGTATTATTTTAATAATACGTATCGGATAGTTCGCGATATGTAGTCTGTATAGCAGTTCAGGATGCCAGACCTCTGTCGAAGGCTTTCTCGAGGTCTAGGGAGACACCCCTGTGAATTGACTTCGATTCAGGTTGATGGTAATGATCTCGCAGATGCGGAAAAGCTGCTGGTCGATTGAGTGGCTGGGGTCATGACGCTCATGACGTTAATCGTCTGGATGAATTCAAAAACAAACAAAGTTTGCAGTCATTTGGGTAGAGTTTCAGAACTACAAAGTCTAATATTATCAATGAAATAATCATGAAATCAAGTTATTCAGAACTTATTAGCTTCAGCGGTCAAATATAGTATTATTTTATTTGGTCTACAAGAAATTATAAATAATTGTCAAAGCCTGATAGAATTTATATACAATGTAAACATTGATATTGGATTTGCTCACTTAAACATAAAACTGGATAGGGTTGGAACCTTTGATGTAATGATAACACTCGAAGTAATTTCCTCAAACACCAAAACACTTTTACTTCGCTCGACCAAGTTCGCCAACCAAGTTTTTCATCATCCGGAGACGATTAAAACTGAGTTTTAATCGTAATTAAAACTGAGTTTTAATCGTCTAGTCAGAGTTTTAATATTTTCACTTAAACATAGTTGAACAATCCCTTTTGAATTATGATGATTTATAAGGAATTAAGAATACACTTATCAACTTTATATGAAAAATCAAATAACACAATTTATCAATCAACAATCTTATTATCAATTATTAGGCATAGAAGTCAATTTTCTAAATGACAAAATTATATTTTCAATTTATGTACCTATCATAATGAAACAATAATTTCCATACTTTGACATATACGCAATTCCCAGGAAAAATCACACCCTTGTACCTCCTAAACCAATCCTAATACGCGGTACATCTACACACATGATGAGGAATGAGCCAAGATCGAAAACATCTCCATATGCCCGAACGAGTTATCACCTAACAAAGAGTCTTGCCTACCAAATATCCTACAAGGAAAGAATACAAACTATTGCAAACATATCAATGTTTAATGTTTATTTCCAAGAGCCGTTAATTGAACAAGTCAGCCGAGATCATATCCTGATCTTCCCTTCCCAGATGTTCTGACTGTCCATAAAGCCTGCACAGTAGATGGCGTACTGGAAATCTACCGAAGTACACTAATAACAATCCCAGAAGGATGTTCCATCAAAATTAATGATGAAATATTTATATCAAATATCAATTACATCAATGGATCCAGATTCCAGTTACTAGACATGGTACCACATACCAGTCAATCAATCAATAGACAACCACTACAACAGTTAAGACCGTCAAGTCTACAATTTCTCTATGGACATTCCTGTCTATTTCTGGATTAATGCTATGCTTTGCATTAATAATTTTTACATGGTATAAGATATATGGTCTGCTCTCGAAGTTCCAGAAGCCTATAGGTTTCACACCACACGGTTGCCGTTCTAAGGATGGATGAGTTATGACATTTAGTTTAGTATAGTTTATACATTATATTTATTTTAACTTTGTTTATATCTCATAACATATACTAAACATTATGTTACCTACGTGTTATAATGAAGGCACAAAAATACCGCCGCAGCAAAGGCATGCTTGCATTTATTTCATATAAAAGGCCAGTTGCGCTGACCATCGAAAACATCACACTTGTATACGTCTTGCTGTATGAAATAAAGTTTGTTCCTATGTGAATAATTATTTTTGGCCGTTCTTCGGTGCAGACACTTAATTTGCGCAAAAACTATACGACCGATTTTGATGAAATCTGGTGTGATAGTTGATCACACTTAAAATTTATATTTAGCATAATACACTCAGAGGCACAAAATTCGATCCATTTGAAATTTACCAAAAATTCATTTGAAAATATTTTCCTAACTATAGGTTCGATTTACATGATTTTTTTTTGAAATTGTAGATTTGTTCCTGCGGAATGCAGATGTGCTACTGAATTTTAGCTCAATTTTAAAATTTGACCATATACAAGGTGTACAGTGCCGTTCAATTGAAAGTAAACGATTTTTTAAATTAATATGAGACATGCTTTCAGGTAATCAAAACTTGATTGTCAATTTTATTTGTCAGTTTAGTAATAATAATTCTATATTTTGAAGTTTTCCTTATAATAATTATTATTATTATTATGCCGCGCTTAACTGAACCGCAAAAAATGAGAGCTGTGATGTTACTGCAGAACGGATGGTCAATGCAAGCAGTTGCAGATACTTTGAATGTGAGTAAAGGTTGCATTTACAAAATTAAGCAAAAATGGAATGCAGAAGGAACTGTTGAGTACGTGCATAGAGGGGGCCGTCAGAAAATCAGTACTATGGAGGAAGACGAACTCGTCATTGACCACCTCCGACAGAATCCTTTTGATACAGCAGTGACTGCCTGCTTCTTAACAAATTTTCCTGCTTCGGTGGAAACCGCAAGACGACGTATCAGAGCATCTGAGCTGAAGAATTTTTCGGCTGCAAATAAAGTTGCTCTGTTGCCACGGCATAAGGAGCAGAGGTTAAACTTTGCCAACCAATTTGTCGGTGTGCCACAGGACTTTTGGGACAACACAATTTTTTCAGACGAAAAAGTTTTTCAATCCTGCTATGATGGCTCTGTGCGTGTATACCGCCCAAGAAATTGCCGATATGAAGAGCGCTATATAAATCCTACAGCTCGTAGTGGTCGCTTCTCTATCAACGTGGGGCATTACTTGGAGAATCAGAGAGCGTCTTACTGGTCAAAGCGACGCTCGCAATTTGGAATATGTTATGTTACCTACCGTTTCCATTTTATATCCCGAGAACTTTCCAGCAGGAAAATATTTTTATTTCCTCTTTCCTTTTTCCATATTTCAATTAAATTTATATTTCAGGATAATTCCTCTATTCACAAATCACGAGTTGTTACTGAATGGCTGAATACAAACCATATTAACACTCTGTGCCTGGGCCCTCTAAGTCGCCGGATTTAAATCCGATAGAAAATGTATGGGTACAAATGGAAAAAGACATGTATAGCAGAAATTTCCGACCAGCGAACGTAGAAGAACTGTGGTTGGCGATTGAAAATGCCTGGGAAAATATTGGCGAGGATTACATCAGGACACTAATATCGTCTATGAGAAATAGGCTTCAAAAAGTTATAAACGCGAATAGTGCTTGGACCAAATATTTTTCGTAAGTTCTCAGTTAGATTGTTAATTTAATGGATTTTTTTACAAGAGACGTCCTTACCATATAGATTTTCCTTAATAAATACTGTATATAAAATGCTGTCACCCTATAACTGACAGATACTTCAACCTAAAATAATTTTGAATGGACAATGGGAATTCACAATGGGAAAATTTCCAAAATTTCTCATAAGAGTCGTTTACTTTCAATTGAACGGCACTGTACCAATTACATTGGATTTTTGCATAAAGTTTGCAACACTCTGTGGTAAGTGCAAGCAATAAAAAGATGAAAATTTAGTTACAGAACATTAGCGTAGTCTCTTCTTAACAATTCATTTTTTAATTCGTGTCAATATCTCTATTAATAGGGAAGATATGATTAATTAAAATAATGACGTAGTTTTTCAATTTATAATTAATATTAACTTTTAACTTCAGAAACAAAGAACCAACATACAAAATTTCTCGATAATGAATGTAACAATATTTTAAAATTAACAACAAAAATAAATTTAAAAAAAACAGTTAATATCTTGTATTGGCTCCCCGAGCAAGAATTACAGCTTCCATGCGTCTTGGCATCTCCTCAAATAAATGACGAATGGCACCTTGGTCACATTCATCCCATGCTTGTACGGAAGCTGCACTAAGCTCCCTCAGGTTCACAGGAGCAGGAACTTGGGCTCGAACACGTCTTCCTACCATGTCCCAAACATGTTCGAAGGGGTTAAGATCTCGTCAGGCTACACCATACGGTTAACATCAACCTGATCCAAATACTCGGAAACGATTCTTGCCAAATGTGGACGGGCATTATCATGCATTAGCATGGAATTGTTTCCAATAAATGGGACAAAAGGCACAACATGTGATTCCAAAATATCAGTAATATACCTATCAACAGTCATTGCCACCAACTAACTCTGTACGAGCTTCAAGACTAATTCCTCCCCACTCCATAATTGAGCCACCACCAAAACTGAGCCTTGGCACAATACTGCACTCTGCAAACCTTTCACCACCTCTTCGCCATACTCTGTGACGGCCATCTGGAGATAACATATAAAATCTCGATTCATCAGTAAACAGGATTTTACCCCATTCCTCAATTCCCCAATTTTGGTGTTCACGGGCGAAAAGAAGGCGCAGTCTACGATGTTCTCTAATCAGCAATGGGCCGTTGGCAGGTGTTCTTGTCTTTAAGCCAACTTCATTTAGCCTTCTTCTCACAGTTCGTACACTAATATCTACACCACGTACATGTTGTAAAGCATTCCGCTCACTAACTGAAGTAGAGTCCCTGTTTCGTAGTATTCTTAGGGCTAAAAAACCCTGCTGAGTTGTACATCTTTTTCTTCCTGATCCCATTCTTCTGGTGTATTCTCCAGTTTCTCGAAACCGTTCCACGGCTCTTTGAATACTACATCTCGAAACACCTAGAACTTGGGCCGCATAGTATTGTGACCGCCCTTCCTGTATTAAAGTTATGGCTCTGGCGGCGCCAGTTGCACTTAAGACCATTATTACTTGTTACTGTTTACCGTAACTTTGTTATAATTCAGACTAAATCGCAACAATTAACTTAGAAACACTAGCGTCAAAAAAGTACAAACGAAGATGCTAAAGCAACTTTGCAAAAACCCTTTGGCAATTGCATTGTAAATTACCATGACACATAGTCATTGTTTTAATTAATCATATCTTCCCTATTAATAGAGATATTGACATGAATTAAAAAATGAATTGTTAAGAAGAGACGCTAAAGTTCTGTACCAAAATTTTCATCTTTTTATTGCTTGCATTTACCACAGTGTTCCAAACTGTATGCAAAAATGTAATTGATACACCTTGTATATGTTCAAAATTTAAAATTGAGCTGAAATTCAGTAGCACATATGCATTCCACACGAACAAACAACCTACAATTTAAAAAAAAATCAAAAAAAGTATATTTTAAAACAAACCGGAAAAAAAATCGGGTTTTCCTTTGTTTAGTTGTTCGTTATATTTGCAATAATAATATATTTTTTGATTATGTAGAAAAGACATGGAGAGAAGTAAAAGTATTGTTCATACCAAAAGCAGGGAGGATGGACTATTCCACCCCCAAAGCATACCGTCCTATTAGCATAACTTCATTTTTACTGAAGACAATGGAGAAGCTATGTGAGCAATATCTGAGGGATGCAACATTGACTAACAATCCCGTGCACCCCAACCAACATGCATACACGCCAGGAAAATCCACCGATACTGCCCTCCATGTGGTAGCAAGTCGGATTGAGAAATCCCTGGATCATAAGGAATCCACCCTGGGTGTCTTCATAGATATAGAAGGTGCGTTTGACAAGACCACCTTTCCTAAAATTACAGCGGCCCTATCACATAGGAACGTTCCTCATATTGTGAGCAGCTGGATATCCAACATGCTCTCTAAAAGAGCAGTACAAATCAGTGCAGGAGACACTGTCATAAGAGGACTGGTTGCGAAAGACTGTCCGCAGGGAGGTGTTTTATCACCACTGCTATGGAATCTGGTTCTTGACAGCCTCCTAAACCAACTCAACGTGGAAGGATTCTACAGAATTGCATACGCAGATGACTTAACGATACTGCTTAATGGAAAATTCGAAGGAGCCCTCTGTCAGAGAATGCAGATGGCCCTGCAGAATAATCGAAAATTTGTGTGAGGAGTATGCCCTATCCGTCAACCCCAGGAAGACGGAAATGGTACTCTTTACAAGGAAAAGAAAACTGGAGCCAATGAGAGCACCTGTTCTCCTAAACACAGCACTAAATTTTGCACCACAGGTGAAATACTTGGGGGTAACTTTCGATGCTAAATTAAACTGGAATCTTCACCTCGAAAGAATAAGTAAGGCCTACATATCATACGAGCAGTGTCGCAGGACCGTAGGGAAAACCTGGGGAATGAAACCCAGGGTGGTCCTGTGGATTTACACTGCTATCATAAGACCAATGTTGGCCTATGAAGCTGTTGTCTGGTGGCCCAAGAGTCAACAAATAACAGCAAAACTCAAGCTAGGCCAGGTACAAAGAGTTGCCTGTCTGAGCATAGCCGGAGCCATGCGAACCACACCAACGAGAGCAATGGAGATAATGCTGTGTCTTTCACCGCTAGATCTACATCTAGACGAAGTGGCTCTGACTACCATGACTCGCCTTAAATCCGTTGGCATACTACCAAACGCAAGCTGTGGCCAAACCAGAAGCCGCCTGTGGACTGAGGCTGTCAGAAAGATACCCCTTTTACAGGCATGTGCAGATGGTATTCCGCCTCGGCTTGTCTTTGATAAACCTTACACCATACATACTACTGGTGAAGACGAGGCCGGCGTTGAAGGTGTAAACTATGTCTTCACGGACGGATCAAAGAAAAAGGATGGAGCAGGCTGTGGTATATATTCCAGGAATCTGCGACTCCGATGCAGCTGGACTATGGATAAAAATGCCAGTGTAGTACAAACAGAACTCGCTGGTGTAACCATAGCCGCACAAGAGATTGCTCGCAGAGAAATAACGGGCAAGAAAATAAGAATCTGCACAGATAGTAGACAATCACTACAGGCCCTGAAAAATTATAAAATAACTAAAGGATCAACATGGGAATATCACCAAGCACTTGTGAGAGCATGTCATATGAATAACATCTGCCTGTGCTGGGTCAAAGGACACTCACAATGCAACGGCAATATAGAAGCTGACAAATTGGCCAAGAAGGCTGCCAGCCTGAGTATCCTTGGGCCTGGTCCTTCAAGTACACCAGTTGTAGCGAAACTCCAATTAATAAAGGAAAACACCCACATAAAATTTAAGACGTTATGGGATGAAACAAGTAGCTGTCAGATGGCCAGAAATCTCTTGAGATATCCCAGCGAAGAGACGGCGAGGAACTATCTGGCAATGTCCAGGGGTAAACTGCGATTTGTTACAGGAATCCTAACCGGACACTGCCGGGTAAGGAAACACCTCTATAACATGAGACAAAGTGACACACCCATCTGCAGAGGATGTGAACAGGAAGATGAAACGATCGAGCATGTACTTTCCGAATGTCCCGCCGTGTCATCGACCAGAGAATCCATATTGGGGGAACGTTGGCCTTCCATGGCCAATTTGAGGGAAATGCTCCTGGGCAACATCATCACCTTTTGTACAACATTGGTCTGGTCCATCGACCAGCCCAATGTCTCCCTAGGCCATCGCCTAGCGAGACATTTCCCTCACGGAGGAAGCACAAGGGGCCCAATGGGGCCTAAGTGCAGTGGATCTCTGATCCGCACTCCGGACATATTCCAGATTCCAGATTCCAGATTATGTAGAAAATTTAATTTTAAAACTTTTTTTAAAAAATTTTCTTAAACGAATAGCTTCCGAGTTATACGAGCGACAGGGAAAAACAATTAATTGGTAATTTTTTGCGATTTTTTCAGTATTTGTGTAATAAAAAATTACCCCCATGTTTTTGAACGGATGCATAGTGAAATTATCATTTCTAATAAATAATTTGCAACCACTAAAGCAAAAATTCGCGATCATATGCGTTTACCCAAATATAGGTACCTATTTCAAAACATATACCGCCTGGTCTAGATTCAATTTTTATCAATATTGTACCTGCGTTTTGCTTTTGCAATGATGTAAACCTGACGTAAACTATCTGCTAACGTGTGATAATTAGCGCGATACCGCTATATAATATAAAGATGATGTATTACTAGAACTAGGAATCTATTAAATAGTGAGTATACTACTGAAATTCAAGGAGAGTGATCTAAATTTGTATACTTTATAAATAGCTTCTCACCGGATATTTGAAGTACGTTTTCGACAACGTCATACGTTGAAAACAATCTAATAATAATATTTCCATTTTGAATATAACTTAATAAACAATTTGTAGCGTTTTTTTCTGAACTCTTGTGCTCGTATAGGTGGGTGCTGAGAATGTATAGTAAATACTTAAAAACACTTTAGGATTAAATATAGGCACTTTAGGATTAAAATAGAACGTATTGTCTATGCCGTGGTATTGTTGCGTTGCATTAAATTAAAATAATTCTTCATTCATAATGCTCACAGTTTCCTCCTCATTCATAGGTATTGCTAGGTATGTATATTATTCGCTGTTTCATAACTGAATTAATAATTACTTCCTTTAAAATCTCGCACTCTCGTGGTCCACTTAATATTATTTACTACCGTATAATAATTAATACATAATATACAAATACATTAATTCCTTAAAATTCCTTAAAATGGTAATTATTTTAACAATATTAGACAGAATGTTTAAATAAAGCATCGTAGTGCTATAATAAATAGTTCAATGTTGCCGAAATCATTAAGCTTGATTAACCACATGTTTTTCGTTTACATGCTGTCTTTTATTTCCAGTCTACTTTGTGGATAATTATTTTTTCGTAGCATTTCGTTAAAACGCAATATTCACTCTTAGTAGAGTTAACGGCGCCCCGCAAAATCAATTCTGTGGGGGCCTCGGGGTTACAACTTGAAACCTTCACCAAACGAAAGTTTGTATTTTGATGTTTGAAAATCCAAAAGCTGTCAAAAATCGGCCTGTGCAGAAAGGCACTACAACCAAAATTCGAGTTATCTAGCGTAGTGTATAGAACAGAACCTGAATAATTTTTTGATGTCAAATTTGTAAATAGTTTTGTGGAATTGAATTTTTTATGAATTTTCGAAAATTTATTAATGCACGAGGCCTTATGGATAAAAATAACTTAAATGTTCGATATCTCGATTCGTACCACTGCAAAATTTTATTCAATTACATCTTTTTTTCCGCTCAATCTCCCAATACATGGAAATGCGGCGTTATATCAAAAAATTGTATTCTTTAAAAAATTTTGCTTTGTCTATGTAGAATCCTAGAAAACAAGAAATATAATTTTTTATAGGTTTTGTAAACGAGATATGCAATTAAATGTGATCACATGTTAAAATTATGATATTTGTCTGACTCGCAGCCCGCGTCTCCGCCTATATTGCATCCTTAGCTTCCCCGTAGCTCCATTTCACTCGCACTTGAAGCGTTCTATCGATATACAAGTTAGGCATATTTTATCAGTTTGTTATAAAAGTAATGGAACTGTAAGAGGCTTTTTAACCGCACAGCAGATAACCAAAAATATATATATAATATGATATTTATTACTATATTGATTATAATGTAACACTATGCCCATACATAAAAAAATTACAAGACTTCAATCATCGGACGCCTCGGAATCACATTCTATACTGCTGAAATATTTCGGATTGTCATTTCATTTTTCCAAGATTTCTGAGCCATACACTTGCAGCAACCAATGTAACCTATCCGATTCTTTATACAAGTACAAACTTTACTACTGCAGTCTAGAAACATCAGATTTAAGAAATATTATATTTTAAATATTAGAAAAATACCTTTATTACAACCACATGATGCTAAGACATCTAGCTTTTCGGGGAAGGCAGGAAGAGTACTTAGTACCGGTGTGATTACCTTCCACGTCAATATTCCAGCCAAAATCAGTAACGTTGCGTAAGTGTGGACGTGGTTGTAAATAATTTACCCACACTTTAGTTTGGTAATAGGATCTCAAGCAATGTTGTCTTAGAGAGTCTTCAGTTTTTACTTCAATCATGTAGCAATTTAGATGGTATTTCACTTCCATATTGTAATTATATCACTGGAACCAATTCTTTTTAAGATGTTGGAATTTGTTGCAGCTATAGTTCTAATGTCATTTTCGATGTTTTTAGACATTACTTGGAACAAACGTTTCCCAGGTGAACGTTTTTGACAAAATACACATTTATTTATGTCAAAAACTTCTTTACGTACACTTCTACTTCTATTTTTCTTGTTAATATAAGTCAAATAGCATGATTTGTGCCACACCAAATGTTGCCAGTTTCCACTTTTGCCATCTGTGATTGCATCGCGATTCTCGGGATCGACAGATTTTCAAATAGTTTGCCGAAGTTTTGCACATTTCGCGAAAGTACTTGAACATTTTTCTGTTGCATGTACTACATAAACTCCTACATTTTTACAAAAAATGCACATAGGCCCCTTTTTGATTTTTGGAATGCACATAGGCCCCTTTTTGATTTTTTGTTTTATCGCTGACTCTAGTTCACTCTCAGAACTTGTGGTATCTATTGTGGAAGAGTTAGCAATTTTTGTTTGAGAACTGACTGTAAGGAAATAAGAAAAACAAATCTTTACTCCATTAAACTTACGTTTCTGTTTGCCTCTTGAAATGTTTATAGAAACATTACGTTCGATTCCGTCCGAAGATAACGATGGAGAGCGTAGTTAACCCAATGCTTGATGCAAAACTATTTTGCTTCACTTCAGTCTTAGTGGTTTTAGTAGTAAAAGAAATATTTGCATCTGAAAAGACCCATTAAAAGCAATCAATCAACGTTTGTAGTTTTATTGTACAATATCTGCAGGCTCCTTATAATCTAATATATTCCACAATAATAAACACGTACAATAAAAAAAATACGTCATAAACAAAGATTCTACAACCCTCACTAATGATAAACTGTGCCTACTAATTTGTATATGAATAGAACGCTTCAAATGCGAGTGAAATGGAGCTACGGGGAATCATAGCTCCATTTCACTCGCATCCCATTTCATCCGTAAGGATGCAATATAGGCGGAGACGCGGGCTGCGAGTCAGGCAATTATCATAATTTTAACATGTGATCACATTGATTTGCATATCTCGTTTACAAAACCTTTAAAAATTATATTTCTTGTGTTATAGGATTCTACATAGACAAAGCAAACTTTTTTAAAGAAAACAATTTTTTGATATTACGCCGCATTTCCATGTATCGGCAGGTTAAACGGAAAAAAAGATGAAATTGAATTAAATTTTGCAGTGGTACGAATCGAGATATCGAACATTTAAGTTATTTTTATCCGTAAGACCTCGTGCATTGAGCAATTTTTGAAAATTCATAAAAAAATTAATTCCACAAAGCTATTTACAAATTTGGCACCAAAAAATTGTTCACGTTCTCTTCTCTGTGATATGCTAGATAACTCGATTTTGATTATAGTGCCTTTCTGCACATGCCGATTTTGGACAGCTTTTGAATTTTGAAATATCAAAATAGAAACTTTCGTTTGGTCAAGGTTTCAAGTTGTAACCCCGAAGCCCCCACAGAAGTCATTTAAGCGTCTTACGCACCGCATATCACTACTATCTAAAAGCATATACCTAAAACCATTTAGCGGAGTAAAATCAGATGTCTAGGCTGTCGTCTAGGTTTTTTTTTATTAGGGTATAACTAAATGGGACCCTCGACATCATATGGAGCATAGTTTTGGTCACTCATCATGTGAACTACAACTTTTTTTTTAGTAGGGTCGAATTTTGCAAAATAATTTTTTCCTTGCCTGCGAAATAATTTTAAAAACACGCTTTTTAAAACATATACCTAAGTAGGTATACCTAACATATACCGTAAAATGGGGACTTTGATCAATTTAAACTTTATTTTGCAAATAAAAAGTAAAAAAATAAAACGTAAAAAAATGGTTTCGATTTGGAGATTATATTCTAGTTGAAAAGAGTAATATTTGCAAGATCTTTAGTAAAAAAATAAAATAATGCTGATCAACTTCACCCGCCAAGTGGGGTTACTTTGATCACCTCCAGAAAATACGTTTAGACGTAATGATCATATTCGACCCATTTTAAAATCGGTGATGTAGTTTCTCAGATATGGGAAAATATATTTGAGGGGTGACTTTGATCAGCATTGCTTTATGCACATTTTCTGTTCATAAATATTTATTTATAAAAATAAAATGAAATCCAACAAGTACAAGAGTGAAAACAACTAGAAAGGGGTTACATCTAAATGATACGGTAATATTTGATGATACGTTGCAATATATAGCTATGTTGATGTTCAAATTCGCTTTGAAAATTCTAACACATCAACTTTTTTACCGAAGCTTATTGTGTTCTCATCATTAGCATCGACAACTGGTATTGGCAACACAGCACAAATATCTGATGATGACACAGTGGATACATCGGTGGGGATAAGCTTAAAAGTTATTTTTTTTCATTGGTGGATTTCAGTCCAACAACTCTGTATTCATTTTCTAAAAACTACGCCTGAATGTTACATACGTATTTATATGTATGTGAATTTCTTTTTCCACCTATAAAGTTGACGAGAACGTAACATCCGGGAACTAAAAGTTCTGATACTGGTTGTAAGTATGTTACCTCTTCTATTTCCACTTATGGCGTAAGATGTTCGACGCCAAAGGACACATTATTACCTAGGATTGCTTCGGCTTCGTCAGAGCTGCTGTGGTGATACTCTTTCCTGGCTCAACACTGATTCTCTTCCTTTTCCGTTGTACCTTTGGAGTCATTTGCCCAAATCGATTTTTCGTAACAATTCAGACAAAGCATCATTAACAACTGGTCCGGGATCTTCGCAACTTCCAGGAATTTTTTCTAACACTTTGTCTGGAGTAAATGGATGTATACCCGCTGCGTAGAACCCATTTTAGTCAGTTTTCAATTTGTCGAAAATTGTAGTCCGTGTACAACTAGGTGAAGCAATATTATGTCATACGTCAAAAGTTTCAGAAGAGGGTGTATATTACGAAATTCTTTGTGCCGTTCCTTATACATGCGTCAGGAGGGAGAAAACCACCCCTATTCACCCCCATTGCAAATAAATCCAATTTAATTCAATAAATACCTGGATTATGTCTAACTTATTGTAAACATCTTAAGACGAGATTCTTTTGGTGTTTGGAAGCTTATACTTGACGTCTGTATACTAATAATTAGACTCTTTGAAATCTGTCAAACATTTATCATCCTTCTTGACACATATAAAACCTGGGAAGTTCCCAGGTATTTGTGTGTTAATAAAGGATGCGAAACGTCTGTTTGGTCTCAAAGGTTAAAAATCACCCAATGGCCCTATAGGGATGCGCTTGTAAGGGGTGTAAGAATACTAAAGGGGTAATAAAAGAATGTATAAGAACCACTATACACACGAAAACGAACCACTTAGAAGTTGTACAAGTTCTTTTACCTTTCTTGAGGATCTTCAGAGCAGTATACGATTTATTTCATTGATCATTTATACTTGAATTTAAAATATTAATACTCCAAAACTTGCAGTGACGTTCCATGACATTAGTTTTTGACGAAACTCATTCTTAGAATACACAAACCTAGTCTACTATTTATATTTGTTATATTTGAACATATTATATATAAAAGCATTAGGCATACAGTTATCCAGAAGATGTTAAACTTTAAAATGCATAAAATCTTGTTGAACCTATTGAAAAACAACTACTTTTTCCAACTATATGCGGGAAAATATTGAATTATATATACAATAGAGTTCTGAAGCATTCAAAGAGGGAGTGATACAGAAATTGCTTGCTTAGTCAAAACTAAAATCATTTGTTGGTTGTATGTATTAATTGTTTCTTCGAAAATTCTCGAAAAAAATCCAATTTTCACCCTGGATATATTTATTAGCTTTGATAAAGCTATATAAAGCCATAAATCTAAATTCTTACAGCTTTCACTGGGAACGATACGATGGCCATTTAACATAATATTGAAGACAGGGTTGTTAATAACAAAATCTTTCTTGCTTCCGAAAACTAACAATTCAGTTTTAGATTGATTTAACACAAGCTTGTGAGCTAAAGATAATTCAGAAATAGTGTTTAGTCATTATTAATTTTCGTCGCAGCCAAGGATGAAGTTTCAAAACTAAAGGGAAAATATACCTGAGTATCATCAGCGTATTGATGCGACTGACAATATTTAAGGTACTTATAAAAATCTGCCGTGTAAATACAAAATAGTAGAGGTCCTAAAATACTACCCTGAGGAACCCCTTTAGTTATATCAGAAAAGTCAGATATATCATCGTTCAAAATCGCTCTCTGGCGTCTACCAGTAAGATAATTTCGGAAAAAATTAACTGCTATTTCCGAGAAGCCGAAATATTATAATTTTAAACAGAGGGTTGTATGATCTAAGGTATCGAAGGCCTTACTAAAATCTAAAAGTATAAGACAAACATTGTTATTAACATCGGTTTCTTTAAATATGTAATCTGTGACTTTTAGCATTGCCGTACAAGTACTGTGTTCTGATCTAAAAACAGGTAAAATATTAGAATCATTTAAGGTAGACATTTACTTGCTGAGAAACAATTTTTTCTAGGATTTTCGACAAGGTAGGTAGAATGCTAATAGGTCTGAAGTGAGTTATATGGGGTGGGATTTTGGTTTTTATGAATAGGGATGACATTTGCGTTTTTCCAGGCTGCTGGAAACAACCCGTGAGAGAGGCACATATTGATAAGAAAAGTTAGATGGTAATTCAAGTGGGGAGAGACAAGCAAAATCATTTTTATATCGATGCCGTCAGAGCCTTTAGCACAAGATTTTAGTTGATAAATAATTTTTTCAATGTGTTCTAATGTAACTTCGATGAAGGCAAACTAGTTATCGCCGACACAATACTTTTTATCTACATAGTTATGAAGAATTGTATTGCTGTCATTAGATTGAGCTTGTGCGACTGGCTTGGCAAAATTGGCAAGACAATCTTCAGATTTACCTACTGTTGCCGCCGAAATAATATTTCCGAGGGCATTAATAATTAATAAAATTTTTTGGATCGGTTTTAAATTTGTGATGTAAAAAAACTTTTTTTTCTGATTTAATTGAATTGTTAACTAGGTTTCTCAGCTCCTTATACTCATTCAACGCACCATCCGTCTTTAAATGCTTATATTTAGAATGTGCCTTCTTTTTTAACTTGATCATGAGCTTTAAATTATCGGTCAACCAAGGCGCTGGTGGTTTAGATATCCGCGATGTTTTAAGGGGAGCATGGATGTCGAAAATATTGCATATGTTTATGTCCAAAAAATTTGACGATTTGATTTGATTTGACGTTTATGTCCAACGATTTGATCAATATTAGCTAAGGTATATACATGGTCCCAGTTGAAAGCTTGTAAGTCACGCAAAAACAAATAATAATCAAATTGAGAAAAGTCTCTGTACGTTTTATATAATACAGGTTGGCGTTCTTTCTTGATTTTCAACTTGCAAGTAACTAATCGATGATCAGATATATTGTCCATTCTAATAACATTAATATTAGAACACAATTCATTCGATGATGTAACAATAATGTCAATTAAAGTCGAAGAAGTTGCAGTAACGCGAGTTGGTTCAGTAATAATTTGCACAAAGCCGTAATTATTTAAAAAGCTATTTAAAAGTTTTAAGGCGGGACTATTAGCATTCAGGAAATCTATGTTAAAGTCCCCACAGAAAATAATATAATCAAAGTCTGGAATAATAGTAGTTAATATATTTTCTAGAGCATTTATACAGTCCGGAACATTAGACTTAGGCGGCCTGTATACAGACCCATCACAATTTTTTTCCCACCAATTTTCAGGCTAAGCCAGAGTTGTTCTAACGGACAGTCTTCAGTATCTTGAATTTTGATCAGTTTATATATATATATATATATATATATATATATATATATATATATATATATATATATATATATATATATATATATATATATATATATATATATATTTATTAGCTTTGAAATTCTTTGCTATTCATATTTGTTTTGTGAAAAGTAATCTTGGGTTTGTAGCATTTCATTACATAGAAATAAGCAAATAGACGAATAAGAAGGAAAACACACTTACCAGTGCTATATCTGGGCATACATACGGAAATGAACCACTATACACATTTAAATTCAAGTATAAATGATCAATGAAATAAATCGTATACTACTCTGAAGATCCTCAAGAAAGGTGAAAGAGCTTGTACAACTTCTAAGTGGTTCGTTTTCATGTGTATAGTGGTTCATTTCCGTATGTATGTCCAGATATAGCACTGGTAAGTGTGTTTTTCTTCTTATTCGTCTATTTGCTTATTTCTATGTAATGAAATGCTACAAACCCAAGATTACTTTTCACAAAACAAAATATAACGTTTCTGGGAAACCACATATATTTTGGAACTGAAAATTTGCACACAGGGGTTTTCAGGGGTGCTCTATTCAATGACAATATTGCTGTGTATGTGCCACTTCCGGTTATACCGAAAGTCGACAAAAATTTCCTTATTTTAAATGGCATGCTATATTTTTTATGCCATATTCGAATTCTACTCGTTATTTTAAGGTAACTTTCAATACTATTCCCTATTTCTAAAACCAATAGTTTTTGAGATATTTCGATTTTAATAAAATCTTATGCGACAACAACCCGTACATTAGAAATTAATAACTTTCGTTATGGTAACTTTCAAGAACCAATTTTTTTTCCACATACTAAAGATATGGAGATTACGTATGTATAAACTACAGATGCTGCAAAATACACAGGGTGTCCAATAACTGATGTCAAACTTTGACTACTTCAACCTTCAATAAGTGTCTTATTTTAAATGGGACGTACTGTATTTTATAATCCAATTCGCTTCCTTTTTTGATTACCTTTCCACCCACATGCAGTTTGCTATCGCTAAATTAGACGGTTCTTGAGTTCTTTAGAGTTTAAAAATATTGTTGAAGTACAATTAACATCGAGTGCAGTGTGCCATGGAAAACAATTATAGTTCAAAATCATACAAGTTCACATTCAAGTTGAAAACTTTAATAAAAGATAGAAAATTATTACTGATCAGAAAATTAACAAACCTATTAAAAGTTAATTACCTATAATATCCTCGAAGAATATTACAATATGAATGACAAAAGAGAAACACATCTTCTGAACAGGCAACTGGTCGAAATGTTGTCCATTAACGCTCAAACATTTTAATATTCGCGTCATAACACCACTAGTGGTTGCTGATCGAATTTCATTTGCATTTAATTCTTGAAACGCCCTTCTTATTCTGATTTCCAATTCTTCTCGTGAATTAACGGGCGTCTCATACATTTTCATCTTTCCCCAAAGATAGAAATCAAGCGGGGTGAGATCCGGACTTCTAGCGGGCCATATCCAAGGGCCTCGTCGTCCAATCCATCTTAAAACATATTGTCTAGTATGTCTGATACATCTTGTGTAGAGTGAGCAGGAGCTGTTGATACCAACAACTTCTAATAATGGTAAATTATCCAGAAAATCGCTAACTATTGTTCTTAGTATATCCATATAACGCTGAGAAGTTAAGATTCCATCATAAATATGTTAATAAAACATATTGTCTTTTAATAGGCAAAACACATTAAAATTAAATTTGTCCTGGAATGCGCTATCCCTTATAGCGTGAGGGTTTTGATTTGCCTAAATATGACAGTTATGTCTATTAAATATTCCTTCGCGAGAAAACTTCGACTCGTCAGTCCAGATAATTTTTTTTAAGAAAAAGCCATCTTCTTGAATGTGAGTTAATATAATTTCACAAAATTGAACTCTATTACCAGCATCTTCTGGATGCAGGGCTTGCACTTTAGTAAACTTATAATTATGCATTTTGTGCTTCCACAAGATTCTTTCTATAGAGGAATAAGAAATACCTATGTCATACACTGCAGTGTAAATAGAAGCTCGTGGATATGCTTCGAAATAAGCCAGGACAGTCATTTCGTTATTTTCATTTCCAGTGACTGGGCTAGGATTAATTTTGGTTGCTTTAAAAGTATCAAATTCTAGGAAATTATTGTAAATTCTTCTAAAGTTCTTTACGTTAATTGGTGGCAGATTAGGAGTTAATTCGTTAAACCTTCTGCACGTTCTGCTAATAATTCGGTTACATTCTCCATGGATAAAAAATACGTTGAAATAATCTGCATTGGAGTAATGATTTTGCATATTAACTAACCACTAACAACAATAATACGTTGACACTTACAGAATAATTTATAATAACAAGACGAACATAAGTTGTTGTTTTTTTTTGTTTTTTCGCTATCTTCAACGCGAAACAAAATATCGGGATTGGGCCCCCTTTGGATGGCTGCCGGTGTCCCAGTTTATTACTTAAATTTAAGTTGGTGGACTCAAAATGTACGTCTTATATAGGACTATAATTGTGCGAAATATCACATCTTGATTCCGAAAAATAACGAAAGTAAATGGGTGTCTTCATTTTAAATGAGACACACTGTATATATATATACCGGGTGCCTACGATATTACTAGCCAGCCTATTACTTCCTTGTAAAACAAGATATCAATTTCAAATTTTGGGAAATTGTATGGTTGACTACGGTGCACAGTTCGATTACTTTAAGACGTGATTTTAATTTCCGGTTTAACCGGAAACAGTATAAACTTTGTTATTTTTAATGGAATACCCAGTATGTCATTCGAAATTTAGATTGCACAGCAAATTCTAGGTCCAAAACATGTAGCATACCCTATATCTATCCTTGACAGTTTTCGAGAAAATGGCGGTTGAATATGTTCATTTTCACATAAAACAAATGAATGCAGGAACAAATCTGTTATGGCTATTGAAGTTTTTTGGTGAGTAAAATTTGATAAAGCCATAAAAATTGTATTTCCTGTTGAACCGGAAGTACTACGAAAAACGAAAGTGATTTTCAGACTCAAATTACTTGGATAGTGTTAATGGAACGCCCTGCATTGAACATTAAATTTACATTCTACCATTTTTTCTCGATATTTTTTGTTTCTGGTATCCCCTGTCTAAACCTAATAGTTTATGAGATATCAGCGCCTGAATGTTCACCTACACTATAAATACGTCACAAATCTGCATTCGCAAACATTCAGTCGCCGATATCTCATAACCCATTAGGTTAGACTGAGGACACTAGTTACAAAAAATATCCAGAAAGGTTAGTAGAATATAAATTTAAGATTCAATACAGGGTGTTCCATTAAACATATCGAAGTAATTAATGAACCTGAAAATCACGTGGTACTTCCGGCTTCCGGTACAGCCGGAAATGAAATTTTTATGACAAATTATCAAATTTTACTCCCCAAAAAATTTAAATTACCGTATCAGATTTGTTCCTACATTCATTTGTTTTACGTCAAAATGAAGTAATTTATCACTGATATGACATTTTCAACCGCCATTTTCTCGAAAACTGTCAGATAGATATAGGGTATTCTACATGTTTTGGATCTAGAATGTTCTGGATAATCTAAATTTCTAATAATATATAGGGTGTTCCTTTAAAAATAACAAAGATTATACTGTTTCCGGTTAAACCGGAAATGACAGTCAGATATTGAAACAATCAAACTATGAGCCATTGTTAACCATACAACATACTAAAATTTTAAATTGATATATTTTTTTACAAGGAAGTTATAAGCTGGCTATTAATATCATCCCGGTTTATATATATAGCGGGTGTCAAAAAAGACGTATCGGAAATCAAAAAAATAGGGGTTCAATATTTTTGAAAAAACTATTCAGACATACCAAACTCAACCCCCCCCCCACTCCACCCAGTTACCCCCACCCCCGCCCCAGTGGGTACGAATATTTACGACCCACTGAGCGGATCGACCGATACGACGCATATTTTTCTAAATATTCGACCGTCCCGGGACTTTTGCTTCCGCTTTATTATTTTTAGACCGTCGATTTGAGCGACATGTAGCCGGTATACAAAAAAAATACAAGTTTGGGACAAAAAGTTCTTATTTTTCATCGTAGAATCGGAATCTGCGATAAAAGTTGGGGGTTGCCATTTAAACCATTTAAAATTCGGGAGTTACTCCCACCTTCGCCCCAGTGGGTGAAGTGGGGGGGTTGACTTTGGTATGTCTGAATAGTTTTTTCAAAAATATTGAACCCCTATTTTTCTGTTTTCCGATACGACGCATATTTTTCTAAATATTTGACCGTCCCGGGACCTTTTTGACACCCGGTATATATATATATATATATATATATATATATATATATATATATATATATATATATATATATATATATATATATATATATATATATATATATATATATATATATATATATATATATATATATATATATATATATATATATATATATATATATATATATATATATATATATATATATATATATATATATATATATATATATATATATATATATTTATCTTCTAATTTCTTTGCTATCTTTATATATTTTTGGGGCAATCATCAACATAACGTTTGAAAAATGGTATTTTATAGTTTAATGTTGGAATTATGATTGCATAACTGCATGTCCAACTGAACATAAAAATTCTATCCTAAATAAATTTAATAGTTACCATCCAAAAATACAATTTACAATTGAAAACGAATCAGAAAATACAATAAATTTCTTAGACTTAACTCTTATAAATAATAAAACTGAAATATTAACAAAATGGAATACAAAAGCAACATGGTCTGGTAGATATACCAATTTCTACTCAAAAAAACCTTACAACCATAAAAAACTGTAATAATTGGTATTGCAGACAGATCAATAAAACTAACGTCTGCCATTTTTAGAAAAGAAAGCATAGAAAAAGCAAAAAACGTTTTAATAAATAATAAACAAATCTGTAATCAACAAAATTTTCAAAAACTGAATTCACAAATACTACAATTCTCCACCACCACTAATCAATACAACTAATACTCGTAAAACATATATTGCCTTACCATATTATACCACAACTATCAGAAAATATTTCAAACATTTTAAAAACATATGATATTCACACAGCACATAAAACTACAAGCAACTTAAAATTCCTTTACACATCATTAAAAGACAAAAATCCACTTGAAAAAACTACACACTGTATATACGAAATTCCATGTAAACCATGTGATGAAGTCTACATTGGTCAAACAAGAATGCAACTTCTTGAAGAACGTTTAAAAGATCACAAATATTCAGCTAATATTACAGCTCTAAAAAACATTCTAATGAAACAGGTCAGGTAAACGCCTAATTATGGAATCAATTTATATTCAAAAAAATCCTAATGCATGTAATAACAAGAAAGATACAGAACATCTTTCAATATACAATTTGTTAATATAAAAGTATTAAATAAATTAACAAAAAACATTCTCTCTATATTTAAACTTATATACGTACATACATACCTACTTGCTATAAATATACATCTACATAATATTAACATAACCAAAATTAGAATAATAATGAAATATAAAATAGCCTAAGTTCGTAGGGTTTCTTGGCTGTTCTTCCCTATGATACTAATCGAACAGTCTAGTAACCTTAAAAATTAATTAAAACTGTCATTTTTGCCTATGTCAAATATGTCACAAAATAAAATACTCTTTTGAAAAATGCCCAAGAAAGGGACCCAAACGTCAAGTAATATAATGAGTCATTTTATTGCTACTATAATAGGAATATATAACAGGATAATTATTGTACATGTCAGTATATTTCTGTTAATTATACGAAAAAATGTACTTAAAATCACAGTTCTTGTATTTGGTATGTGAACTTGGCTGCTACCTTTTTTTAAAAGCACATCCATATCCCTCGTATCAGCAGTGCATATAAAGCCGACAATGGCGGACATCCTACTTATTTGTAATAGACTGTTTCCCGGGAATTAACTGCCATCTCGTGTAAGTATACATGCACGTACACATTAAATAATGTACTATTTAAAACCTACGAAAACACTTTCTATTATAATAAAGATCTATTTTAATATGAAATTGCTACACAATAAGCATATAGGAAGAGGTCAGATCTGTATAAAACGTGAAACCTTACGTGATTTTAACCGGGCGATAAATTGTATGTTATACACTTATAAGAAAAGCAAGTCACATAAGGAACGACCTAATTATTTATTTTCTGGGAATTGATTTCGATGTGTTTAATATTTCATATCCGATATCTGATGGGTAGCAGGAAATGATCGCTAGAGGGATCTAGTTATCTCACGCCTACATTATCAGGTTAGTGTTTTTTCTTCTGGCATTAATTCTGCGACGTCAACATAATTTTTGTGTTTTCTGATATGATCGAGATTTTCCAGATTCATAGCTTCTTCTGCTTAATATGTGAAGAGTGAAGAGAAACGTTTAAAAATGCGTTTTAAATTTATATAATTCAAACAGAATTTTCCGATTACCTACCTACTATTTTAATTCGTCAACGTGTAGACATCAATATCGCCTCTGAATTAATCAGGGTTCATATTTGATTTGGTCCTTGTGCACATATTTTCGCAGGTAACGATGCCCTCGCCAAGTACAGATATAAAATTTACTTTGTACTGCAAAACGTTTTTTGGTGATATAGTCACGGCTAGATCTCTCAGTAGGCTACTACAGTCCGTATAAAATACGAAGTTCACTGACTGGAAAATCGGCGAAGGTCAGAGCTAGTAATGGGCGTAGCCATTTTTTCAGGGGGTCGAAAGTAGAAATAGTACATGGTCAAAATCCGAAGATACTAGTTCTGGGGACAGTAATTTTTTCAGAGAAAATGAACAGATTAGGAAAAGACGGAACATAGTTAGAATACAATATTTTATAGAGAGTGCAAAACTACTCTGACATTGAGTTTACGTCACACTTTCGTTTGAGTAAAGCAACAGCTTATAAGTTAATTGGTAGGTAATTAATTTATAAGTATCAGTTTGATTATTACTTATTTTGAATAAAAATTTTAGACATGCTTTCAAATTCAGATTATATGCTATCCCACTTCCATGGAAGAGAGAAAATAACTCCAGGGAAAGGTTTTCTTCTATAATTATGGTATTTTGGAAATATGGAAACATTTCGACATATAGCGGATAGATTTAACGTTACAATTAGTTCGGCACATTCTATTTTAAAAAGATAGTGGAGCGGATCTAAGTTTGCAAACGGAAGAGACTTTTTTGAAAAAAAATTTTCCAGCTTGTTAATCATGTTCCCCCCTACCCCCTGGTAACTTTTTCCGGTAATTGTTGTCCACCAGGGGGCGCGCGCGGCCTTTCAAATATTGTAAAAACAGTTTTTTTTTAGATTACGCGTAATCGAGGAGACGGATAGAAAAATGTTGTGAACAAGAAAAATAGGTCTCCTCAATACGCGTAATCTGGTTTTGGACCCGTCAAAATCGGTCCATTAGAACTGGAGATACAGCGGTTTTAAGGTTTTTGTTTTTTAGGGGGACAAGAAAAAGGGAGTGAGCAATGGGGGTGTTACGGGAAAGGGGGTGGGACTGGGAAGCTGTTTTTTTTTCTCTTGTAGGTAATGGTTATCGGAAGCCCAGGCCGATTTTTTTGAGATTTCTCAATTATGGAAGGGTTGGTAGGGAGAGGGTGGAAAAGGGTTAAACGGGTGTATCTCCGGCCCTAATGAACCGATTAAAAAAAATAAAAATTTATTTTTTTTGTTTTTTTATAAGGAATCGAGGACAGCTTGAAAAAAAAAACCTCAAAAACACGGGCGTGGGGGATGAAAATAAAAACGTTATTTTTTTGTTATGGGAAGGAGGTGGGAAGTTGGGCAATTGTATAAACTTTACTGAAAAAAAAATTACCGATTTCGTTCATTAGGGACGTCAGGGCGTCGAATCTCGGTTAAAGCCCTGTAGAAAGGCGAGAAGACGTCCTACGCCCTTAAGCCAGGTCTCATTCTCAAGGTGAAGGTTTCCCCTATTAATTAAAAAAAAATTCCCGATCGCACCAATAGTTTTCATACGCGCGCGAGTTGGGACGCTGGGAAATTTTATTTTCTCTCGCCAGTATCTCCAGCGGCAGAAGAGTGGGCGTGGACTCTACCCTCTCTTCTCGCGTGGGGGATGACGGCAAGGTGAGGAGGGGAATGAAATCGGAGCTCAGGAAGGTAAATCTGACATTAGTGACATTTTCTCAACTTTTCCGACGGGTGTAGTGCAGCAAGAAGGTTATCTCTCCAGACTGCATCATTCTGTTTGAGTGGAAAATAAATACAAAAAAATCCCGTTATCGCCTGTACATTAATTTACTGAAGCTGCTGTAAGTACTGCGTGTTTATTCTTGATCTATACAATAAATAGTACTTTTTTCCTTCTACTGAACAATCTTAATCTAATTTCCTCAATTTTTAATAAACGCAGATCGGGGGTGCATGACGATGCTTGCAACAATTTTTTGTATGCAAACTTGTATGAAAATTTGGAAAAGAATGACCCAGATTCATATTGGGAATATGAAAGCGAATCAAGTGGTAGCGACGCAGACATAGAGATTCCAACTAAAAAAGCACGCCTCGATTAGATTTAGGCGCTGCGGTTATCTTAGACTCGAGTCGTGATATTATGTATAAGTATATGGCCGAAAAATTGTTTATTTGTGATGTTGTATATAAATATATTATGAGAAATATTAATTATAAATTGTGATTTATTTTTCTTTATTTCATAACCTCTCCTCCTCTTCCTTCCTGCTCTCGCTGTTACCTAAAAAAAAATTCGTCATTGCCCAATTAAGCATTAACAATTGAATTCGCTTCGAAAATTCATCGTGAAGAAAAAAAAACCGTTGAAACGGACAACGAAATGAAAGAGTAAAGGAAGGAAGGAATCGCAAGGAATCTCTCTGTGTGTGAGTCAGGATAGCGCGCGGGAAGAGAGGGTAGGGTCCACGCCCACTCTTCTGCCGCTGGAGATACTGGCGAGAGAAAATAAAATTTCCCACCGTCCCAACTCGCGCGCGTATGAAAACTATTGGTGCGATCGAGATTTTTTTTAATTAATAGGGGAAACCTTCACCTTGAGAATGAGCCCTGGCTTAAGGGCGTAGGACATTTCGCCCTTCTACAGGGCTTTAACCTAGATTCAACGCCCTGACATCCCTAATGAACGAAATCGGTAAATTTTTTTTTTCAGTAAAGTTCATACAATTGCCCAACTTTTTCAATATGATAGGCGCCCCTCTCCCCTCCTTCCCATAACAAAAAAAATAAACAAAAAAATAACGTTTTTATTTTCACCCCCCACGCCCGTGTTTTTGAGTTTTGTTTTTGTTCAAGCTGTCCTCGATTCCTTATAAAAAAACAAAAAAAATCCATTTTTATTTTTTTAAATCGGTTCATCAGGGCCGGAGATACACCCGTTTAACCCTTTTCCACCCTCTCCCCTCCCATCCCTTCCCTAATTGAGCAATCTCAAAAACATTTCGGCCTGGGCTTCCGATAACCATTAAGAGAAAAAATCAGCCTCCCAATACCACCCCCTTTCCCGCAACACCCCCATTGCTCACTCCCTTTTTCTTGTTCCCCCTAAAAACAAAAAGCTGTATCTTCGGTTCTAATGGACCGATTTTGACGGGTCCAAAACCAGATTACGCGTATCGAGGAGACCTATTTTTCTTGTTCTAAATATTTTTCTATCCGTCTCCTCGATTACGCGTAATCTAAAAAAAAACCTGTTTTTACAATATTTGAAAGGCTGCGCGCGCCCCCTGGTGGATAACAATTACCGGAAAACAATTACCAGGGGGTAGGGGGGAACATTATGAACAAGTTGTAACAAAAATTTGTTCAAAAAAGTCACTTCCATTTGAACCCCTTTTTTTTCGTAGATCCGCTCCACTAAGAGTTATTCAATTTCTTTTAAGTATGAAGCAACAAATTATCATTATTAAAGTGGCCGACTGGAGAAAGACCACAAGCGATAGAAAATGAATTTATAAAAAAAAGGTAATCGGAATGTTATAGGTGCTATCGATGGGAGTCATATAGAAATAACAAAACCAGCTGACAACCAATTAGATTATATTAACCGAAAAGGTTATCATAGTTTACTCGTTTAAGCAGTAGTTGATCATGAGAAAAAAATCATTGATATATTTTGTGGGGAACCTGGGTCTTTACATGATGCTCGTCTTTTAAGAAAATCAGCCTTGTATAACAAAATAACACACGATCCAAACTTTATTGGTGAAAACATTCTGCTTGGTGACTCAGCATATCCTAATTTACAGTGGCTTGTAACTCCTTTCAAAGACAATGGAGCACTTACACAAAATCAAAAGATTTTTTATTATAAAATTTCATCCACTCGAATTACAGTAGAGATTGCATTTGGACACCTAAAAGGCCGATTTAGGAGATTACGAAAGTTAGATAATATGGATGTTATGCTGTGCTCACAAATCATTATGGCATGTTGCATTCTACATAACGTATGTATTGTCTCGTCTTGTCTCGCCGATAAGATATCTAGTCTCATGTCGAGTCTCGTCTCGTCTCGCTTCTCGTACGAGTCTTCCAAAGTATCGAAGTCTCACCCTGCATAATCTTGTTCCAGGGATACTTACCTACTTGCGATGATGTAAGTGTAGCAAAAGGAAATTATAGATGTTAAAAGATAACGTCATGTATTATACAAAGTAATATTTATCTGCAAATAAAACACAAATTTTAACTAATATTCTTAAACTTTTAAATTTTTTTCAAAAATTAACAGCTTTCGGAGCTTTCTCTGTCACAAATTGTCTGTTTTTTACCCAGTCGTTTAGGCATAACAAACATCGTGCAGATTCGTTATTAAAACGATTTCGATGTTTCCTTATAGTTAAAGCAGCACGTGAAAACAGTCTTTCTGCTGGGACTGAAGTAGCCGGTATGCTTAAGAGATCTCGTGCCATCAAACTTAGAATAGGAAATTCGGGAGCATGAATTTTCCACCACTGTAATATATCCGTGTCTTTATTACACCGAGGCATGAAGTAATATTTTTGAAGCTCCTGTATCCATTCTCCTTCGGCAGGGGTAGGCTTTTCTGCATACAAGATATCAAAATCGATTAGAAAATCCGACGTTTCTGGTCCAGGTTTTTCTCGTCCCTCCGCCTCCGCTTCTTTCGAACGTTGTCCCTCTGAATGCTGAACATAAGCTTTGTATATGTACTCAAATTTCTGAATTGAAGTAGTCCTTTTTAATTATCTAGTCCATCTAGTCTCCATCTAGTCATATCAAACGCTTCTAACTTATGCCGGGGGTCGAGAATTAAAACTGCTGCATAAATTCAATTAGTTTGTACAACGTACCCAGTTGTAGTTCAGATTTTGCTAAATCTGGCAATACATGGAACCCGTCGCTCAGGTTATTTATGGCTACAGCCTGCTACAGCTCATGTTATATAAAAATAAAACTTTTATGATAGAATTTCCCTATGTGGTTTATATGCCTAATCTGTTGGTAATGGATTGGGTAATTATTTATGGGTTCTCCAGTCCGCGCTCAGAACAGAAATATGCACGATTCCTTTATTATCACAATATCCGCGATTCGGCGAGTTAGTTCCTCGAGACTCTCGCACGAGACTCGATACGTATCGCACGAGACATGAGACGAGACTAAAAATAGTCTTGCTCGAGTCTCGTCTCGAAAACGAGACGAGACCGTGCGAGACTCTCGAAAATGAGACTCTCGTGGGCTCTATCCCTTATAATGGACCAAATCCTGTTAATATGATTACTAGACAGCAACAAATTTTTAATGAATTATTATGAATATAAAAATAACTGCCATAAGGGTGTTTCCTAGAGAATTATACCCCACTTTATTTCCTTCATCTTCTATCAATTCAATTTTTTCTAATTCTAATTTTGTTACGTAGTAGTTTCTATAGGAAATAAAGTGGGTCACAGTTTTAGAGGAAACAGTTTTTTTTTTTAAATAAAAGTATTCAAGAAATTATTTATCTTACATTATTATAAATAAATATTTACAAAGGAATCTGTAAGGTGTTTTATTTATAAAAATTGTCCAAATTTTTAACAAAAACTAACTCCCTATACTGTATCCAACGAGAGAATGGACTTGCACTCGAGCGAAAATTCGTCTGTTTTGGTCTGATCTCCGCCCCTTAGAACATTAGTTCAACGCCCTCAACGTCTTAATTGGCTCAGCAGGTAGCCAGGGCCGGCGCCTGGGTCCGATACCTACCTGGTACCTAATTATATAAAGTACCTACTACTGCCTACCTATTCACAGTTTGTATTTGTAGTCTCGCAAGTACGGTTATTTTAGTTGTGTTGTTTACGGTTGTGAAATAAGTTTTAAATCTATTATAAGAATGGCAGCAGTCAGAGACGAGATAAATCCAGCATTATCGCCAATTAAGAAGAATAAAAGAGGTCAGGTAAAGAAATATAATAATAAATGTTTTATTTAATACGCATACTATTCACCACCAGTAACCGTGGTCAATGATTTATTTTTGTTTTTAATTTTAGGTCGTGCATCAAAGTCAAAAAATAATTATAATAAATTTATATAAGAAATTAAAGGAAGACAATCCGCAAATGTCGTACGAAGAGACACCTACTTACGAATTTATTTCATCGAATGACGGTCCTGCGTAGCTCGTTACAGAGCCCCTCCTCTTTAGTCGCCGATGCGCAAAGCAAGTCCATTCTCTCGTTGGATAGAGATATATACATACATTCAACAAAATACATAAACATTGTTAAACTTAAACAAAAGACTTAAAATTACCTGTAATACAGTAATAACTAATAATGTACATTGCAAGTCAGTTATCTATTATTTACCTTCCAGAATTTCGACCTTCTTTTTCTCTATAAGGACTCTTTCTTTTTCTATTTCCATTCGCTCTGTGTGACGCCTTTGTCGTTTATTATATTCTTCTTGTTTTGCCACTAAATAATTTTCTCTTAATCTTTCTTCAGTAGTTATTTTTACTGTAATATTATTTTCATTTTTATTGTACTTTTCCCAGTCAAGGAATCAGTGTTCTCCACTGTGGGGGTCATATTTTCCTTGAGTAAGTTTATATTAAAATTATCATTTGAATTTAATGAGTGTGGCAAGCATTAGTGGGTCCATTACCCAAAATGTTATCGATTAAATCAAAAAACATAAATCTTGCCGGAGACTGACCTGTGCGTGTCCTAGTATCTTTAGCGTTCTTGTAACTTTTCATTAAACTTTTCCATTTATTTTGTACCATGATATCATTTACATTATAGCCTCCACTAACAAGGTCTTTTGCTATAAGATGAAACACGTTTTTTCGTTTTTTCGGGTGATTAAAATCATCAAAATGAGTGGACATTGAATTTATTAACATTACGGTTTGATCATATCCCCATGTATATATTATCTTGCTAGAATAGAAGATCCTCTAGAATCTTCTTTTTTGAAGTGACACTTCAGTTAATTCAGTTTCAGACAAAGTCACATCTCTGGTCTGGTCTGCCTTATCTTCTATTATATTTATATTTCTGATTGCATTAGTTCCAGCAGAAGCATTGAGACGTGCATGAAACAATAATGAACCGGCAAAGTTTTCACCTGAAATGATGAAATTGTATTCTTCTAAAATGTATAAGATATACTTACTTAAATTATTATTCCTTACTTGTTGTAGCTTTAATATAAGTCATCGCTACTCACAATTAAATTGTGAGTAGTTCTATTTTCTGGGTCATATTATTATATAACAACCGATTATTACTCTTAGTATTATTACTAGCCAAAGAATTGTTTTCCATTTTTAATTTGTTGATTTTTCTACCGATGTAATCTAAAATCTAACCACACTAATATTTTGGAGTCACCAAACTCCAACAAAAATGGTAGTGCTAGAGGGGAAAGGGGAAAACAGTGGAGGGCGTCGCGCACTCGGTTAAAAGAACATGTGCGGATCAGCTCCGAGTTTCTCTAAGCTGGGCAGCCATTGAAAATAATGCAGTGATTGAATGCTACGCTACCATTTTTTAGTGGGTGGTGCGCCAAAACCCATATTTCCCACAAGAAACAAAAATAAATATGTAGGAAACAGCTACATAGCCGTCACCACTTGAAAACGGAAAAATAAAATAAATATGTATTACAAAATAAAGAAAAAAAACAACAAAAAATAAAAACAATGAAAATCCTCAAAGTGATAATAATTTAACATAAAACCGCAATACTTTAAAAACGGGTAATTATCATCACTATGTTCACCATAGTGATGGTGACACTACCATAGTGATGATGACCGCCACTTATAATAATTGAAAACATTTTGATATTTTTAGTTCCGTATCACTATATCCTTCACTCGTCAGTATTTTCACTTTATTATCACTATAACTCACCACTCACTACACTATTGTTAACAAAACTTAGAAAATCATTTCTTAAATGTGATAAATGTGAAAAGAATCCATCCCCCAAGCAAATCTTTCATATCTTTCTATGAAAATACTCTTTCTGTCTACTTTTCTATACTTAAAATTCGTGTCTTGTCATAAAACTTTTGCCTGACCAGCCCTGTACATTTTAGGTATAATATCATTTTCATCTACACCTTGCAGCATATTATATAAAGTGGACAGTTTCTAAAGAAACCGTGGACCGTTCTACGTATCGCATTTTTTGCATCTTCGTCCACTACTATCTTCTTTCGACCGCTTTTTGGTTTCGGTGACTGTACACTTCCATGTATTTTTTCTTCACTTAAAAGTGTGTAGAATCTTGACTATGAGGCTTCTGTATAATCCAAACACATAGCAATCAATTTAACATCCTTGTCACGATGAGGGTGATCTCTCTGCATGCAGTAAAATATTCGTAAAATAATATTCTTCTCGGCTACCGTTCGATAGTGCCTACGTTTTGGAATATTTTCCACCAAACACTGATATTATAACACTCGGAGTAGTTTCCACAAACACTAAAACACTTTCACTTCACCCGACGCGCGTTTCGCCCACCGAGTTGGCATCATCCGGAGACGATTAAAACTAATCTTAAGCTAAAAATCTACCCTATTTATACTGTTTATGGTGAAATCATTAGTACGCTTCAATGATCAGTTGCTAAGCAACGCGTAAAGTGGCCTATACGGTATAGGTCCCTTGTCGCTATTCATACTACTTTTACATTTTACAATTTCTATGCTCTCAAATACATCCAACTGTCTATTATTGATCACATTTCTAACTAATCTTAAATTACTAATATCTATTCTATGATTATTGTCCAAAGCATGTTGTGCAACACTAGACATATCTGTTCTTCCATATTTTAGATGAGCCATATGCTCTTTAAATCTGGTGTTAATTGATCGTCTCATTTGTCCAACATATTTTCGATCACAATCATTTCGTAAATCCCAGACCTTTCATTTAGAACAATTTTATCCTTTGGATTGTCTAAGAGTTGTTGTAATTTATTACTCGACGAATGAATCGCTGTTATACCCACGTTTTTGGACATTACTCAAACCACGACTAAACCGGAATTCGTACGGGATGGATACATATTTTGGAGTCTCAATATCCTTTTGAAATGTCGTAGAATTACGAAGTGTGTCCTAAAATTTACGCTTCCTAATTAATTTTTCAACTATATCTCTAGGATAACCATTACTCACAGCTATATCTTTAATTAATACTTTTTCTTTTTCAAACCTCTCATTACTGAGAGAGAGGCTTAGTAAGCGATGGACCAGAAAATTAAAACTCGACATTTTGTGTCGATAGCAGTGGTGAGAGTCATTAGGGATATGTCTGACCGTATCTTCCCTATATATATATATATATATATATATATATATATATATATATATATATATATATATATATATATATATATATATATATATATATATATATATATATATATATATATATATATATATATATATATATATATATATATATATAAAATTCTAACCTATTGTCACTATTTTTAATTACTAATACATCTAAAAATGGAAGTTTTCCATTATTTCCTAGTTCATAAGTAAACTTTACAGAAGTGAAACGACTATTTAATTTGGAAATGAAGTTTCCCTCATACGCAGTATTACTGTCAAATACGGCAAAAATGTCATCCACATATCTCCGCCAAATCCTAGGAAAATACTCGAATTTTTCTTTTGCTTGAGTTTCAAATCGACTCATGAAAACATCAGCAATGAAAGGCGATAAACAGTTACCCATTGCGGTTCCTTCATGTTGTTCATAGAACTTGTCATTGAAACGGAAGCAATTTTGTTTCATACAAAGTTTTATTAAGGTTTATATATTCTTCTATTACTTCTTTTCTATAGTACGTTTAATTCGAGTAAATCCTCAAGATAGTCCAAGGTCTGTGGAATTGGTACACTCGGAAATAATGAACAAACATCAAAGAAAATCAAAATTTCACCCTCTTGCAATTGAATATTCTTGACCTGTTAGTTATCAATGAAATGTTGAAGTTATCAATGAAATCATTCGAATTTTTTACTGAAAAACTAGGCTATGCAATGGGCCAACTTTCAAATGCCTTAGTCAACCATTTTGATAAGTGGTAAGTCGGAGATCCAATAGACGATACTATTGGACGCACCGACTTCCCTGGCTTATGAATTTTTGGTAGACAATACAATCTAGGTACGGTTAGATACATGTAACCTGTTCTTAACAGTTGGAGTAATAAGGTTGTTACATGATTTGAGGACATTTTTTATTTCAGTGGTCATTCTTGGTAAAGGGTTTCTAGTAAGTTCTTTATAAGGACCATTACTAATTAGGTTGTTTACCCGTTCATAATAGTCCTCTTTATCTAAAATAACAACCTTATTACCATTATCTGCTTTCAAATAAAAACAGTCTTTCTCGCGCAACCTTTTGATAATCTTTCTAGGATTCTTTGAGCATGACTTTCTATTGTCTAAGTTATTAATTATATTTTTAGACATTTGATTCCTGCAAGCCACTCTGACTAGACCCTTGGATGAATCAGACAGATATTGAATTGAACTTTCAATCCCTGCCACGACATCATCCAAGATCTAATCAGAAGGGGCTACAGCAAAGTTTAAACCCTTGTTCAGAAGGTCAGGTTCTTCTTTATCAAAAGAGTGTGACAAGTGATTTTCCACTATGTTAACAGGATTTTAGAAACCAAATATCAGAACCTATTAATCTAATTTTAGTACTGTACTTACGATAGAGACTTACTGATATTATGTTGTATCACAGTCACAGCGAAACAGCACTACAGATATTCTAATATCTCAAACAACGCACTGCTCTATCGCGAATGACCGTTTCAGATTGCAGAATATGCGCGAAAATCCCGCCAACCCGCCAATGCTGGTTAAATAAAAGAAGAGGAACGATTACCGGGTTTACCCATTGTCTTAAATAAAAACACATAACGCGTATTTTCCAATAAGTTTAAAAGATATATAAGGCTTTCTATTTCAGCTTCCAGGTAGGTATAGAGCGGCGTTGCCGCTTTTAACTAAAAAAATAAATATTTACGGAATTGCCATAAATGTAGACGGAAATAAATGTAAAAGTGGCTAACATCTTGGCCTATACTATATTATTGTCTGCACAATAATTCTTTTATGCCCTTCATAAATAATATATACAACTTTTATATAGTATTGTGGAATTTAATATTTTAATCGAATATTGAGAAATTTGAGAACTACATGTGGCAATAGCAATTGCTTTTTTAGTCGGTCAGTGCACTTTGTATATCTCTTAGAACGACTGTACATTTAATCCAGTCAGCAAAGGTTTTTTCAGGAAAAAAATGTTTTTTGTACTACTGTCAAAAAAACTTTTTTCACCGTGAAAAAAGACTTTTTCACTGCCAAAATAATTCACAAAATAAACATGAAATTTAGGATTTATTTTTAACAGAATCAATTTTTAATTGATTATTCATCATAAAACAATTTCATTTATTGAAATAATAATTGATAGTAAAGTTTGAACAATTAATTCCAACATAAAATCCCGATGATGTTCCATGTTGCTGCTGATCAGAAACGTTAGATATTTCTTGAAGAGTTGATTCCAAAATTTTATCAGATATTTTAATTTGTTTGGAAGAAGATGGACAATGCAATATTTTGTTAGAAATCTCAATTTTGTTATTGAAACTATCTTCTATATATGCTTCTGCTACGGAGGCAGATTTCCAGCCACCGTGGCGTTTTATGGATGTAATATTGCCCCCTGCATTGGCCAGAAGAGTTACGGAGCTTCTCCTGAAACAGTGACCTGTGTAGCTCTCATAAATGTCTTTTCCAAGCCATTTTGCAATCAAGCTGGGAATTTCTCCTATTTTATTTACCCCCACATGTTGGTTAATACATTTTCCTCTCGAATATTTCAAAAATAATCTGTTACTTTTTGTATGAGGCCGCCGTAGTGCTCTATACTTGCGGTATATCTCAATATAATCAGAATTTGAAACAGTAAACGTTCTTGAGCAATAGGTCTTCGTATCAGGTATTTTAACGATCAATATAGATCCAGCATCTTCAATGGCATCAATAGTTATATGTAATAATTCTTCACGGCGCCGGCGACAAGCACCGCTGACACCCAAAATTAGGACAACCTACAAATAAAAAATATTGAAATTACTACTAATCTTACAAAATTATGATTATATCTGTACCTTATAAAGTAAATTTGTTTCGTTATCAGCATCTTGAATAAATTTATTGATATCTTGAATAAATTTATATTACTGACTTTAGATTTCTTTCCTCGGTATCCGACGCTTTTGTTATTAATGAGCGGACCAATTTTGAAAACTTCCTTATATCAATATTTTCCTTAACATTCAATGTATTTTTCAACATTGAGTAGACACTTCATAGCGTAGGAGGTTTTATAATTTTTGATTTTTCCTCAAAATAGCATAAAAGCACATTTTCAGAAACCTCTCTAAAAGACCAGAAAATTCACTAAGTCTACGTAATTTCCCTTATTTGCGGAATCTGCAGATTCATTATGGCCCGAACACCAAGTTCATGTTCACCTCATGATTAATTCTTAACTGATTGTCACAGAATGTTCAATTCGATATCGGCCGAAGTTTTTTTCTTTAATTAAACATTAAAGATGCGTCAAAGTAACCGAGTGCCTTTTTAGTAATTTATGCAGATTATTTAAGTCGCAGATTCCGATTTTGTTCCACAATTTTTTCTCGTTTGAAAATAAAAGACAAGGCCAGCAAAACAAAAGTGCCTTAGTGTCACAACCCGTAAGCCATTTAGATTTTTCGTAATTTTCCACTTGAAAATGTAAACATGATTTAGTTTACTGGATAGGGGTGGAACCTTTGATGTAACTGTAACACTCGGAGTAGTTTCCACAAACACCAAAACACTTTCACTTCGCTTGACGCGCGTTTCGCCAACCAAGTTGGCATCATCCGGAGACGATTAAAACTAATCTTAAATTACAAAATCTACCATATTTATACTATTTTTCCGGTGACGTCACTAATGATATCACCGTGAAATTTACGCGTGACTAATCACGCTTCAATCATCGGTTGCTAAGCAACGCGTAAAGCGGGCTATACGGGATAGGTCCCTTGTCGCTATTCATACTACTATTACACTTTACAATTTCTATGCTCTCAAATGCATCCAACTGTCTATTATTGGTCACATTTCTAACTAATCTTAAATTACTAATATCTATTCTATGATTGTTGTCAAAAGCATGTTGTGCAACACTAGACTTGTCTGTTCTTCCATATTTTAGATGATAAAGATAAAGAACATATGGCTCATCTAAAATATGGAAGAACAGATAAGTCTAGTGTTGCACAACATGCTTTTGACAACAATCATAGAATAGATATTAGTAATTTAAGATTAGTTAGAAATGTGACCAATAATAGACAGTTGGATGCATTTGAGAGCATAGAAATTGTAAAGTGTAATAGTAGTATGAATAGCGACAAGGGACCTATCCCGTATAGCCCGCTTTACGCGTTGCTTAGCAACCGATGATTGAAGCGTGATTAGTCACGCGTAAATTTGACGGTGATATCATACCGTAGCCCGCTTTACGCGTTGCTTAGCAACCGATCATTGAAGCGTGATTAGTCACGCGTAAATTTCACGGTGATATCATTAGTGACGTCACCGGAAAAATAGTATAAATATGGTAGATTTTGTAATTTAAGATTAGTTTTAATCGTCTCCGGATGATGCCAACTTGGTTGGCGAAACGCGCGTCGAGCGAAGTGAAAGTGTTTTGGTGTTTGTGGAAACTACTCCGAGTGTTATGATTTAGTTTGTTTAGTTAACCATTTCAGACTGGGAGTTGGCCTACATTTTAAAATAATTTCCCTTTTTTCTTCAAAGTTAAATGATGAAATTCCATTTTTATAATTTTACATACGATGCATTCACAGTTTGCCGACACTTCCATATTATGAAAGAGTCTAAAACACAGTATAAGCAATATTTAAATTGCGTACAATACACCATGAAACAGCGGACTCGCCCACTACGCGCCACACGCTGTACTATACAAAATTATGCATGCCTAGTCCCTAGTCCCTAGTTTGCTACGTGTCGCGTCGCGATCCGGTAAATCTTATTTCATTCTGACAAGTTTCGCTTTACGTGGGTTTAGCCAATAACCCCTCTAATAAGGACAAAGTGCTTACTTTAAATATCATGGTGACGTCACGCTCTGGGGGCTATACCCAGATGGAGGCTAATATACTCTCTAAGCTAATTCAACAGGCTTGTCTAGGTCGGTCGAAGCGGCGATGCCAGAATGTGTTCCAGTGCGACGCTTCTCTGCCTATATGTTGTACTGTATATAGAATGTAAACAAAATAAAGTAGCTTTCTCATTAGTCAATTATCAAATCAAATTGGCTGCAAAAAGTCATTAAGAAGCAAGCATCTAACAACTCTCGTGTCAATTGTAATTTGGCAACCCTGTTAACGCTGTTTTGTTTTGGGTTTTAGTATAGGACGCCGCCACGCGCCAATAAGAACATCAACACCTCTAGAGGGGTTATTGATATTGCCCGCGTGCTTGCCTAGTTCGTAATCGATTCTCGATATTTTTTAACGGTTTATTTGTTACGGTATTATATCATAATGCCCCAAAAGTGTTGTGTTGCCGGTTGTACAGGAAATTACGAAAGCAGTAGAAAATTTCGTATGTTTCGTTTTCCCAGAGACGAAGAGTATCGCAAAAAATGGCTCTCTGCTTTGAAAAGGAAGATTTTATTTACAAAATTTTCCAACAGGATACAAAAACTGGTGGGATCGTTTCAGTTATTTTAGTTTTACCCCGGTTAAAAGAAACTAACGTGCCAAGTAAATTTCCGAACTGTCCCAAATACTTGTCAAAAAAAATATCGTGTCGAAAAAGCAAAGACGAAAAACTTACAGAATTACATGAAATACATTTTCAGACATACATACAGACATGTCAAAGCTTAACCATGTTTTGAACTTTATGTCTTAAACTAATGTACTTAAAAACTTAAAAATAGAGGACGAAAATGTTTCACAAGGAATTGAATTTATTTCTGATCAACTTAAATTGCGAACATTATCAAAAGAACGTTATAGATATTCCACTACCACTATGGTTTTTTGCTCAATTATATATACTCAATTATATACAATTAGTTCTCATGCATATAGATATTTACGAAATCGTGGACCTATAATTTTGCCCCATCCCGAAACAATCAAGGGAGTCTGTAATGGTTTTCTAACTGATCCTCATATTGATGAGAAGAAAACTTTATTAATATATGCACAAAAAATCTTTAAATATTTAAAAGACCAAGACAAATATGTTAGTTTACTAATGGATGAAATTCACATTGATCCATATTTAACATAGAGATGCAATAAATAATAACGATTCGTTAGCGACATCTGCGTATACATTTATGATTACTAGCATTTGTTCAAATTTTAGTTGTTCATATTGCTCCTGTGTCTAAAATTAATCACGAATTACTTGTCAGTTTTCTTAAAACAATTAACCATCTAGACTCTAATAATTAGACACATCTAATCTTGACTGTATTTCGAAACAGTTAACAGTTAACCATTTAAATTATTCTTTACCTGTGTTTTTCATAGACTCCAATAGATTTATGCCGTAATATCTTTCTTTAGTTTGATCCTTTTATTGATCTCCAAAACTACATTAAAACGATTTCAGACATACCCCGTAATTTCAGCCCGTAATAACATAAGTATCTCGTAGGACTCCGGATGGTGACGTCACGAGGCAGCACTTTGTCCTTGTATTAGAGGTGTTGTTGGTTTAGCAGATTTGAGTACCGATAAAATAGATAACTGATAACTGCAATAAGCTTCCTGAATAGTATTTATTGAAACTGACTATTGTATAATTAATTTCATTGACAATTGCATCCGATCCCAAGGGAAGCAATGCCTAATTTTAGTTAGGTATATGTATTGATGATGTATTGATAAAGCATATTTAGATTATTACACTAAAAAATGCTGTATTAGAGAAATATAATTTTAATTTGCGTGTATTTCTTACCACTAGAGCAAGAAAATTTAGAAAACGTATTAACACTATTATTATTATTAATATCCTATTTTTCATTAATTTCGTCATATAGGTTATATAATTGCCGTTAAACGCCTTAACAGCCCGATAAAAATATAAACTTTATATGTATATATGCATATAAAAAGGATATAAAACAAGTCTAGAAAAATATATTACAACTGTTCTGCATCCACATAAGCACAACAATAATAAACTTATGTTTGTTTGCTTTAACTGCCATCTCAGTGGTCTAAAAATATCAAAAACAACATAATATGTAGTTTTCAGAAGGCGAGAGCTGTTTTTAACTACCTACTCACTCTCTGGACACATAATGCGTATAAGTAAGGTATATATCAAATTAGAGTAGGTAGAATCTGATTGGATTCGTGGGTCGTATACGAAGCGTAATTTTCCCGCAGCATTAGATAATGTAAAAAATCTAGCTTAAGATATATGTACCAACGCAACTGTGAACTACCGACCCGTTTAAATATGTAAGGGTATTAATTAGTATTAATTAAAAGTTCTGAAATTTTTTAACGTAATCGTTCGAGAAAAATAAGGAAATTATAATTTTTCAAATATATGGATATTAGGAACATTACATGATTCTATTAGGTATAAGGAATAAGCAAAGTATATAAAGAGTATCTCAAAATTAACGCAAGATTTGAATTTGCCGCCATTTGTGCAGTAAAGTGTCGGCAACCCTAAACAAAAAACAATTCGATAGCTGACAGTTTAGGGTTAGTAAAAATGGAGCGTTACACGATAGAACAACATATCTTCATTATTGAACAATATTTCAAAAATAATGAAAGCGTGGCGGCCGCAGTTCGAAAATTTCATACAAAATATCGTCGGAATAGTGTTTTAACTTCGTCAACTGTGAAGAGATTAATTGGAAAATTCAGGGAGACTGGATCCGTTGGAGACGCCAAACACACTGGTCGTCCAAGAACAAGCCGTTCAAATGTCAATATCCAAGCAGTGCGTGAGAGTGTCGGTGACAATCAAGAAAGCTCAATTCGGCGTCGTGGACAAGAATTGCAAATTTCAAGAAGCATTCTACAGCGTATAATCACTAAAGATCTGTGTCTCCATGCTTACAAAATCCAATTAACGCAACAATTGAAGCCTAATGACCATGCACAGCGAAGAGAGTTCGTTGAATGGATTATTGAACATCAATAAATGGATGCTGATTTTTCGAACATCATCCTACGCGATGAAGCACATTTTCACCTTGATGGCTTTGTTAATCGCCAAAATTGCCGCTTTTGGGGTTCTGAGAACCCACATGTCATTGTCGAAAAACAAATGCATCCCCAACGTGTCACTGTTTAGTGTGGATTTTGGGCTGGAGGCATAATTGGAACAATTTTTTTTGAAAATGAGGCTGGTCAAGCAGTAACTGTTACTGGTGCTCGATATCGCGATATGATAACACAGTTCTTTCTGCCGAAATTGGATGATATTGATGTGGCCAATCCTATGTACTTAGACTAAAAACTGTAAAAGACTAAAAACTGTGTTTTCTATTTAATTCAAATCTAGCGTTAATTTTGAGACGCCCTTTATAAGGATTTATCTATTTGGTAGTACCGAGATACTACTTTATTGCCGTAAACATTTTCCAGTGTGATTCCTATTTAAGAATTTTTTTAGACGACGAAAGAATACTTACGAGGTCATCATAGCGGAGAAAGTGATTCATATTAAAGGTAGAAAGCACTCATTATTTTTTTAAAAATCTGTGAACATCTTCGAATTCGTTTCGCGCATGCGCTTTAAAAAATACATTTTTGGTATTATATGGTTTTTATTTGTATATTATGTAAAGAGTTTCCATTTTTTCTGAGAGTTATTTTCTTTTAATGGCTAGTTTGAATTTAACTATATTAGAAAACTTTGGAATTATAAATCTTGATAGGAGAGTTGATCCGATGTAGCCACCTCTATTCTCGCCTTGCTGTGGGGCAGGGAAAGCTTCTGATGTTCCAATTTGGGGCAGTTTCGCACTGTATTACCGATAAAATTGTATCAACATCAATATTGAGCAAGATAGGTGGAGAAGTTAATAGGTAAATTATTTCAAAGTAGTTTTCAGCAGTAAAATTTAGTTTTGGAGGAAGAACGGAATTGATCGGAATTGAATCCATGACCATTGTGAGGATAAGGTTTTCAGGATGGGCAAAAAATTAGTTGCGCTCGATATCGTGAAGTTTGTATTAACTTAAAAACATACTTTGGTCTATCGGTAAAAGAACTATTCTTCTTAATATCCATAGACATATTAATACGGGGAGACCCAACGGTTCATTCATAAAACGCTGGAAGAGCAGATCTATTATTGTTCTAAAAACTGCAATGAGTGCGAGAGAGAAAACGGAAGACAATTCTGCTTCGATGTCCTTTCGGCAACGCCGCGTCGCGTGTGATCAAAGCCCATCCAGTGGCGTGTCTACTTATCTTTAATGAATGAGTTAGGGTAAACTGCACAGTTACATAAGAAAAATGCTGAATACCCTGTATATGAACGTTGCAATAAATCAAATGAAAACAGAAAATATTCAGAGCATAGTTTAATTCTTGTACATTAAAATAATAGTTAGTAACTGCAATAAAATTTTGTTATGTGTTTTGTAGTTCAAAAAGTTATTGGACGCATTTGTTAGTTAGTGGACGGTTTAAGATTAGTTATTGGACTCATTGTAAATAATTTAAATTCTATAAAAAAGACACTTTAATTGGTGTCTGACCACTTAGTAAAAATTTTCCTTGCGTGTTTGTTGAAACAACTCATAAAGTCTGTCTATTTATTCTTTCTTTTTAAATTTTCCTCGTTTTAAATTTTTTCATCGTCAAATTCACATTGTTCATTTTCAATATCGCTGTCTTCATTCTCTGAAATCTCATCATTTTCTGTATTGTAGCATATGTGACATAGACATGTCATCACCTTCTTCTGGAATGTGAACATGGTGTTTAAGGGGAACACAACATTTGTATCAAAATTGCTTACATCTCTCATATAATAAAATGACATATATTTAAGAATTTTAATCATACATTGAAATTAAGTTATTATAAAGTAAAGGCTCGACCTATTATAATTGCAACAATTCTAATAATATGAGTGCTGTATTTAAACCAGGAAATGGAAAAGCGTCTAGATTTTTCATTAGAATAACATAAGAAAATACACACAATACAATAAGAAAATACTATAACTAAAATAAAATCACAACATACTTTTGGGATTTACAAAATTCATAAATGTATATCATACTACAAGTCAACAGGAACTACTATAAATATAAATAAAAAAATAAAAGCAACATTTTTTTCAAATTCTATAGTCTGAACATATTAGACAGTTCTAAAAAAAAAATTGGTCTCAACCCAAGCTCCCTGATGTGCTGTCTGTCATCCATGACCATTGTAAGGATAAGGTTTTCAAGATGGGCAAAAAATTGGTTGCGCTCGATATCCTGAAGCTTAAAAATATACTTTGCTCTATCGGTAACAGAACTATTCTTCTTAATATCAAACCAAACAGGGATGTGACTTCAAAATGAATAAAACTGTTTGTTTCAGTTTATAGGTGCGACTTTTTATGGATATGTAGAAACAAAGAACTCTGTTAGCAACAGTTAACTATCTAACGTGAAATCCACATGCCATGTGTCATTTTAGCAACAGTTAACCATCTGACGTGTGAATTTCACATGCCAGATGGTTAACTTTTGCTAACTAAGTCGCACTTATTTTGGACACCCAGTGTTCCTTTAGCAACATAGAAACTTTTGCCTTTGGAAAATCGATTATTTAGGTGAACTGCAGAACGAACTACTATTAGCAGAAGGAAAAAAGGAAAAATTAATAGTCCTAAAACATTTTTAAAAACAAGCTTTTTTTAAATGCATTAAAAATAATAGAAAAACTTTAAATTAAATTAAACCCAGCAATTCATTACATTACACCTATTTTATAATAGTTATTTAGGCAACAAGTGCAAAAAGTAAATATTTATTGCACGCGACGTGAAATTGTCAACACGTCGAGTGAAATAAACACTTTATGTACGTTTATATCTATGTTCATGAAAAAAAAAACAAAAAATGTTTTATTTAGGTGGCATTAATGTCATAACATTTGATGACATGTCATGATATTTATGTGAAAACACTGTAGTAGAATGACAGATGAGTGCAATATAAATTTTATTGCACTAGTGCAATAAAGAACCCGTTTTTGCATTAAATATTCTTCAATAAAGTTTAGTTTTTTGCATGAACGTAGAAAAAAAACATAATTTTTCTCTTAGAATTACTTATGTCAATATCAAGTTACACATTGGATTCTTGTTCTACACAGGTAAATCTCGCAACAAGCATATAAATTGTGTAATTTTATAAATTGATGGGTTTCATTTAATTCAAAGCTTATTTAAAAGTTTTATTATTGTTTATTATTAAGTTTATTTATTTGTTTATTAAAGCTTCCTTTTAGAGCATTTAAATAAAAGCTTGTTTTTAAAAATGTTTTTTACTATTAATTTATTTTTTATATATCGTCTGTTAAGTCTAAGTCTGTTCATTTAGTGCGTCATTGTACTTTTAAAATTCAGATGCAAGATTTGACCCGAACAATTCGACCCCAAAATTGTAATCGGGGACTCCAAAAAGCACCGAGATAACAAAATTTCAGACGGATTGGAGCAACGAGTAACTAAGTTTTTAATCGCCATCTTAGATCAGCCATAATGAACTTTTTTCTCGCCAGTAGTTGACCCTTGTCGGTACCTACAACATTTGTTCGAGGCCCATTGCACAGCCTAGTTTTTCAGTTAAAAATTCGAATGACTTCATTGATAAGGTCAAGAATATTCAATTGCAAGAGGGTGAAATTTTGATTTCCTTTGATGTTTGTTCATTATTTCCGAGTGTACCAATTTCCACAGACCTTGGACTACCTTGAGAATTTACTCGAATTAAACAACTATAAAAAAGATGTAATAGAAGAATATATAAACCTTACCAAACTTTGTATGAAGCAAAATTGCTTCCGTTTCAATGACAAGTTCTATGAACAACATGAAGGAACAGCAATGGGTAACTGTTTATCTGATGTCTTCATGCGTCGATTTGAAACTAAAGCAAAAGAAGAATTCGAGTATTTTCATAGAATTTGGCTGAGATATGTGGATGACATTTTTGCCGTGTTTGACACTAATATTGCGGATGTAGAAAATATCATCACAAATTAAATAGTCGTTTAACTTCTGTAAAGTTTACATATGAACTAGGAAATAATGGAAAACTTCCTATTTAGATGTATTACTAATTAAAAATAGTGACAATAGGTTAGAATTTGATATATATATATATATATATATATATATATATATATATATATATATATATATATATATATATATATATATATATATATATATATATATATATATATATATATATATATATATATATATATATATATATATATATATATATATATATATATATATATATATATATAGAAAAGATACCAGTCCGGTCAGATATATCCCTAATGACCGACCCTCACCACTGCGATCAACACAAAATGGCGAGTTTTAATTTTCTTGTCCATCGTTTACTAAGCTTTCCTCTTAGTATTGAGAGGTTTGAAAAAGAAAAAGTATTAATTAAAGATATAGCTGTGAGTAATGGTTATCCTAGGAAGCGTAAATTTAAAGACACACGTAATTTTACGACCTTTCAAAAGGATGTAGAGACTCCAAAATATGTAACCATCCCGTACGAACCCCGGTTTACTCGTGGTTTGAGTAAGGTCTTCAAAAACGTGGGTGTATCAGAGAATCATTCGTCGAGTAATAAATTACAACAACTTTTAGACAATCCAAAGGATAAAATTGTTCCAAATGAAAGGTCTGGGATTTACGAAATTAGTTGTAATGATTATGATCGAAAATATGTTGGACAAACGAAACGATCAATTAACACCAGATTTAAAGAGCATATGGCTCATCTAAAATATGGAAGAACAGATAAGTCTAGTGTTGCACAACATGCTTTTGACAACAATCATAGAATATATATTAGTAATTTAAGATTAGTTAGAAACGTGACCAATAATAGATAGTTGGATGCATTTGAGAGCATGGAAATTGTAAAATGTAAAAACAGTATGAATAGCGACAAGGGACCTATACCATATAGCCCGCTTTACGCGTTGCTTAGCAACTGATTATTGAAGCGTGACTAATGATTTCATCATAAGTAGTATAAATAGGGTATATTTTTAGTTTAAGATTAGTTTTAATCGTCTCCTGATGATGCCAACTTGGTTAGCGAAACGCACGTCGAGCGAAGTGAAAGTGTTTTTATAACTTTAAAACTAGTTTAGCGGCCATATTGTTTTCCGCCATTTTGAATCTTTTCCCCTTGAATTTTTTCGCTTGATATTCATATCATGGAGGAGCAAAAAAAACCTAGTTCACAATCTTTGGGAGTCCTCCATATTGGATTTAGAATAACGTCATTTTGTTTTCGTATCCTTCTCAGCAAGCCCTTTCATTCGATACCCATATCATTAAAGTGCATAAAAAATACCTAGTCCGCCATCTTGGGAGGTCCACCATATTGGATTTAGAAAACGTTACTTAGCTAGCCATGCATTGTCATCCAAACTAAACGTGTATGCAAAATTTCATTTCAATCGGTTCAGAATAACTGCTTTAAAATTCACTTGCAAAATTTGACCCGAACAAACATACATACTTACAAACAATTGCAAGTTAAATAAATGCTTGTATAAAATTAATAGTAAAAACATTTTTAAAATCAAGCTTTTATAACTTTAAAATTGGTACGTATAGCGGCCATCTTGTTTTCCGTCATTTGTAACTGAAGTGTGACACATATGTTCGTGATTCTAAATGGTATAGATTTCTCGAGAATATAGCATCAATCGTTGTTCCTGATTAAGTCGTGGCAATGTTCCGGTCGTTATTCATATCTAAACCGAATTTCTCACGAAGAAAGTGAAGTAATGGCAAGGACGCATCCTCCGCAAAAAGAGCATCATCCATTGGGATCAGATTCGAAAGCCCAATCCAGATATACCCAGCAGAATATGCATACGTAATATTGTATTCTGGTTAATTCCGATTCTGTCACGATCGTTTATAAATTATATCAAAATTACTTTCCGCTTTAAAACACTTGTGGGGGATCGTTGCCCAAATCAAAGCTGCATTCGCTACCTCTGTTTCTCATTATATCCAAATTGCTTTCCGCTTTAGAACACTTATGTGGGATCGTTGCCCAAGTCAAGCTGCATTCGGTATATCTGTTTCTCTCTCTCTCTGTCCCTCATATCTGTCATATGCTTTATCTCACTTGCGAGACTAAAATGTGTCGTGACGCGACCTTGAAAAATCACTCTCATGCGGCGAAAGAAGTATTCACTTCAAAAACATAGTCTACCATCTTTCGATGTCCCCATATTGGATTTAGAGTTACGTCATTTAATTTTCGTATCAGTAAACTGTTTCATTTGACACCCATCATGGAAGTATATAAACAGTAACTAATCCGCCACATTGGATTTAGAAGGACGTCACTAGCTAACCATGCATTGTCATCCAAACTAAAAGTGTATGCAAAATTTCAACTCGATCAGTTGAGGATAACTGCTTTAAAATTCAGTTGCAAGATTTGACCGGAACAAACATACATATAATCATACATAGCAAATTAAATAAAAGCTTGTAAAAAGGCTATATTCTATATTATACGATTAATTGTAAAATATTTTGGTGTTTATGAACAATTCTGTTTTGCGAGATTATTAAGTTTTATTGATATACTAGGTGACCCGGCAAATGTTGTTCTGCCATATCAATTATTTCTAGGGAATTTCTGGGGTAGAAAATAATAACAAAACAACAAACATTTATTTTTTTAATTTATTTTATTTTAAGCTTTAAAATTATAACAAAAAACAAACTAACAAATAATCTACGATTGTGCTCTCCAGCTGATGTTGTATTAGAATTGATTAGCGTGATTATCAGTTTGTAATTTGTGCATGTGTGATTTGAATGTTTTCAACAATTCATTGTACTCATTCAATAGAGTGTCGAGATCGATAACGATGCGTCTAGCAAAAAGTGAATTGAGGTTATAGTAGCTACAACGTGCATCTATGCGATTGGCAAATGCGCTTTCGGAATCCTCACCGCCCATAACCTAGATCTGTAAAAATGTTTGTGGTTCGTTTGGCATTCGCAGCAATGATCCCACTTTATGGTAAATTTGGCCTTTGATTTTGAATGTTGAATTGAATTGTTGACCATTTGCAGCATTATTTCTAATTATTTCTGTTGTTCCAAACGATGTCATTTGGAAACATGAATTGAATGTTCGAATTGACTTAAGGAACAGGTTAGACTCTGAATCCGTACCGATAAGTAAACCGTTCAATGGTTCAGGTGGTGTTTCAATTTCAGGTAGTTGCACCTTTCCTGACACGCAACACATTCCGGCTGACTCATTTTTAAATTTGAGAGCATGACAATGCCGGTATTCCTTGTCCATATCACCAATTACGACTTTTGAATGAGCATAATATTGAATAGCGGGCTCATACTCGAATGCTAGACGCAGGAATGAATCAGATGTATATGATCGATGTACCTGTCGGCGTTGTTGGTCATTTGCTCTGCGTCTATTGACTGAAACGGCGTGCTTGTCTTTGTTCTAATCTTCTAGTTCATTTCGTTTAGCTCGTGCATCTTCTGATTCTTCTTGACGCAATTGCGCCATGCTCACACGCGCATCAGTATTTCCTTGCTGGATTTGTTCTTCTGTTCTTTGGGTCTTGTATTTCGCCTGCCTGCAGTTTTACTGGTTTGACTGCCCAAATGAGCCAGCCCCTTTACGTCTTGTTGGCATTGTTCACTGTACAAAACACACATAAATATAACTAATTGAATTACTTAATGATGTTTAATAATAAACAAATTCATAAATATAAAATAAGAACAAATAATAAATGTATAAGAATAATTTATACCTGTCAAATATTATCCGTTGTTGGCGGGAGCTCGTGACACGTGTTGAGTACTTTTGAGGTTATAGATCACTTTGTAGATCACTTAATTAACTAATCGTGAGAACTACACTTAAAATTAATAATTTTATTAATTATTGACAAATAAATAATTATGGGCCAGCAAATTAATAATAAATTTACTTGAGAAGTACACTGAGAAGGTAAAATGACAATTGTAAACGTCACTACCACGCTCGATCCATAATCAATAATAATGGCCGAAAAACTATGTTGGGAGTGAGAGAAGGCTTATTGTGTGAGAGCGACAGAGGACCGGCTTCGTTCTCATCCCTACTCCGCGCTATTTACTGGGTGAGAAATGACACCGATAGGTGCCTGGCGGGGATAACAGTTATCGACCAAGGTTTAAAATGATTGAATTACTAATTTGGCTATTAAAAAATAGGGGTTGCTGATAGCAGGGTGAAAATTATAGGTTGTATGTACTTTTTTATGACACATCATAAAAAAATAATAATAAAATTTTTTGTCCAAAAATTTTTTAAAAAATGTTTGGGATGGACTACCCTTATCACTTAGGGGTATAAAAAAATAGATAACGACCGATTCTCAGACCTACCGAATATACATATAAAATTTCATAAAAATCGGTGCAGCCGTTTCCGAGGAGTATGGCAACTAACACTGACACGAGAATTTTATATAATATAGATTAATATACAATTATATAAAACTACTGAGTTGTTTTACTTTAATAAACCACTATGAAATTTTAATAAATGAAAATATTGAATAGGTATCAAGAAAATTTGGCACCTATACCTACTTTTTTATATTGAGTTTCATTGGAATCTCTATCCAGCTTTCGTTTAGAAAGTAGAACATTATCTAATGCATGGGTGAACTACACGCCTATTGGTAGTGAGAAAAAACTCTTAAGAAGGCGATATACATGTAGGCGAGCATGTACGTATATGAGGAATTTCTGCTAAGAAAGTTTTAGTAATTTCAGTTATATTTTTCACAACCAAGTAATTTTTCGTTGAATACACTGAACGTATAACTGATATAATAATTTTCTGATATTATAACACGCACAAATTATTAAGTTTTGTCACTATAGCCAAGGAGCTGTAATGTTAAAAAATCGGGGATACCGTGGACGTCTTTCGGCTTGATATATGGTGCGGAATGTCCCCCAGAAGCACTCGGTGGTATCCTCAGATTAGCTTTTGGTTGTGATCTGTAGAATTTATGAAGGTCGCTCCAGAGGGTCACTCCGAATGGACGAAATGTGAAACATGTCTGTCTACTAAAACAATACATTCTAGGACTCATCAGAAACCCAGTGCTCCTTTTTTTTGCATATGGTCCACGAGGTCCAAAATTATGGGCAAATAACCGTTTTTTTTCTGTCCAAAATGTGAAAACTCTTCAACCAACATTTTCCAACCTGTTTTTCCAGATAGAAAAAGTAACAAAATCCAATCGACAGACAAAACTATTAATCAGAATTTTTTTGGGCGTCTGAAAATTGGGAATATTCCAAAATTTTATGTGCATCTTTTGGCATCTAGTTTTCGGAATTATGGGGAAAATGTCTGTCAATCATTTTTCCTGCTAATTGGACCCATAAATAGTGATGTAAACTAATTTACATACAATATCATCCCTTACATAATTTTTAGCCACCCTTCAAAACATTACAAAATGTGCCAATTTATTTAAAAAAACGGAATAAAGTGTCTATTTATGTACAGTGTCCTTGTGTTGGTGAAATTTTCATTAAAATGATGACCGGAAAACCAGAATAACCTACCACTAGTACGACCATGTTCTCGGATAGAAATTACAGCACAACGGATCATCTAGGGGTTGAGGTGCAGAATTTATTTTTGTTATGATTCTGACTTTTTCGAGGTAATAGATTCTACAGATCGTAACCAAAAGCTTAACTGAGGGACCGATTGGTTCAAGGGCTAGATCCCTAAAGTTAGTAGGTTGCCTACAAACTAATCATTCCCCTCATGCCGCTGCCGCCCACAAACTGATACGTGACATCATTGGTATTTTAAATCGCAAAGCGCGTGCATTGTCAGATAGATAATTTCCAGTGTTACTTGGTATTTTTGGGTTTCATTGGCTTATTTTATTCGTTTTATTATTGTTATTAGTTTGTTCTCGTGTTTTGTCGTTATTTTTATAACTGGATAGGGCTGGAACCTTTGATGTAATGATAACACTCGAAGTAGTTTCCACAAACACCAAAACACTTTTACTTTGCTCGACGCGCGTTTCGCCTACCAAGTTGGCATCATCCGGGGATGATTAAAACTAATCTTAAACTAAAAAATCTACCCTATTTATACTGTTTTCATGGTGACGTCATCCTGTCATATTATGTTTTATGGTCGATGTCTTTATGAGAAGAATATTTAAACAAAATTATAAAAGTAACGATAAAACAGAGGAACAATAATAAAAGTATAAAAATAACAACACTCGAAGTAGTTTCCACACAAACACCAAAATACTTTTACTTTGCTCGACGCGCGTTATACACAAAATGGCGAGTTTTAATTTTCTTGTGCATCGTTTACTAAGCTTTCCTCTCAGTAATAAGAGCTTTGAAAAGAAAAAGTATTAATTAAATGGTTATCCTAGAGATATAGTTAAAAAACTAATTAGAAAGCGTAAATTTAAAGACACACTTCGTAATTCTACGATCTTTCAAAATAATATAGAGACTCCAAAATATGTATCCATCCCGTACGAACCCCGGTTTACTCGTGGTTTGAGCAAGGTCTTCAAAAACGTGGGTATAACAGCAATTCATTCGTCGAGTAATAAATTACAACAACTCCTAGACAATCCAAAGGATAATATTGTTCCAAATGACAGGTCTGGGATTTACGAAATTAGTTGTAATGACTGTGATCGAAAATATGTTGGACAAACGAGACGATCAATTAACACCAGGTTTAAAGAGCATATGGCTAATCTAAAATAAGGAAGAACAGATAAGTCTAGTGTTGTATAACATGCTTTTGACAACGATCATAGAATAGATATTAGAATTTAAGATTAGTTAGAAATGTGACCAATAATAGACAGTTGGATGCATTTGAGAGCATAGAAATTATGAAACGTAAAAATATTATGAATAGCGACAAGGGACATATACCGTATAGCCCGCTTTACGCGTTGCTTAGCAACTGATCATTGAAGCGTGACTAATGACGTCATCATGAAAATAGTATAAATAGTGTAGATTTTTTAGTTTAAGATTAGTTATAATCATGTCCGGATGATGCCAACTTGGTTGGCGAAACGCGCGTCGAGCAGAGTAAAAGTATTTTGGTGTTTGTGTGGAAACTACTTCGAGTGTTGTTATTTTTATACTTTTATTATTGTTCCTCTGTTTTATCGTTACTTTTATAATTTTGTTTAAATATTCTTCTCATAAAGACATCGACCATAAAACATAATATGACAGGATGCAATCCTGGAAGCGCAGTTTGCTGTGTGACTACTTGTACAAGTAAGGAAAACGAGAAAACTGAAACTGGGGAGTCCATTAACTTCCATAGATTTCCAAAAGATCCTCAGGTAAGAAAGGTGTGGATTAGAAAGTGCTATAGGAAGGATGCTTTTAATCCTGATAACCCAAGGATTTGTTTCATAAAGAAGATTTTGAAGATTTGTTCCGTGCTAAGATAATGCATGTAGCTCCAAAAAAAATTAAATCAACGTTATACGTTAATTTTGCCTCGTCTTATATAGTCGTACCTCCAAGGAATCCGTAAGTTTCTCTCACTCGGGGACGCCTTGAAGATTGCTCATCCGATTCATTTTATAATTATTGGGATTTATTAATTATGGGGGGGTTGCTAAATAGGGGTTAATTTAATCAAAATCAGATGGCATTAGTACACACTATTATTTGTACCTAGGACAGTATAAATTTCGAACGCCATCCGATTTCAACAATTTTTAGTGTGTTTTTTTAATTATTGTCGAAACAATCGAAAAAAAGGGGTTTTCGGCGACTTTGTGGGGTTGTTTCTCCGAAACTGCCTATTATGATCGGATGGCAATTTTTTACCAATGTTTGGTGGTGTCGATAAGTATGCTCACCAATTTTGAAGCGGTTGCCTCATAACTTTTTTTTATTTTTTTATTCGCTAGTGCAAAAACGGCCCATGTGTTTCGGCTGGCAAAAAAATTTTATTATAAAATTAGGGTATTACCTTCAATGCTACCGCATTTTTATCCGGTTGCTTCGTCAAAAATTTTTCGATTTTGTCCCACCCCCATATCGCCGCCCCTGTCCTTTTGGGGTCACTTTGGCCATCAGAGGGGGCTCTGTACTACTCAAAGGCCCATATTACCACTCGTCATCCGGTTGCCTATCCAATATCGGATTGAAGTGCCATTTACTTGAATACTATCTCTTATGGACTTCCTTGTCTCTCACTGACCAGTGACCACTGACTACTTCGTGCGGACGCGGACAGCCAGCAGAGCACCTGTTTGGACCGGCCATGCGCACTCCTGATGTAACTATCTTCGTGCTATTCCATCAAATTTCATTTCTTTCCGACCTTTTGCGAATTAGGCCAGGCAAATTAGATTTTTTAACCGATTAATTCCTCACAGGTAAAATTCAGCGGAAATGGGTTGGGGGGGGGGGTAGAGAGTAGTTATTCTGTCATAAACCGAACAACTGACCTCTTGCGGGGGCTGGCTGAACGGTAGGGGTGAAAAGGGGTGAAAAATGGTTTTCGCAATTCCCGGCAAAAGTAATGGTTTCAGAGAAAAATAAATGAGAAAGTTGTTGTTGGTAATACAAAAATGTACAACTTTTGTTCGAAAATTTTTCTCACATAACCTCAAAATCTTTGCGTAAAATTTAAAAAACCTTATTTTTGGTTTTTTATTTTTCATTACACGAAAAATAAAGTTATCAGTATGAAATTCGGATTAATCGTACTGTTTTGTATGACGAATAAGTAGATTTTTTTTTATTTGCGATAACTTAATTAATTTTTGAGAAATTAACGTTTAAAAAAAAGCGTTTTATTCAAGTCGGTCAAGAACTTCCTAGATTTTATCTTAGACGGCTCATTTTTTTTAATCTCTTCGTAATTACATCAATTTTTCAAAAAGAAAATAAAAATATATCACTTCTAGCAAAAAAAATCTTCAAAACGTAAAAAACTGAAAAATCGTCATTTTTTCGTTTTTATCCCTATATAATGAAATTAAACGTTTTATAATAAAGTAAGGTTAAAATACTATTATTATATAATATTAATTGTGCTTAAAATTATGTAAATATTTCATAAAACCAAAATCAGCCAAAAATTATAAAATAACGTTTATTTTATAAAAAGTACTATACAATAAACTTGAAAAAAGTACATAAAAAATGCTAATTTAGTCTTGCCCTATTTTGCTGCGATTCTTCTCGGTTATATTCTCTTCTTCTTCTTCTTCTTCTTCTTCTTCTTCTTCTTCTTCTTCCTCTTCTTCTTCTTCTTCTTCTTCTTCTTCTTCTTCTCTTTCATCTTCTTCGCATTCATTTAAATTTGTATTATCTTCGACGTTAACCAGCTCAGAAACAATATCGTTTGGACCTTCTACTTCTATTTGTTGAGCTTCAATATTACAGCAAACATTCGAATCGCTACATGTTTTACACAGATCCGTACATTTAAGACCGTGTTTCCGACAGCTGCAGCGTAAAGTAATACATCCCTTTGAGCAGCTATAAACATTTTTTGTAGTAAACTATCCGGAATAAGTTGATCGTCCGTATAGTTTGGAATGAGAATACCTTCGTTGCACGTCTTCGAACCCAAATCCGTTGAATATTTTGGATTTCCGAGCCATGTGTGGAGCTGATGGTATGCACGAAAAATGTGCTGCTTTGCAGCTCCTATGGTGGGTGGTAACTTTTCTAATTTGAATGTTGATTTTATCGACGCAGTTTGGTACATATCAAACCTTAATTCATTTAACGACAAATTAGATTTTTTGCTGTAGATGGCTGCAATTAATTTGCAGCCATTTTCTACAAGCAAATCTTTATCGGCATTTGCGTTATAAAACGTATCAGCCAAATCTGCAAAAATTTTTACTTCTAATAAAGATTTGACTGCACTTCTTTTGCATTTTTTCTGTGAAACCAGAGGTCGTATCACAGCCAGTAAAACAATGCAAAAAGGCAATGTATTTGCGATACAAATCGTACGTAAAACTTTTTGATGAGTAATATGCATCTCTAACTTTGCCAGAACCAGGTTTATATAAATAAACATCAGAACAATCAATATTCAGCTGATTCATCAAAACCAAAATATCAACGTCTTGACCAACAAAAATTACAGTTTTATCACCCTTCGCCAGTTCTAGTGCTGTATTGACAATAAGAGTATCCGCGTCTTCTTGTGCTTGCGCACAAGAAAAGCCAGCCGATTTCAGCTCCGCAGACAAAAGTTGGATCAGTTTGTTTTTATTATTTTCATTACCCAGAAACTTTTCCGATGTAAATGACAATTTTATGTGTCCATCAAAGTTGTGAACATTTGGAGCGACTGATAATACACTTTGTCTGCGTGAACGTTCACTAGCTTTCGTGTTACTTGATGGAATGGATGCTGGTGTTTCTGGTGTTTCATTTGCATTCGGGTACCCATCAAATACACTGTATTCGGAGCACAACCGACGCACTGCTTCGAACACTGTATTCGGAGCGCAGCTGACCAACAATACCTCTAATACAAGGACAAAGTACTGCCTCGTGACGTCACCATCCGGAGGCCTACGAGATACTTATGTTGTTACGGGCTTTATGTAGTTATTTAGGTAGGTATGTCTGAAATCGTTTTATTGTAGTTTTGGAGATCAATAAAAAGATCAAACTAAACTAATATATTACGGCATAAATCTATCGGAGTCTATGAAAAACACAGGTAAAGAATAATTTAAATGGTTATCTGTTAACTGTTTCGAAATACAGTCAAGATTAGATGTGTCTAATTATTAGAGTCTAGATGGTTAATTGTTTTAAGAAAACTGAAAAGTAATTCGTGATTAATTTTAGACACAGGAGCAATATGAACAACTTCTTTAAAATTTGAACAAATGCTAGTAATCATAAATGTATACGCAGATGTCGCTAACGAATCGTTATTATTTATTGCAGCTCCTACAACATTACCACCTTTATAATCTAAATATGGATCAATGTGAATTTCATCCATTAGTAAACTAACATATTTGTCTTGGCCTTTTAAATATTTAAAGATTTTTTGTGCATATGTTAAAAAAGTTTTCTTCTCATCAATATGAGGATCAGTTAGAAAACTATTACAGACTCCTTTGATTGTTTCGGGATGGGGCAAAATTATAAGTCCACGATTTCGTAAATATCTATATGCATGAGGACTAATTATATATAAAATTTGAACATAACCATAAAAACCATAGTGGTAGGGGAATATCTATAACGTTCTTTTGATAATGTTCGCAATTTAAGTTGATCAGAAATAAATTCAATTCCTTGTGAAACATTTTCGTCCTCTATTTTTAAGTTTTTAAGTACATTGGACATAAAGTTCAAAACATGGTTAAGCTTTGACATGTCTGTATGTATGTCTGAAAATGTATTTCATGTAATTCTGTAAGTTTTTCGTGTTTGCTTTTTCGATAGGATATTTTTTTGACAAGTATTTGGGACAGTTCGGAAATTTACTTGGTACGCTAGTTTCTTTTAATAGGGGTAAAGCTAAAATAACTGAAACGATCTCACCAGTTTTTATATCCTGTTGAGAAATTTTGTAAATAAAATCTTCCTTTTCAAAGTGGCACTCACACACTCGGGAATTGTCACTAGGCACAAAATTTTCACGTGGAATTGCAGAAAGCCATTATCTGCCATACTCTTCGTCTCTGGGAAAACGAAACACCCGAACTTTTCTACTGGTTTCGTAATTTCCTCTACAACCGGGAACACAACACTTTTGGGGCATTATGATATAATACCACAACAAATAAACCGTTAAAAATATCAAGAATCGATTAGTAACTAGGCAAGCGCGCGTGTAATAACAATATCTTTTTGTTGGCGCGTGGCGGCGTCCTATAAAACCCAAAACAAAACATCGTTAACAGGGTTGCCAAATTACAATTGACACGAGAGTTGTTAGTTGCTTGCTTCTTAATGACTTTTTGCGGCCAATTTGATTTGATAATTGACTAATGAGAAAGCTACTTTATTTTGTTGACATTCTAATTTGTTTACATTCTAAATACAGTACAACATATAGGCAGAGAATCGTCGCACTGGAACACGTTCTGGCATCGCCGCTTCGACCGACCTAGACAAGCCTGTTGAATTAGCTTAGAGAGTATATTAGCCTCCATCTGGGTTAAGCCCCCAGAGCGTGACGTCACCATGATATTTAAAGTAAGCACTTTGTTCTTATTAGAGGGGATTATTGAGCTGACACTCTGAAAATTCAAATACTGACTGTAAATACGCCCTCGTTTCGATATGTTCGTGAACTAATACATTGAAAATTCTATTTGAAGGTAAAGAAGAGCTCAACAATACCGAAAAACTAATTCTAGTCTGAAAATCCTATTTTTTCAGTTTTTTGCGTTTTTAACGATTTTTTTTGCCAGAAGTGCTATATTTTTATTTTTTTTTTCGAAAAGTTGGTGTAATTACAAAGAGACTAAAGAAAAATGAGCCGTCTAAGATAAAATCTAGGAAGTTCTTGACCGACTTGAAAAAAACGCTTTATTTTCGAAAAACGTCAATTTCTCAAAAATTAATTAAACATCGCAAATAAAAAAAAATCCACTTATTCGTCATAGAAAACAGTACGATTAGTCCGAATTTCATACCGATAACTTTATTTTTCGTGAAATGAAAAATAAAAAACCAAAAATATGGGTTTTTAAATTCTACGCAAAGATTTTGAGGTTATGTGAACAAAATTTGTACATTTTTGTATTACCTACAACACAACTTCTGCATTTAACTTTTTTCTCTGAAAATATTACTTTTGCCGGGAATTGTTAAAAACCACTTTTTACCCCTACCGTTCAGCCCCCGCAATAGGTCAGCTGTTCGGTTTATGACAGAATAACTACTCTCTACCCCCGAACCTATTTCCGCTGAGATTTACCCGTGAGGAATTAATCGGGAAATTCATGTTTTTTGCGCTAATTTGCCTGGCCTAAATAGATCCACCTCCTTTTTTTGTACCCAAAGCTTGGACTAATCCGGCAGTGCTATAATTTATAGGCAAAAAAAGTGAAACCGAATGCTTTGGACGTTTAGAACAATAAATTATTTAATTGACGCAGCAAAGTAGCGAGACTATGTCCTCCTGGAAGGCAAGAGGACGTGTCAAGATCATAGACATATTAATACGGGGAGACCCAACGATTCAATCATAAAGCGCTGGAAGAGCCGATCTATTATTGTTCTAAAAACTGCAATGAGTGCGAGAGAGAAAATGGAGGAAGGTATCCTTTCGGCAACGCCGCTTCGTGTGATCAAAGCCCATCCAGTGGCGTATCTACTTATCTTTAATGATTGAGTTAGGGTAGACTGCATAGTTACATAATAAGAAAAATACTTAATACCCTGTATCTGAACGTTGCAATAAATCAAATGAAAATAGAAAACATTCAGAGCATAGTTTAATTCGTGTACATTAAGATAATAGTTGATAACTGCAATACAACTTTGTCATGTGTTTTGTAGAAATTTATTTATAATTTTAAAGCAAAAAGTACAGTTATTGGACGTATTTGTTAGTTAGTGGACGGTTTAATATTAGTTATTGGATACATTGTAAATAATTTAAATTCTATAAAAAAAGACACTTTAATAGGTGTCTGACCACTTAGTAAAAATTTTCCTTGCGTGTTTGTTGAAACAACTCATGAAGTCTGTCTATTTATTCTTTCTCTTCCTCCTTATTTTAAATTTTTTCATCGTCAAATTCACATTGTTCATTTTCAATGTCGATGTCTCTGTTCTCTGAAATCTCATAATTTTCTGTATTGTAGCATATATAGTGACATAGACATATGTCATCACCTTCTTCTGGAATGTGAACATGGTGTTTAGGGGGAACACAGCATTTGTGTCAAAATTGCTTACATCTGTCATATAATAAAATGACATCATATATTTAAGAATTTTAATCATACATGCAAATTAAGTTATAATAACGTAAAGCTATTACTCGACCTATTATAAATGCAACAATCCTAATAATATGTGTGCTGTATTTAAACTAAGAAATGGAAAAACGTCTAGATTTTTCATTAGAATAACATAAGAAAATACTATAACTAAAATAAAATCACAACATACATTTGAGATTTACAAAATGCATAAATGTATATCATACTAAAGTCAACATGAACTACTATAAATATAAATAATAAAATAAAAGCCACATTTTTTTCAAATTCTATAGACTGAACATATTAAAGACCGTTCTTTAAAAATCACAACTTCATGTCCTATATACAACCACGAGCCTACCAGTATTACAAAGACTGATGCAACAGCAAACATCCAATATAGTAGACTATTACCAGAAATAAGGGTTAACTGTCAACGGGGCAAAGACGCAAGTCGTAGTATTCACAAGAAAGAGAGACCCGCGAAACGTAAAAATATGCATCAAAGGCATAAACATCAAAAATATAACTAATTTAAAATACCTTGGTGTAAACATTGATAGACAATTTAAATTCGCCAAACAAGTGAGCGACATTATAAACAAAGTCAAAGGCAGATGGTCCAAAATTGCAAATATATTACTACAAGCCAATACTGAAACAGCTCTTATATTATACAAGGCATACAATTAGGCCTATCCTAATGTATGCGGCTTCTATTTGGTATCCGTGGATTACTAAAAAGCAAAAAGAACAGCTACAAATAGAACAAAATAAATCCCTAAGAATGGCCACAAATACACGACTCCAATCATGCACCACACTACACCAAAACACCGGCGGAATACAAAGTTTAGACACATACTTAGAATCACACATCATACCCGCATTCATTGACAGACTAAACATACACACAGCCATGATCCCAAGATTCAGAAATCCACCAAAATACCCCTCACTCAATTACGTATATACACCTTAGCGTCCTAACCCCCAATTACTAATTAAATACATGAATGAAAAACAGAAAATAGAAATATAAAATAACAGCATGAAAATAGAAGACAATAAAAATTGAAAAACAGATAAAACAAAATATAACCAAAAAAATAAATAAAATATAAACACAAAAGAAAACAAAATTGTAAAAGAGGCATGATGACAAAACATAAAATATAATAAAAGTACACCAGAATTTAAGACCCACAAATTAATAATATAGGAAAAGGATATTGTAACCACGCTTTTTGCCCCTGCTTATTTTTATAAACAACTAACAATAAACTAACAACCGCAAAAGCTTCCCGTCACATCCTGCACCCCCAATAGGTCGACAAAATATTCATAACAACGGAAAGTCTCGAACAAGAAGTCTTAACAACATCAAGTACCCGGCTAAAGTATTTCGAAAGAAATAGGTGCCATCGCATAAGCATAAATACACAACGCGATGACAAACAACACAGTAAATCAAACTTTGTTAATCAAACCTACTATAATTATTGAATCTATTAATTCCTAAATAATATGAGTTTTGTAACTTCTTATTCTATTTCGCCTATTGTTTTCTATATTTTTTTTGTTTCATAATAAATACATATTTTGAAAAATGTTTTCAATACCAACTTGACTAATTGAATATGGTGGTCATTCAGTAGTTCATCAACATACATAGATGGAGATGAAAATGGTATTTTGCATCACCCGAATAAAAATAATTTTAAATATCGCACATTGATTATGTATCATATAAATTACATAAAAAAAAATAATGAAATAATTATTGCAGCATTATAAAAAGTTCATTTTTAGTTTCAACGCCGCCCCTGGCCAAGCCAAGCAGTTAAAACTTGTAGGTAACCTTAAAAATACTTACAGTACTTACCGATGAAAAGTAACATTTTCCGGACTTAAATGATCCACTCTTTTACAAACTATACAAGAATGCACCATAGTTACACACTTATTGTTCACCTGAATCGCAATAAATACAAAGATTCGTAGAATACACTTAACAAAACAAAAGTACAAGAGGTAGCGTTGCGGCAACCTCGCAAATTTCTTTTCATTGATTAATAGACATTGTCGTAAAATTCGAGTAAAATTCTTCAAACGACGTTGCCGGTGTTGAGATTTATACCTCAAGGCACAGGCTATACTTTTTCGATTGTCTATGGTTTTCACCATATATTATTAACGCAATAAGGCAATACAATAGATTACTTTTGCCAAGAAGCTGTTTTAAATAACATTTTAGTCTTAAAATGAATCAGATTCGTTGAAATTGTCAAATTATTTGAACATCTCTTACGGTATTCAAAGACTTCAAGTGAATTTCACAGTTTCTCCGATTGGGAGAAAAAGACGGACGATAAGGATGGAACGATCTTGGATCGGCCAAAAATGTAATCAATTCTGTCTCTTGTATTAATACGTCTATGGTCAAGATCGTGTTCCCGGGGATGATTACGAGATCGCGGTGGCAGCAGTAGAAAGTAGAAGTAGGGGAAGTTTCCCTAAAATGGGATACTTATGTTTTGAACCGTGTTTAAAACAGTGCTTAAGTACAAAATCACGGACAACCCTCATGATGGATAAACCAAACATAACTCTATACAAAAAACAAATGAAAGTATTAAACATAAAACAACAAGAAGAAAAAAATGTGTTTTTTTCTTGCGCGAGTCAAATTTCCCATTTTAGGAACATGTTTATCTAAAACGGGATCAGTAGTGTTTCTAAAATGGGATTATATTTCCAAATACAGATCATAAATCAAATAACTGACTGCATTGTCTAATACACCGCAAGCTTCGTGGATCCATCTCTGGCAGGAAGTGCACCGAATCCGCTGGTCATCGGGTTTGCTGCTTAGAAAATCGACTTAACAATAGAAGCACAAAAAGATTTTCTTCATCTTCACTGTTTTCTTTGGTCATGCCTATTTTTTTATATTTCTGTCTTTGGTCTTGTTTTTCTCATTCTCATATTTTTGGTGTCTAATCTTGTCTGTTATTTCATCAATCTTCTTTTCGGTCGAAGTATTTTTTAGTGGTTTGGAGATTTTTTTGCTGATTTTTCGTTCGATGGCCTCTTCCTTTCAAAGATGGCAATTTACTGGTTGGCACTTTACGTCGTTTCGCCTCTATACTGGCACTCAATTCATCATTATAAGGTGTGCTCGTTAGGATGACAGTTTTGGGTATGGTTGATTCATTTCCCTATCATCATCATTGAAGAAGCTGCCATCGGACTCAAGAGGATGAGTTGATTTTGATTGTGGCAGTGTATCGAATATGAAGTTGATGAAGGTGTTTGGTGCCTGATTGGAAGTGGTGGTTCTCTTGGTATAGTTGATTCATTTCTGGTGAAACACAATCTTGAGGAATATTGGCCAGAGGTTTATCATCATAATTGGAGAAGCTGTCATCTGACTTAAGAGGATGAGTTGATTTTGATTGTGGCAGTGTATCGAATATGAAGTTGATGAAGGTGTTTGTTGCCTGATTAGAAATGGTAATTCTCTTGGTATGGTTGATTCATTTCTGGTGAAAAACAATCTTGAAGAATATTGACCAGAGGTTTATCATCATCATTGGAGAAGCTGTCATCTGACTCAAGAGGGTGAGTTGATTTTGATTGTGGCAGTGTATAGAATATGAGGTTGATGAAGGTGTTTGGTGCCTGATTGGAAATGGTGGTTCTCTTAGTATGGTTGATTCATTTCTGGTGAAACACAATCTTGAGGAATATTGGCCAGAGGTTTATCATCATAATTGGAGAAGCTGTCATCTGACTCAAGAGGATGAGTTGATTTTGATTGTGGCAGTGTATCGAATATGAAGTTGATGAAGGTGTTTGTTGCCTGATTGGAAATGGTGGTTCTCTTAGTATGGTTGATTCATTTCTGGTGAAACACAATCTTGAGGAATATTGGCCAGAGGTTTATCATCATAATTGGAGAAGCTGTCATCTGACTCAAGAGGATGAGTTGATTTTGATTGTGGCAGTGTATCGAATATGAAGTTGATGAAGATGTTTGTTGCCTGATTGGAAATGGTGGTTCTCTTGGTATGGTTGATTCATTTCTGGTGAAACACAATCTTGAAGAATATTGACCAGAGGTTTATCATCATCATTGGAGAAGCTGTCATCTGACTCAAGAGGATGAGTTGATTTTGATTGTGGCAGTGTATAGAATATGAGGTTGATGAAGGTGTTTGGTGCCTGACTGGAAATGATGGTTCTCTTGGTATGGTTGATTCATTTCTGGTGAAACACTATCTTGAAGAATATTGGCCAGAGGTTTATCGTCATCATTGGAGAAGCTGTCATCTGACTCAAGAGGATGAGTTGATTTTGATTGTGGCAGTGTATCGAATATGAAGTTGATGAAGGTGTTTGTTGCCTGATTGGAAATGGTGGTTCTCTTGGTATGGTTGATTCATTTCTGGTGAAACACAATCTTGAAGAATATTGACCAGAGGTTTATCATCATCATTGGAGAAGCTGTCATCTGACTCAAGAGGATGAGTTGATTTTGATTGTGGCAGTGTATAGAATATGAGGTTGATGAAGGTGTTTGGTGCCTGATTGGAAATGATGGTTCTCTTGGTATGGTTGATTCATTTCTGGTGAAACACTATCTTGAAGAATATTGGCCAGAGGTTTATCGTCATCATTGGAGAAGCTGTCATCTGACTCAAGAGGATGAGTTGATTTTGATTGTGGCAGTGTATCGAATATGAGGTTGATGAAGGTGTTTGGTGCCTGATTGGAAATGATGGTTCTCTTGGTATGGTTGATTCATTTCTGGTGAAACACTATCTTGAAGAATATTGGCCAGAGGTTTATCGTCATCATTGGAGAAGCTGTCATCTGACTCAAGAGGATGAGTTGATTTTGATTGTGGCAGTGTATCGAATATGAAGTTGATGAAGGTGTTTGTTGCCTGATTGGAAATGTAGGTTCTCTTGGTATGGTTGATTCATTTCTGGTGAAACACAATCTTGAAGAATATTGGCCAGAGGTTTATCGTCATCATTGGAGAAGCTGTCATCTGACTCAAGAGGATGAGTTGATTTTGATTGTGGCAGTGTATCGAATATGAAGTTGATGAAGGTGTTTGGTGCCTGATTGGAAATGGTGGTTCTCTTGTATGGTTGATTAATTTCTGGGGAAAGACAATCTTGAAGAATATTGGACAGAGGTTTATCATCATCATTGGAGAAGCTGTCATCTGACTCATGATGATGAGTTGATTTTGATTGTGGCAGTGTATCGAATATGAAGTTGATGAAGGTGTTTGGTGCCTGATTGGAAATGGTGGTTCTTTGTGGTGAGCTCTCTTCCGTTGAAGTTCATTCATTTTCTGGCTGCTCTGTGGGATCAGCAGATATAAACATAACGTCAGTGAAAACGTGGCGATTAACGGGATATAAGCCAGTTAAAAAAATACCAACAGTGTTTACCGCAAGTGTATTCAAATTAAAACAGAAAACGAGCATTGTGTTTCTAAAATGGGATACATCCCGTTTTAGAGGCACATGGCGCATCCCATTTTATCAACACATCAACATGTAAACAAACAATGTGTGCACATTTTTGATGTAAGAAGATAACCTTAAAATTTCATAAGTTAAGTGGCCGTTGATGTCCTAGCAATTGGTAAAAAAAATTTCGCTGTCATCTCAGTGGCCCTAAAGATAAAAAGCTTATGTTTGTAGATTTTCTTTTAAATAGAAAACGCCCTATGGACGCAACTCGATTAAATCTATCTAACAATTTTTTCCTAATAACTAGACTTAGCTGTTCAGTAGATAAGTATCCAGTGACACACTCCACATAACACTCATCACTTGGTTCATGCAATACATATCATGCTTAGAATTCTAGTCACTTTCACTGTCACTACACCAATTCGAACGGGTTTAGTCTCTTTAACCGTCGAACAAGTCCGTTGTTGTCGAGTAGTGATATCACCTCGACGTTTTCGTGGTTTTCTAGCCTCTTCTGATGTTTGCCTGCAAACCTCTTAATCTCATCTTCAACCATAGGCATATTCAGGTCACGATGGATGTCTTCATTGCAAATGTACCACTGCGCTTTGACGATGCTTCGAAGTACTTTATTCTGGAACGTTTGAATTAATTTAATGTTCGATTTCTTAGTGCATCCCAGAGTTGGATGCCATAAGTCCATACGAATTCAGAATTTGCTTGTAGATAAGCAGTTTGTTGTGTATTGACAACTCAGAGTGACGTCCAAGGAGCCAATACATTTATCTGAATTTGAGGTTTAATTGCTCACGTTTCTTCTTCACATGTGTTTTCCATCGAAGTTTTGCATCTAGGATGATGCCTAGATACTTTACTTCGTTGGCATGTGGGATTGTTTGCTGGTTGACAATCACTGGAGTATAGTCATATTTCTTGTTGGTGAAATTGACGTGAATCGATTTCGCCTCATTTAGTTTGATGCGCCATTTCTTTGTCCAAGCGGTGACATTGTTGAGAGCTACTTGGAGTTTGTTCGTGGCTGACTGTATGTCTTGGTCAGTAGCAAGCAGAGCAGTGTCGTCGGCGAATGTTGCCGTGACTACTCAGTCTCTTTGTGGGATGTCGTTGGTGTACAGCAGGTAGAGAACAGGTCCAAGGACATTGCCCTGAGGTACTCCAGCACAAATCTTCTTGAGGTCAGAATATTCTTATCCATATTTAACTCTGAAGTGGCGTTCAGTAATGTATGAATGAAGAATTTGGCTCATCTGTCGTGGCAAATATGTTTCTAGTTTATATTCGAGGCCCTGATGGCACACTCGGTCGAATGCTTGGGCCACATCTAGGAATATCGTTGCGCAGATCTTTTTCTCTTCTAGTGCTCTCTCAATTACATCGGTAATTCGATGCACTTGATCCATAGTTGAATGCTTATTACGGAATCCAAACTGGTGAGATGGAAAAAGCTGCTTTTCCTCGATGATTGGTTAGAGTCTCTGCAAAAGGAGCTTTTCTAACAGATTGGATATAATCGGCAGTGAGGAAATTGGTCGGTATGATGTTCTATTTTCAGGAGATTTGCCAGGTTTGGGAATCATTATTACTTCACCAATCTTCCACTGTATTGGCACGTATTGGAGTCGTAGTGCTGCATAAGAGATGCGTCAGTTTCATGTTTGTAGATCTAAATTTTTACAAGAAATACGTTAAAAACTTCAAAAAACACCTGGTGCAACGCCACCAGTGTAGATTCTGTTCAAACTGCTGAAGGTTACTCATACACTGAGTGGGTATTAGGTCAATTGCACAATAGATGACGCTACATGTACTACAAAATAATTTGGGTATCCCGTTTTACCACAGTATCCCATTTTAGATAAACTTCCCCTACATCTCTTACGATGTTTGTTACATTATTAACATTTTTATATTACTAATAAAGTATATTGTCATCTAAATTTTAAGTTTTACACATACCTATCATTAAAAGGAGTAATGTCTTCTGTCAAATGTACAACTGAGGTCTGAGCAGTGGCGGCTCGTGACTAAAGCATCAGGTAGGGCAGACAAATTTAATATTGATATTAAATTTGGTCCGCGAAGGATTAATGGCGAAGGATTAATGTAAAATTTTTCAAACTTTCAAGGTCACTCGTTTTCCTGGCACTTCAGAATTTCAATGAAAAATCCATTTACAAAAAATTACAGGGTTTCGCAAAAATGATTTTTGGAAAAGTATCAAACTTTTTGGAAATAATATTTATTCACGAATTACTGATGTTATAAATAAATGGAAATAAACAAAATATATTTTATTAGATTGTTAAATATTTTTTTTTAACCAATAGGTATTTCGTTTGTCGAATCAATGATTCAACGAATTTTAATTTTCCTTGCCGTATTTCGATTTTTTTATTTAACTCTAGTTTGTCAATTTACTTTTGGAATTTTAAAACAATAAACTTTTTCTTGAATTTTTGATATGAGTAGCTTGTGTGTTTGAAAAAAAGAACAGCGCGTAGGTATGTCAGAACGTTCCAAAAATAAACAGTTCAGCAAGAACTAACGGGAAGTTCAGAGTTCAGAAAAAAATCACTTCGGATACAACTACATAATACTTTCAATTAAATAATTTTTAATGGTTTTTGACAGACCACTAAAACAGTAGATTACCTAATAAAATCACGCCAATCACGAACGACAAGACGAAAAGCCGAAAAATCGAACGAAAAACTAAATCCACATACCTACTCTACCCGGTATTGTATCTTGTATCTGCACAATACAACTGTGATATAAACTCTAAACTGAAAACAGAAAACAGTGAAATCTTAATCATATGACTTTGTAACACCAATCACTAATTAGGGGCTGAAGCTGAAGGGCGCGAATCGTGGACGTTACATCACTCAAACCGCGCCGATGGGCAAGCCCGTAGCATAATATACAAAATAATGCACGAAACAGGTGCACCTGCACTGAATTCCTCTTCAAGTCGCTTTAAGAAGTCTGTTTTCATTAAAAATCAAAAAAATATATTTCCCACTACTTGATTGATGGGGTATCGTTACTTATTTATTACTAGTTTACTACTATAGTTTTATTACTTGTTAGATTTTAGATTAGATATTAGCTATTACTAGATACATAATTATATAAAAATCATAGCTGAAAACCTAAAGAATGAAGGGCGATATTATTTTCGTATTATAGGAGATGCAAAATAATTAGTTTCCTACACGCCTAATCTATAGGTAAGTTATAATAAATACTTCGATTAATTGGTTTTTAATAAATATTAAATACCGTGGTTCTAATACTAGATAACATTTTAAATTCCGTACAATTTAGTGGTAATTATAATAATAAAGTTTTTATTATTATAATTAGGTATCACATCAATTGTACGGGATTTAAAATTTCATCTAGTATTTCATCTAGAACCGAGGTATTTAATGTTTATTAAGTTTTAAGACAAAAATTATTAGTTCAGCAAATAATTACTTTGCCGCTTCAGAAAGGTGACGGTCGACCGGCGCGGGTCACCTACGGGCAAGCCCATCTCAGACTGTCTCAGGGTGGATACAACCTAGGCATACGTTTACCGTTTCGCTCGCACAATCGTCGCCGCGTTTACCTCGAACGTATATCGCGAATTAACACAGGCCTGCTTGTCATCTACGGACTTGCCCATAGCGATGATTAGCAGGTCTCCCTCGCGCTATGGGCAAACAGATCGTACCTATTACTAATTTATTTCGAGTGCGTAACCCGCAAAATTTAAATCGGAATATGATTACTGATTAATAATATACTTTTTACTTTTTATTTATAATCTTACTTAAGACTTTTAAAAATCTGTTATGCTATTGTGTTAAAATATATTGAACATTCTACATGGTAATTGAAAAATGTTTTTGAATATTGTTTTTACTTTTATATTTATACCTTAAATCCTAGGGTGGGCACTGCCCACCCTGCCCACCTCGAGGAGCCGCCACTGGTCTTAAGTATTGAATACCGATAACTAATATTTTATGTTGTATTATATGTTATATTATAAGTAATTTGAAGCAGTGAAAGCCCATTATTTCGTAACGATTGCAAAGTAAATAAATACTATGTAATTATATTCTATAACGGAAGCAATCGATAAAACATCCGAACCGCTGCCGCTGTCTGTAGAGATTAGTTAGTCTAGCGATGACGTATAACGTCCTACGATTCATGTGACCGAGCTGGCTCCCCTCTCGTCAGTCTCCTGTCTCTAGTTTTCATGTTAGAGTGCATTTTTCTAAAATGTATATAATGTAGAGCGATGTACGTATGTGAGTTGCCTATCTTTTAGGGAGGTGGGGTTCGGAAAAATTTAAACTAAAGTCCACCTAATAAGTTTTAAAAGTTGAATGACAGTCGTAAGGTCGGTGCGTCAGCATTTTTTTTAGGGGTTCGGTTTTTAAATGGATACTCTAAACGCCACAGCTGATATTGAATACAAGTATCCATATCACTCATGAAATATTGCTTTCAGCGCGTTACCATTTTTTGTGGGTGGTTCGCCAGTAGGCATATTTCCCACAAGAAACAAAAATAAATATCAACTGTTAAATCCACATCCCACATTATGTGTTCCTCTTTCATCACGCGATTAATACACTTCTGCCAATTTTCTGCTTTGAGTTTTTGACCATTGCTCCTCGAAGATGGCTCTCTACGTCAACTAATTTAAAACTTCGGTTCACTCTCGCCACTTCCCCTTTTACTTGGGCGCAGAACAATTCAATGGGGTTCAATTCACAGTGGTAAGGAGGTAATCTTAACAATGTGACTCCATGCGTCAATGCTAGTTCATCCACTGCCAGTTTCTTATATTTATAGACATCTTACCTTAGCGATTTGCAATAATTCCGCCTTCAGGTAATGTTCTTGGTAAGGAATTGCCGTTTTTGTTAACCATTCTTGAATTCTTCTCTTTCCCCATCCACTCCCTGATTCCAAATGTTTAAGTACGCCTGACTAACAATGTTTCGTATACTTCGTAACTCATTTCCTCGTGGTAGCCTATGGTCTTTTTGGATTGAAATTCCCATTCCCAGTTCTCCATTAGGCAAAAATTCACAATCATTTCCAATATGCGTTATGATTAAACGGCGACCTTTTCCAGGCGACATCTAAAAACCAATTATTCAGCAAAAACACTCGGAGTAGTTTCCACAAACACCAAAACACTTTCACTTCGCTCGACGCGCGTTTCGCCAACCAAGTTGGCATCATCCGGAGACGATTAAAACTAATCTTAAACTACAAAATCTACCATATTTATACTATTTTCATGGTGACGTCACTAATGATATCACCGTGAAATTTACGCGTGACTAATCACGCTTCAATGATGGGTTGCTAAGCAACGCGTAAAGCGGGCTATACGGTATAGGTCCCTTGTCGCTATTCATACTACTTTTATATTTTGCAATTTCTATGCTCTCAAATGCATCCAACTGTCTATTATTGGTCACATTTCTAACTAATCTTAAATTACTAATATCTATTCTATGATTGTTGTCAAAAGCATGTTGTGCAACACTAGACTTATCTGTTCTTCCATATTTTAGATGAGCCATATGCTCTTTAAATCTGATGTTAATTGATGGTCTCGTTTGTCCAACATATTTTCGATCACAATCATTACAACTAATTTCGTAAATCCCAGACCTTTCATTTGGAACAATTTTATCCTTTGGATTGTCTAAAAGTTGTTGTAATTTATTACTCGACGAATGAATCGCTGTTATACCCACGTTTTTGAAGACCTTACTCAAACCACGAGTAAACCGGGGTTCGTACGGGATGGATACATATTTTGGAGTCTCTATATCCTTGTTGAAAGGTCGTAGAATTACGAAGTGTGTCCTTAAATTTACGCTTCCTGATTAGTTTTTCAACTATATCTCTAGGATAACCATTACTCACAGCTATATCTTTAATTAATACTTTTTCTTTTTCAAACCTCTCATTACTGAGAGGAAAACTTTAAACAGGAGGAGTAAACGATGGACAAGAAAATTAAGAAGTGAAACGACTATTTAATTTGGAAATGAAGTTTTCTACATCCGCAATCTTAGTGTCAAACACGGCAAAAATGTCATCCACATACCTAAGCCAAATCCTAGGAAAATACTCGAATTCTTCTTTTGCTTCAGTTTCAAATCGACTCATGAAGACATTAGCATTGAAAGGCGATAAACAGTTACCCATTGCGGTTCCTTCATGTTGTTCATAGAACTTGTCATTGAAACGGAAGAAATTTTGTTTCATACAAAGTTTTGTAAGGTTTATATATTCTTCTATTACTTCTTTTCTATAGTTGTTTAAATCGAGTAAATCCTCAAGATAGTCCAAGGTCTGTGGAATTGGTATACTAGGAAATAATAAACAAACATCAAAGGAAATCAAAATTTCACCCTCTTGCAATTGAATATTCTTGACCTTATCAATGAAATTATTCGAATTTTTAACTGAAAAACTAGGCTGTGCAATGGGCAAACTTTCAAATTCCTTAGTCAACCATTTTGATAAATTTTGATAAGTGGTAAGTCGGGGATCCAATAGACGATACTATTGGACGCACCGACTTCCCTGGCTTATGAATTTTTGGTAGACAATACAATCTAGGTACAGTTACAGGGTTAGATACACGTAACCTATTCTTAACAGGTGGAGTAATAAGGTTGTTACATGATTTGAGGACATTTTTTATTTCAGTGGTTATTCTTGGTAAAGAGTTTCTACTAAGTTCTTTATAAGGACCATTACTAATTAGGTTGTTTACCCGTTCATAATAGTCCTCTTTATCTAAAATAACAACCTTATTACATTTATCTGCTTTTAAATTAAAACACTTCGTTTTCGTCTTTTTTGCGCAATCTTTTGATAGTCTTTCTAGGATTCCATGACTTTCTATTGTCTACGTTATTTATTATATTTTTAGAAATTTGGTTCCTGCAAGCCACTCGGACGAATCAGGCAGATATTGAATTGAACTTTCAATCCCTGCCACGACATCATCCAAAATCGCATGAGAAGGGGCTACAGCAAAGTTTAAACCCTTGTTTAGAAGGTCAAGTTCTTCTTTATCAAAAGAGTGTGACGAGTGATTTTCCACAATGTTAACGACCTTCCGAGGAACATTTTTTGGTACATTAGTAGTAAATTTTTTAAATTTTTTATTTTGTGGAGACATTTTTTTGATAAATTTCGCGTTGATTGATAAAAACATGTTCCTCTGAAATTCGCACCATTGTTCATAATTTAAATTATTTAACTTAAAAGTACGCTTCTTGTAAAGATCATATGCTTGTATTTCAAGCATACTCCGTTTACTGTACATATAATTGATTTCTAAATCCAGCCATTTTTGTTTTGCAAATAAAGCAACCTTATTTGAAATATTCGAACAATTTGGAATTTTAACTTGAATGAAACTCGGAAAAACAGAATGACGTTTACAGGATTTTAGAAACCAAATATCAGAACCTATTAACCTAATTTTATTACTATACTTGCGATAGAGATTCAGTTCCGTTGACCGTGAAGTCATCTTACTACTGGATAGGGCTGGAACCTTTGATGTAACTATAACACTCGGAGTAGTTTCCACAAACACCAAAACACTTTCACTTCACTCAAAAGTGTTTTGACCGAAGGAAAGCGAAGTGTTTGGAGCGAAGTGAAAGTGTTTTGGTGTTTGTGGAAACTACTACGAGTGTTATAGTTACATCAATGGTTCCAGCCCTATCCAGCAATTATTCAGCCTTCAATCGCAGCTTGCCGTGCATTTTTTACGTTTCCATCCTGCCAGAAATTACCTCCTAATTAATAAATTTACCTCCTTTCGTTTCGAAACATATTTATTTTTCGAAGATGTTCCATCCTCCAAGCAACTTCTATGAGAATACTCTTTCCGTCTACGTTTCCATGAGTAAAATTAATGTCTTCCAAAATTTTTGCCAACCTAGCCCTGCACATTTTAGGTATAATATCATTTTCACTAATACCTTGCAGCACCTTATCTAAAGTAGGCAATTCGTTATTTCTAAAGAAACCATTGACCGGTCTACGTATCGTATTTTTTACGTCTTCGTCCACTCCAATCTTATTTCAACCGCTTTTTGGTTCCGGTAGCTGTATGCATGTGTATTTTCTTCTCTTGAAAGTGAACATTTTTGTGTGTACATTTTTGACTTTGATGCTTCTGTATAATCCGACCACATATCCACCAATTTATCCTTGTCGCGGTCTCTCTGTATGCAGTAATATACTCGTAAAATAATTTTCTTCTCAGCTACCGTTCAATAGTGCCTACGCTTTGGAATATTTCTTATCGTTCATTAATATTATATTGTATCACATTCACAGTAAAACAGCACTACATATATGCGAATATCTCAACCAACGCAATACAGAATGCGCAGATTACAGAATACGCGCTAAAATCCAATGCTTTACCCAGCACAAAGGCAGAGGAACGATTACCGTATTTACCGATTGTGTCAAATAAAAATGATATATACCGCGTTATTCCAATAAGTTAAAAAGGGATATTATTCGCTTTCGGTTTGCTATAGAGCGGCGTTGTCGCTTTTAATTAACTATAACAATAAATATTTACGGAATTGCCATATTAAAGTAGATGAAAATAAATGTATACCAGTGGCGTGTCGTGACTTTAATGGAAGGGGAAGCAATTCTAATCAAATTTTCCTGAAATTTTGCGTACACCCCTGAAATATTTATTTTTGCGGACAAGCGTAGTTTTCGAGAAAAAAAAGGAAACAATTCAAAACCTGTACATTTTCAAACAATATTCAACAATATTCAAAATAAAAAAAATAAACTCATACCTTACTTAAAACTGAAGTGGAATTCTCCTACTTTTTTTCGCAAATTCGTCGATGACATCCTCATAAAATGTATTTTCTTGGGATTCTGGCACCAACTCCTTTTCAATGGATAATACTGACAAGTTTGAAAGTCTTTCTTGACCAGTAGAGTTCCTCAGGAACGTCTTGATCCGTGATCCGTGATCCTTGAGTGCGGAAAAACTTCGTTCTGTGGCTGCACTAGTAGCTGGTATTGTAAGAATACACGCACAATTTAATAATTTCTGGAAATCCTTGTTCAAGTCCACATTCATAAATGGAATTCCATAAATCGCTGACACTATTTTTATTTATCCCTTCAGAGGTGCTGTATATTATGACAGTAAGTTCAGATCTCAACGCCGGAAAATCAAAAAAATTGGAATAACATTGTTGTAAAGATTTGAATGCATCTTCTGGAACTGTAGTATTGTTACAAAAATTTACAAGTTCTACAAATTTTAGACTGTTAAATGCTCCGAATCTCGTATCGACGTTTCCAGTAATATTGTCGATTACCTCCAAAAATAACCTCTTGTAGCAAGCTTCTTCGTCTCTCACGATATTAGTACGATTTTTTTTTCTTTGGGTTTGAAATTCCAATCCTAATTGTTGAAATCTAGTCCACACAGAAGCAAATTGTTCCCTTTTAAATATAATAGTAGATTCAAATTCTTGGATTTTTCGTATACAAAAATTTATTTTGCTGGATTTGCTTTGCAGAATGGCAAACAAGTTGTGACACAAGTGAAATATTTCTGAGAAAACTATCAGTAAAAAATTTAAATTAGGATAATTTTTTAATGTATCTAGGTATCATCTAGAACAAACTACCTACTGTCTCGTGATCCCACTCTGTTTACTCTTTTTCAAAAAAACTTTTTCAAAAAAATCAATAAGTGGTTGCCGATATTCGAACACAGTCTGCACCAATCTTCCATTGTAATTCCATCTGACGGCAGTTACTCTTGGTAATCTTTTATGAAATCCAGCGAGACCGCTTAAAGTGGGAAAAAACACCTTGCATTCATTTATACAGCTAACAGATTTTTGCAACACCAGGTTCAATCTATGGGCCATACAATGTACGAAAAGAGCACTTGGATATGTTTCCCTTACTTTAGCCTGCAATCCATCCAATTCACCTGCCATCACTGCAGCCCCGTCGTAACTTAGCCCACTAATTTTGGACCACATCTAAGATCGTCGACTAGGGTTTGCACATTGTTATACAGAGCAAGTGCCGTCCTTTCCATCGTAACATTTACAAAACCTAAGAAGCGTTCTTTAATTTCTCCACTTTTTGTGACATAACGCACAACTTGACAATTGATTAATATTTGCTATATCATTGTTTCGTCTAATATGATAGCAATGAAGGAAGATTCGTCTATCTCACGTTTTATTTTTCTGAACGTTATCTCTCCTATACAAGAAATTAAGTCATTCTGAAATTCATTAGAACTACCTTTTAATACAGTGGAACTCTCTAAATGACTGCTTAATGTTTCGTCATATTTTGCCAGAAAATTCACTAGGTAGTCTAAGGTAGATCTTATTTCATTCGGACAAGTTTCGCTTTACGTTGGTTTAGCAGATTTGAGTACAGATAAAATAGATAACTGATAACTGCAATAAGCCTCCTGAATATTATTTATTGAAATTGACTGGAATTGTATAATTAATTTAATTGACAATTGCATCCGATCCCTAGGGAAGCAATGCGTCCCTTGCTTTCATGGAGAACACGCCACTGGCTAACACTTGAAAAATGCAAAAAACAATATTTTTGACCTTTGGCATGTAATATTTTTTTAGCGTGTATGATCGGTGGGTGATTATTCAAATATTTGTAATGGTGTAGGTATTTTAAATTTAAGACCTATACGAATTTTCAGCTTTAAGCGAATTATTAAAAACTCTTTATATTGAAATTTTTTGAAATTCTCTTTATTTGAAATTCTTTGCTATTCATATTTGTTTTGTGAAAAGTAATCTTGGGTTTGTAGTATTTCATTACATAGAAATAAGCAAATAGGCGAATAAGAAGGAAAATACACTTACCAGTGCTATATCTGGACATACATACGGAAACGAACCACTATAGGTACACACGAAAACTATAAAATAATATATATATATATATATATATATATATATATATATATATATATATATATATATATATATATATATATATATATATATATATATATATATATATATATATATATATATATATAAATATATATATATATATATATATATATATATATATATATATATATATATATATATATATATATATATATATATATATATATATATATATATATATATATATATATATATATATATATATATATATATATATATATATATATATATATATATATAATATATATATATATATATATATATATATATATATATATATATATATATATATATATATATATATATATAATATATATATATATATATATATATATATATATATATATATATATATATATATATATAATATATATATATATATATATATATATATATATATATATATATATTTATATATATATATATATATATATATATATATATATAATATATATATATATATATAATATATATATATATATATATATATATATATATATATATATATATATATATATATATATATATATATATATATATATATATATATATATATATATATATATATATATATATATATATATATATATATATATATATATATATATATATATATATATTATATATATATATATATATATATATATATATATATATATATATATATATATATATATATATATATATATATATATATATATATATATATATATATAATATATATATATATATATATATATATATATATATATATATATATATATATATATATATATATATATATATATATATATATATATATTATATATATATATATATATATATATATATATATATATATATATATATATATATATATATATATATATATATATATATATATATATATATATATATATATATATATATATATATATATAATATATATATATATATATATTATATATATATATATATATATAATAT